>CM072887.1:600000-929483 GCA_037013685.1 Acridotheres tristis | reverse complement strand
CCTTCAGCGCTCCCCCTCAGAAGCTGCTCTGTCCCGCCTCAACTACCTCAGCTTTTCCCTCAGAAACTCGCCCTTCTGGCATTCTGATGTCGCTGAGCTACACATCCATCCTCTGAAAGATTTCCTAATTAGCCCCGGCGCCACCGCAACCCCTTTTGTGCAGCCGCTCGGAGCGCTTTTCGCTGCGCTCCCTCACGGACATGGACGTCGACGGCTCTGAGGGCTCTGAGGGGAGGGGGGGGGGGCGGGGGCGCCGCCTAGCGCGGCGGGAAAATTCGCGCCGCAGGGGCAAAGCCCCGCCCTGTCTCGTCTCCCTCAGGGCACCCCCGTGGCCTCTCCGTGTCCCTCAGCCACCTGCCTCTCCCACAGCCACACTCGGGACAGAGACGTGGACCCTCCCTCCTTGTTCCTCACGACACCCGAACCTCACTCGCGGCATTTGCGTCTCCCTCAGTGTCCCCGCGGACCTCGGCACAGTTCACAGCACCGGCTTCTCCCTCAGTGAAACACAGGATACCTCATCTTGAAGCCCACAAAATCCACTACACAGTAACTCCGCTTTCCCCTGCGACAACTTCATTCGGTCCCTCAGAAATCACCTCAGATTCCGCCCTAATACGTCCTTTCTGAATACTATGGATTAGCTCTGGTTTATCCCGAAAATATACTTGACGAAATAATTCAGCTTTTCCCTGAGAGCAGTTCATTCTGTTCCATAGAATTTGCCGGAGATACTGCCTTAAACATCCCTTCAGCGCTCCCCCTCAGAAGCTGCTCTGTCCCGCCTCAACTACCTCAGCTTTTCCCTCAGAAACTCACCCTTCTGGCATTCTGATGTCGCTGAGCTATACATCCATCCTCTGAAAGATTTCCTAATTTGCCCCGGCGCCACCGCAACATCTTTTGTGCAGCCGCTCGGAGCGCTTTTCGCCGCGCTCCCTCACGGACATGGACGTCGACGGCTCTGAGGGCTCTGAGGGCTCTGAGGGGAGGGGGGGGGGCGGGGGCGCCGCCTAGCGCGGCGGGAAAATTCGCGCGGCAGGGGCAAAGCCCCGCCCTGTCTCGTCTCCCTCAGGGCACCCCCGTGGCCTCTCCGTGTCCCTCAGCCACCTGCCTCTCCCACAGCCACACTCGGGACAGAGACGTGGACCCTCCCTCCTTGTTCCTCACGACACCCGAACCTCACTCGCAGCATTTGCGTCTCCCTCAGTGTCCCCGCGGACCTCGGCACAATTCACAGCACCGGCTTCTCCCTCAGTGAAACACAGGATACCTCATCTTGAAGCCCACAAAATCCACTACACAGTAACTCCGCTTTCCCCTGCGACAACTTCATTCTGTCCCTCAGAAATCACCTCAGATTCCGCCCTAATACGTCCTTTCTGAGCCGTATGTAATATCTCTGATTCATCCTGAAAAGTCCCCCCAGGAAATAATTCAGCTTTTCCCTACGACAACTTAATTCCGTCTCTCAGAAAATTCAGCTCAAATTTTACCTTGAACTTCCTTCAGCGCTCCCCCTCAGAAGCTGCTCTGTCCCGCCTCAACTACCTCAGCTTTTCCCTCAGAAACTCACCCTTCTGGCATTCTGATGTCGCTGAGTTACACATCCATCCTCTGAAAGAGTTCCTAATTTGATCTGGGGCCACCGCAACCCCTTTCGTGCAGCCGCTCGGAGCGCTTTTCGCTGCGCTCCCTCACGGACATGGACGTCGACGGCTCTGAGGGCTCTGAGGGGGGGGGCAAAATTCGAGCAGCAGGGGCAAAGCCCCGCCCTGTCTCGTCTCCCTCAGGGCACCCCCGTGGCCTCTCCGTGTCCCTCAGCCACCTGCCTCTCCCTCAGCCACACTCGGGACAGGCTCAGATTTATATTTTATATGTTTGGACTTACATATATTTAGATATGCATATATATTCATAATTTTATGTGTCTGTATATATTTATTGTATATTTGTATATTTTTTTATGTTTATATTATTTCTAAAGAACCCTGCCTCTTACCAAAGAAAAACAAATAAAATATTTTAAACTATACTCAAATATTTTCATATTTCTCTTTTATATTTATACATATTCTTATAATTGCATTACTTCTATTATATACTAGATGTTCCATAGAGATTTGCTACTTATATTTCATTATATTTTACATGTATACCAATCTATTTCTATTCTTTATATTTTATTTTTATATTAGGTAGAAAAACCCTTCATCTACCCAAATAAAAAGCATTTCAACATTCCTTTTAGACTATATTTAGGGTTTTTTTATGGTTCTATTTTTCATGCATTCTACACCCATCCCTCCCTCTCAATGTTCTGGCACCCAGCATGACCCCCCCCCCCCCATGCTCCACTCACCTGCTCCTCCAGCGCAGCCCGGCTCCCTCTCCCAGGGACTTTGGGGTGCCCCAATCCACCTCGGAGCCCCCAGTCTCCACACCCTCCCCCTCCGTAGGGAACGGGAATGGGATGGGGAGCACACAGGACAAGAAAGGAACACAAAAGACACACTGGACAGAGAGAAGAAAAGGGCTGGAAGATGGATATAAGGATGAAAGAGGAACAGCAACACACCCCAGGACTCTTGACTAGAGAGTGTGGCTGCTGAACGTCTCAAAAAACCCCCAGCTCCAACACAACAGGCTGTGCTCACGGCTCGGCCTGGGACTCATCAGTGAACATCTCTCTCTTGCCAGGGCCATAAAGCCCCTGAGAAAACACGAGGCAAAAGCTGAATGGTTGATGTGCTCCGGCTTTGCTCCTGCTCAGCCCTAACCCCAGCCCCTGCTGCCAGTGAGCACCCTGATCTCGGAACCTCTTCTCAGCTTGTTTGTACGCTTCCAAATTCCTTCCACTTTCTTCAAGCTCCATCTGTTTCCTGGCATTGGGAGAATGACAAGTGTTTAGCACAGCACAATGAATACAACAGTCTCATTTTCAGAAGACACAACTGAATGAGAACCGACAGCAGCACTGCTTCGAGACAATCTGGGCACACGTTTCCCTTCCAGCAATCTGAGCTTTCTTTTGTGTCACGCCTGAAATTCTCAGTTCCTTAGTACTCTGCCCCAGTCCTTCCCTCCCCTCTCAGCTGCCTCACAAATTACACTGGACTAATGTAAGCTCCCGTGGCAGCGATGTCACCAACAAAATGGTTTCGTTACCTGAACGGAAAAGGATGCGAGACCCAGCACTGCAGGCTGAACTGGAGCACTGCTTCAGAACAGGGCACTGGAGGTGGAGGCTACAAGCTTTTCTAAGAGAAACAGTGCCTACTAATGGGGCAGAATGGGGAAATTCATTCCAAGCTTTTGGAGAAAACTTCCCAACTCACAGTAAGTAAAACTGAATAGTGTTGGGTAACTAAAACAAAAACCAAAGTCAAACCTAAAACAAAACCCAAACCGCTTTTTGAGATTATGCTTGCTGTATACCACGATGGCTTGCTCTTATTGAAAAACTCTAGGTGGAACACTCCTACTGTATGAGAAACACTGACAGTTGGTCAAATGCACAGACAACCAAACACAACCGAAATAGCAGCATTAACACGAAAAAGCCCTGCTGAATTAATTGCTCAAATACGTTCCGAACCTTGCTGAAAAGAGTGTCATCAGCCCGGTTTGGTTTCCTCCCCTTCAGGTTGTAAAATAACTGACCTTCAACATCTCACAGAAAAGCATTTCTCTAATGCTACAAAAAAAAGCCTTTTCTTACACCGTATTTTAGCCCTGAACTTGCAAAACCCCCCAAACTAACAATTCACCACATATAGCAATGGAGTCATTCCTCTCCTTGAGCACGAGTCAAGCTAAAGCTATGGAGACAAGACAAAGAAAAGCGACTTCATGCGGTTCCTTTGGACATTACAGAATCGCAGAGAGGTTTTCTATTAGCTCAGCAAAATGCACACCCAGGGCAGTAGATACTGAACTGCAGCGAAGCCTGGAGAGAAATGCTTTGCTTTCAGAGATAAAAATTTAAATAAATATTTACATGCAACCAGGCGTCTACAGATTGCCTGATCAGAAGTCCTTGTGAAGAAAAAAACCCGGGGGTGTCCTCTCAAGGGACATAGGAAGAACTCCTGGGCTCGGGAACCGGGAGCGGGGACAGGGATCGGGGACTGGGACCAGGACCGGGATAGGGGACAGGGATCGGGGACAGGGATCGGAACCAGGAAGAGGGATCGGGGACAGAGACGGGGACTGGGATGGGGACAGGGACTGGGACCGGAACCAGGAAGAGGGATCGGGATCGGGACAGGGACCGGGGACAGGGACGGGAACCAGGATCAGGGACAGGGATAGAGACCGGGGACCGGTGATTGGGATCTGGACTGTGATCAGGGACAGGGACCGGGGACGGGGATAGGGGACCGGGATCGGGAACTGGGGATTGGGACCCGGACCGGGATAGGGGACAGGGACCGGGAACTTGGACGGGGACCGGGATGGGGGACAGGGACCGGGATCGGGAACAGGGATCGGGGATAGGGGACCGGGGACCGGGATCGGGAACTTGGACGGGGACCGGGATCGGGAACAGGGATCGGGGATAGGGGACCGGGGACAGGGGACCGGGGACAGGGATCGGGAACTTGGACGGGGACCGGGATGGGGAACGGGGACCGGGATCGGGAACCGGGGACAGGGACCGGGAACAGGGGACAGGGACCTGGACCGGGATCGGGTACCGGGAACCGGGGACCGGGGATAGGGGACGGGGATAGGGGACCGGGAACCGGGGACAGGGGAGCGGGAACCGGGGACAGGGGAGCGGGAACTGGGACACGGGGACCGGGATCGGGAACTGGGGACTGGGACCGGAACCAGGAAGAGGGATCGGGGACTGGGACGGGGACCGGGATCGGGGACAGGGACGGGGACTGGGACTGGAACCGGAACCAGGAAGAGGGATCGGGGACTGGGACAGGGACCGGGATCGGGGACAGGGACTGGGACCGGAACCAGGAAGAGGGATCGGGGACTGGGACGGGGACCGGGATCGGGGACAGGGACCGGGATCGGGACAGGGACCGGGGACAGGGACGGGAACCAGGATCAGGGACAAGGATCGGGGACGGGGACCGGTGATTGGGATCTGGACTGTGATCAGGGACAGGGACCGGGATAGGGGACCGGGATCGGGGACGGGGACAGGGACCGGGATCGGGAACTGGGGAATGGGACCCGGACCGGGATAGGGGACAGGGACCGGGAACTTGGACAGGGACCGGGATCGGGAACTTGGACGGGGACCGGGATCGGGAACAGGGACCGGGAACAGGGACCGGGACCGGGAGCGGGCACCGGCATCTGGACCGGGATCGGGGATAGGGGACCGGGGACAGGGATCGGGAACAGGGGACTGGGACCCGGAACGGGGTAGGGGACAGGGACCGGGAACCGGGAACCGGGACACGGGCCCGGGATCGGGAACTGGGACGGGGACCCGGACCGGGAACTTGGACGGGGACCGGGATCGGGGACAGAGACCGGGGACAGGGACCGGGATCGGGCACCGGCATCGGGGACAGGGATCGGGGATAGGGGACCGGGGACAGGGGACCGGGATCGGGGACCGGGATCGGGGACCGGGATCGGGGACAGGGACCGGGACCCGGATCGTGGACCGGGAGCAGGGACTGGGACCGGGACCAGGAACTTGGACGGGGACCGGGATCGGGGACAGGGACCGGAGATAGGGACTGGAACCAGGAAGAGGGATCGGGGACTGGGACGGGGACCGGGATCGGGGAAAGGGACGGGAACCAGGATCAGGGACCGGGATCGGGGACGGGGACCGGTGATTGGGATCTGGACTGTGATCAGGGACAGGGACCGGGGACGGGGATAGGGGACCGGGATCGGGGACCCGGACAGGGATAGGGGACAGGGACCGGGAACAGGGACTGGGAACTTGGACGGGGACCGAGAGCAGGCACCGGCATCGGGGACGGGTATCGGGACTGGGATCGGGAACTGGGACGGGGACCGGGATCGGGAACCGGGACCAGTAATGGGATTGGGGACCTGGACCGGGATCGGGGACCGGGACCAGGCACCGGGACCAGTAATGGGATTGAGGACCTGGACCGGGATCGGGGACAGGGACCGGGATCGGGGACAGGGACCGGAACCAGTAATGGGATTGGGGACCGGGGACCGGGATCCGGAACTGGGACCGGGGACAGGGACCTGGACCGGGATCGGGGACAGGGACCGGGAACTTGGACCAGTAATGGAATTGGGGACCGGGGACCGGGATCGGGAACTGGGACCGGGGATAGGGACCAGTAATGAGACTGGGGACCTGGACCGGGATCGGGGACGGGGACCGGGACCGGGAACTGGGACCGCGATCGGGGACCGGGATCGAGAACTTGGACGGGGACCGGGATCGGGCACCGGCATCGGGGACAGGGATCTGGACCGGGATCGGGAACCGGGGACCAGGACCAGGCACCGGGACCAGTAATGGGATTGGGGACCTGGACCGGGATCGGGGACAGGGACCGGGACCGGGACCAGTAATGGGATTGGGGACCTGGACCCGGATCGGGGACAGGGACGGGGACCGGAACCAGGAAGAGGGATCGGGGACTGGGACGGGGACCGGGATCGGGGACAGGGACGGGGACTGGGACAGGGACTGGGACCGGAACCAGGAAGAGGGATCGGGGACTGGGACGGGGACCGGGATCGGGGACAGGGATCGGGACAGGGACGGGAACCAGGATCAGGGACGGGGACCGGTGATTGGGATCTGGACTGTGATCAGGGACAGGGACCGGGGACGGGGATAGGGGACCGGGATCGGGGACGGGGATAGGGGACCGGGATCGGGAACTGGGGAATGGGACCCGGACCGGGATAGGGGACAGGGACCGGGAACTTGGACAGGGACCGGGATCGGGAACTTGGACGGGGACCGGGATCGGGAACTTGGACGGGGACCGGGATCGGGAACAGGGACCGGGAACAGGGACCGGGAACAGGGACCGGGAGCGGGCACCGGCATCTGGACCGGGATCGGGGATAGGGGACCGGGGACAGGGATCGGGAACAGGGGACAGGGACCCGGAACGGGGTAGGGGACAGGGACCGGGAACCGGGACACGGGCCCGGGATCGGGAACTGGGACGGGGACCCGGACCGGGAACTTGGACGGGGACCGGGATCGGGGACAGAGACCGGGGACAGGGGACCGGGATCGGGGACCGGGATCGGGGACCGGGATCGGGAACTGGGACGGGGACAGGGACCGGGAACAGGGACTGGGACCCGGATCGTGGACCGGGAGCAGGGAATGGGACCGGGACCAGGAACTTGGACGGGGACCGGGATCGGGGACAGGGACCGGGGATAGGGACTGGAACCAGGAAGAGGGATCGGGGACTGGGACGGGGACCGGGATCGGGGAAAGGGACGGGAACCAGGATCAGGGACCGGGATCGGGGACGGGGACCGGTGATTGGGATCTGGACTGTGATCAGGGACAGGGACCGGGGACGGGGATAGGGGACCGGGATCGGGGACGGGGATAGGGGACCGGGATCGGGAACTGGGGAATGGGACCCGGACCGGGATAGGGGACAGGGATCGGGAACTTGGACGGGGACCGGGATCGGGAACAGGGACCGGGAACAGGGACCGGGACCGGGAGCGGGCACCGGCATCTGGACCGGGATCGGGGATAGGGGACCGGGGACAGGGATCGGGAACAGGGGACTGGGACCCGGAACGGGGTAGGGGACAGGGACCGGGAACCGGGACGGGGACCGGGATCGGGGACCGGGAACCGGGACACGGGCCCGGGATCGGGAACTGGGACGGGGACCCGGACCGGGAACTTGGACGGGGACCGGGATCGGGGACAGAGACCAGGGACCGGGACCGGGAGCGGGCACCGGCATCGGGGACAGGGATCTGGACCGGGATCGGGGATAGGGGACCGGGGACAGGGGACCGGGATCGGGGACCGGGACCGGGATAGGGGACAGGGACCGGGAACAGGGACTGGGACCCGGATCGGGGACCGGGAGCAGGGACTGGGACCGGGAACGGAACCAGGAAGAGGGATCGGGGACTGGGACGGGGACCGGGATCGGGGAAAAGGACGGGAACCAGGATCAGGGACCGGGATCGGGGACGGGGACCGGTGATTGGGATCTGGACTGTGATCAGGGACAGGGATAGGGGACAGGGATAGGGGACAGGGACCGGGAACAGGGACTGGGAACTTGGACGGGGACCGAGAGCAGGCACCGGCATCGGGGAAGGGGACCTGGACCGGGATCGGGGACAGGGAACGGGATCGGGGACAGGGACCGGGATCCGGAACTGGGACCGGGGACAGGGACCTGGACCAGGATCGGGGACAGGGACCGGGAACTTGGACCAGTAATGGAATTGGGGACCGGGGACCGGGATCGGGAACTGGGACCGGGGACAGGGACCAGTAATGAGACTGGGCACCTGGACCGGGATCGGGGACGGGGACCGGGACCGGGAACTGGGACCGCGATCGGGGACCGGGATCGAGAACTTGGACGGGGACCGGGATCGGGCACCGGCATCGGGGACAGGGATCTGGACCGGGATCGGGAACCGGGGACCAGGACCAGGCACCGGGACCAGTAATGGGATTGGGGACCAGTAATGGGATTGGGGACCTGGACCGGGATCGGGGACAGGGACCGGGACCGGGACCAGTAATGGGATTGGGGACCTGGACCGGGATCGGGGACAGGGACGGGGACCGGAACCAGGAAGAGGGATCGGGGACTGGGACGGTGACCGGGATCGGGGACAGGGACGGGGACTGGGACAGGGACTGGGACCGGAACCAGGAAGAGGGATCGGGGACTGGGACGGGGACCGGGATCGGGGACAGGGATCGGGACAGGGACCGGGGACAGGGACGGGAACCAGGATCAGGGACAAGGATCGGGGACGGGGACCGGTGATTGGGATCTGGACTGTGATCAGGGACAGGGACCGGGGACGGGGATAGGGGACCGGGATCGGGGACCCGGACAGGGATAGGGGACAGGGACCGGGAACAGGGACTGGGAACTTGGACGGGGACCGAGAGCAGGCACCGGCATCGGGGACGGGGATCTGGACCGGGATCGGGAACTGGGGAATGGGACCCGGACCGGGATAGGGGACAGGGACCGGGAACTTGGACAGGGACCGGGATCGGGAACTTGGACAGGGACCGGGAACAGGGACCGGGACCGGGAGCGGGCACCGGCATCTGGACCGGGATCGGGGATAGGGGACCGGGGACAGGGATCGGGAACAGGGGACTGGGACCCGGAACGGGGTAGGGGACAGGGACCGGGAACCGGGACGGGGACCGGGATCGGGAACCGGGAACCGGGACACGGGCCCGGGATCGGGAACTGGGACGGGGACCCGGACCGGGAACTTGGACGGGGACTGGCATCGGGGACAGAGACCGGGGACAGGGACCGGGACCGGGAGCGGGCACCGGCATCGGGGACAGGGATCTGGAGCGGGATCGGGGATAGGGGACCGGGGACAGGGGACCGCGATCGGGGACCGGGACCGGGATAGGGGACAGGGACCGGGATAGGGGACAGGGACCGGGATAGGGGACAGGGACCGGGAACTTGGACGGGGACCGGGATCGGGGACAGGGACGGGGACTGGGACAGGGATCGGGAACGGAACCAGGAAGAGGGATCGGGGACTGGGACGGGGACCGGGATCGGGGAAAGGGACGGGAACCAGGATCAGGGACCGGGATCGGGGACGGGGACCGGTGATTGGGATCTGGACTGTGATCAGGGACAGGGACCGGGGACGGGGATAGGGGACCGGGATCGGGGACCCGGACAGGGATAGGGGACAGGGACCGGGAACAGGGACTGGGAACTTGGACGGGGACCGAGAGCAGGCACCGGCATCGGGGAAGGGGACCTGGACCGGGATCGGGGACAGGGACCGGGATCGGAGACCGGGGACCGGGATCCGGAACTGGGACCGGGGACAGGGACCTGGACCGGGATCGGGGACGGGGACCGGGACCGGGAACTGGGACCGCGATCGGGGACCGGGATCGGGCACCGGCATCGGGGACAGGGATCTGGACCGGGATCGGGAACCGGGGACCAGGACCAGGCACCGGGACCAGTAATGGGATTGGGGACCTGGACCGGGATCGGGGACAGGGACCGGGACCGGGACCAGGCACCGGGACCAGTAATGGGATTGGGGACCTGGACCCGGATCGGGGACAGGGACGGGGACCGGAACCAGGAAGAGGGATCGGGGACTGGGACGGGGACCGGGATCGGGGACAGGGACGGGGACCGGGACAGGGACTGGGACCGGAACCAGGAAGAGGGATCGGGGACTGGGACGGGGACCGGGATCGGGACCGGGGACAGGGACGGGAACCAGGATCAGGGACAAGGATCGGGGACGGGGACCGGTGATTGGGATCTGGACTGTGATCAGGGACAGGGACCGGGGACGGGGATAGGGGACCGGGATCGGGGACGGGGACAGGGACAGGGACCGGGACCGGGATCGGGAACTTGGACGGGGACCGGGATCGGGAACAGGGACCGGGACCGGGCACCGGCATCGGGGACAGGGATCGGGGATAGGGGACCGGGGACAGGGATCGGGAACAGGGGACTGGGACCCGGAACGGGGTAGGGGACAGGGACCGGGAACCGGGACGGGGACCGGGATCGGGGACCGGGAACCGGGACACGGGCCCGGGATCGGGAACTGGGACGGGGACCCGGACCGGAAACTTGGACGGGGACTGGCATCGGGGACAGAGACCGGGGACCGGGACCGGGATCGGGAACGGAACCAGGAAGAGGGATCGGGGACTGGGACGGGGACCGGGATCGGGGAAAGGGACGGGAACCAGGATCAGGGACCGGGATCGGGGACGGGGACCGGTGATTGGGATCTGGACTGTGATCAGGGACAGGGACCGGGGACGGGGATAGGGGACCGGGATCGGGGACCCGGACAGGGATAGGGGACAGGGACCGGGAACAGGGACTGGGAACTTGGACGGGGACCGAGAGCAGGCACCGGCATCGGGGAAGGGGATCTGGACCGGGTCGGGAACTGGGACGGGGACCGGGATCGGGAACCGGGACCAGTAATGGGATTGGGGACCTGGACCGGGATCGGGGACAGGGACCGGGACCAGTAATGGGATTGGGGACTGGGGACCGGGATCCGGAACTGGGACCGGGGACCGGGACCTGGACCGGGATGGGGGACAGGGACCGGGAACTTGGACCAGTAATGGGATTGGGGACCGGGGACCGGGATCGGGAACTGGGACCGGGGACAGGGACCAGTAATGGGACTGGGGACCTGGACCGGGATCGGGGACGGGGACCGGGACCGGGAACTGGGACGGGGACCGGGATCGGGAACTGGGACGGGGACCGGGACCGGGATCGGGAACTTGGACGGGGACCGGGATCGTGCACCGGCATCGGGGACAGGGATCTGGACCGGGATCGGGGAACGGGACCGGTGATTGGGATCTGGACTGTGATCAGGGACAGGGACCGGGGACGGGGATAGGGGACCGGGATCGGGGACCCGGACCGGGATAGGGGACAGGGACCGGGAACTTGGACGGGGACCGGGAGCAGGCACCGGCATCGGGGACGGGAATCTGGACCGGGATCGGGAACTGGGACGGGGACCGGGAGCAGGCACCGGCATCGGGGACGGGAATCTGGACCGGGATCGGGAACTGGGACGGGGACCGGGAGCAGGCACCGGCATCGGGGACGGGAATCTGGACCGGGATCGGGAACTGGGACGGGGACCGGGAGCAGGCACCGGCATCGGGGACGGGAATCTGGACCGGGATCGGGAACTGGGACGGGGACCGGGATCGGGAACCGGGACCAGTAATGGGATTGGGGACCTGGACCGGGATCGGGGACAGAGACCGGGATCGGGAACTGGGACGGGGACCCGGACCGGGAACTGGGATGGGGACCGGGATCGGGGACAGAGACCGGGGACAGGGACCGGGACCGGGAGCGGGCACCGGCATCGCGGACAGGGATCTGGACCGGGACCGGGATAGGGGACAGGGACCGGGATAGGGGACAGGGACCGGGATAGGGGACAGGGACCAGGAACTTGGACGGGGACCGGGATCGGGGACAGGGACCGGGGATAGGGACCGGGATCGGGAACGGAACCAGGAAGAGGGATCGGGGACTGGGACGGGAACCAGGATCAGGGACCGGAATCGGGGACGGGGACCGGTGATTGGGATCTGGACTGTGATCAGGGACAGGGACTGGGACGGGGATAGGGGACCGGGATCGGGGACCTGGACCGGGATAGGGGACAGGGACCGGGAACAGGGACTGGGAACTTGGACGGGGACCGAGAGCAGGCACCGGCATCGGGGACGGGTATCTGGACCGGGATCGGGAACTGGGGCGGGGACCGGGATCGGGAACCGGGACCAGTAATGGGATTGGGGACCTGGACCGGGATCGGGGACAGAGACCGGGATCGGGAACTGGGACGGGGACCCGGACCGGGAACTTGGACGGGGACCGGGATCGGGGACAGAGACCGGGGACAGGGACCGGGACCGGGAGCGGGCACCGGCATCGGGGACAGGGATCTGGACCGGGATCGGGGATAGGGGACCGGGGACAGGGGACCGGGGACCCGGACTGGGATCGAGGACGGGGACCGGGAACTGGGTCGGGGACCCGGACCGGGAACTTGGACGGGGACCGGGATCGGGGACAGATACCGGGGACAGGGACCGGGACCGGGAGCGGGCACCGGCATCGGGGACAGGGATCTGGACCGGGATCGGGGATAGGGGACCGGGGACCGGGATCGGGGACCGGGACTCGGACTGGGATCGAGGACGGGGACCGGGAACTGGGTCGGGGACCGGGAACCGGGACCTGGGATGGGGACCGGGATAGGGGACAGAGACCGGGAACAGGGACTGGGACCCGGATCGGGGACCGGGAGCAGGGACTGGGACCGGGACCAGGAACTTGGACGGGGACCGGGATCGGGGACAGGGACCGGGGATAGGGACCGGGATCGGGAACGGAACCAGGAAGAGGGATCGGGGACTGGGACGGGGACCGGGATCGGGGAAAGGGACGGGAACCAGGATCAGGGACCGGGATCGGGGACGGGGACCGGTGATTGGGATCTGGACTGTGATCAGGGACAGGGACCGGGGACGGGGATAGGGGACCGGGATCGGGGACCCGGACCGGGATAGGGGACAGGGACCGGGAATAGGAACTGGGAACTTGGACGGGGACCGAGAGCAGGCACCGGCATCGGGGACGGGAATCTGGACCGGGATCGGGAACTGGGACGGGGACCGGGAGCAGGCACCGGCATCGGGGACGGGAATCTGGACCGGGATCGGGAACTGGGACGGGGACCGGGAGCAGGCACCGGCATCGGGGACGGGAATCTGGACCGGGATCGGGAACTGGGACGGGGACCGGGATCGGGAACCGGGGACCGGGACCAGTAATGGGATTGGGGACCTGGACCGGGATCGGGGACAGAGACCGGGATCGGGAACTGGGACGGGGACCCGGACCGGGAACTTGGACGGGGACCGGGATCGGGGACAGAGACCGGGGACAGGGACCGGGACCGGGAGCGGGCACCGGCATCGGGGACAGGGATCTGGAGCGGGATCGGGGATAGGGGACCGGGGACAGGGGACCGGGGACCGGGATCGGGGACCGGGACCGGGGACCGGGATAGGGGACAGGGACCGGGAACAGGGACTGGGACCCGGATCGGGGACCGGGAGCAGGGACTGGGACCGGGACCAGGAACTTGGACGGGGACCGGGATCGGGGACAGGGACCGGGGATAGGGACCGGGATCGGGAACGGAACCAGGAAGAGGGATCGGGGACTGGGACGGGGACCGGGATCGGGGAAAGGGACGGGAACCAGGATCAGGGACCGGGATCGGGGACGGGGACCGGTGATTGGGATCTGGACTGTGATCAGGGACAGGGACCGGGGACGGGGATAGGGGACCGGGATCGGGGACCCGGACAGGGATAGGGGACAGGGACCGGGAACAGGGACTGGGAACTTGGACGGGGACCGAGAGCAGGCACCGGCATCGGGGACGGGGATCTGGACCGGGATCGGGAACCGGGGACCGGGACCAGGCACCGGGACCAGTAATGGGATTGGGGACCTGGACCGGGATCGGGGACAGGGACCGGGGACCGGGACCTGGACCGGGATCGGGGACAGGGACCGGGGACTTGGACCAGTAATGGGATTGGGGACCGGGGACCGGGATCGGGAACTGGGACCGGGGACAGGGACCAGTAATGGGACTGGGGACCTGGACCGGGATCGGGGACGGGGACCGGGACCGGGGACGGGACCGGGGACCGGGATCGGGGACGGGGACCGGGACCGGGATCGGGGACAGGGACCGGGATCGGGATCGGGGACCGGGATCGGGGACGGGGACCGGGGACGGGAACTGGGACCGCGATCGGGGACTTGGACGGGGACCGGGATCGTGCACCGGCATCGGGGACAGGGATCTGGACCGGGATCGGGGACAGGGACGGGGAACGGGACCGGTGATTGGGATCTGGACTGTGATCAGGGACAGGGACCGGGGACGGGGATAGTGGACCGGGATCGAGAACTGGGGAATGGGACCCGGATTGGGATAGGGGACAGGGACCGGGAACTTGGACAGGGACCGGGATCGGGAACTGGGACCAGTAATGGGATTGGGCACCTGGACCGGGATTGGGCACCTGGACCGGGATTGGGCACCTGGACCGGGATCGGGGACAGGGACCAGTAATGGGATTGGGGACCTGGACCGGGATCGGGGACTTGGACGGGGACCGGGATCCGGTGACGGGGACCGGGGACTTGGACCAGTAATGGGATTGGGGACCGGGGACCGGGATCCGGTGACGGGGACCGGGGACTTGGACCAGTAATGGGATTGGGGACCGGGGACCGGGATCGGGAACTGGGACCGGGGACAGGGACCAGTAATGGGATTGGGGACCTGGACCGGGATCGGGGACTTGGACGGGGACCGGGATCCGGGGACGGGGACCGGGATCGGGAACTGGGGACTGGGACCCGGACCGGGATCGGGGACGGGGACCGGGTTCGGGAACTGGGACGGGGACCGGGATCGGGAACTGGGACGGGGACCGGGATCGGGAACTGGGACGGGGACCGGGGACAGGGACCGGGCACCGGCATCGGGGACAGGGATCTGGACCGGGATAGGGGATAGGGGACCGGGGACAGGGGACTTGGACGGGGACCGGGATCGGGGACAGGGATCTGGCCCGGGATAGGGGATAGGGGACCGGGGACAGGGGACTTGGACGGGGACCGGGATTGGGGGCAGGGATCTGGACCGGGATCGGGGATCGGGGACCGGGACCGGGATCGGGAACCGGGACCCGGACCGGGATAGGGGCCGGGGACCGGGATAGGGGCCGGGGACCGGGGACAGGGACCGGGAGCAGGGACTGGGACCCGGATCGGGGACCGGGATCAGGGACTGGGACCGGGAACTGGGACGGGGACCGGTGATTGGGATCTGGACTGTGATGAGGGACAGGGACCGGGGACCGGAGACCCGGACCGGGATAGGGGACAGGGACCGGGAACAGGGACTGGGATCGGGCACCGGCATCGGGGACAGGGATCTGGACCGGGATCGGGGACAGGGACGGGGAACGGGACCGGTGATTGGGATCTGGACTGTGATCAGGGACAGGGACCGGGGACGGGGATAGGGGACCGGGATCGGGGACCGGGATTGGGAACTGGGGAATGGGACCCGGACTGGGATAGGGGACAGGGACCGGGAACTTGGACAGGGACCGGGATCGGGAACTGGGACCAGTAATGGGATTGGGCACCTGGACCGGGATTGGGCACCTGTACCGGGATTGGGCACCTGGACCGGGATCGGGAACTGGGACCGGGGACAGGGACCAGTAATGGGATTGGGGACCTGGACCGGGATCCGGGGACTTGGACGGGGACCGGGATCCGGGGACGGGGACCGGGACCGGGAACTGGGGACTGGGACCCGGACCGGGATCGGGGACGGGGACCGGGTTCGGGAACTTGGACGGGGACCGGGATCCGGGGACGGGGACCGGAACCGGGAACTGGGGACTGGGACCCGGACCGGGATCGGGGACGGGGACCGGGTTCGGGAACTGGGACGGGGACCGGGATCGGGAACCGGGAACTTGGACGGGGACCGGGATCGGGGATAGGGGACCGGGGACAGGGGACTTGGACGGGGACCGGGATCGGGGACCGGGACCGGGATCGGGAACCGGGACCCGGACCGGGATAGGGGACGGGGACCGGGATAGGGGACGGGGACCGGGGACTTGGACCGGGATAGGGGACGGGGACCGGGGACTTGGACCGGGATAGGGGACAGGGACCGGGAGCAGGGACTGGGACCCGGATCGGGGACCGGGATCAGGGACTGGGACCGGGAACTGGGACGGGGACCGGTGATTGGGATCTGGACTGTGATGAGGGACAGGGACCGGGGACCGGAGACCCGGACCGGGATAGGGGACAGGGACCGGGAACAGGGACTGGGACCGCGATCGGGGACCGGGATCGGGCACCGGCATCGGGGACAGGGATCTGGACCGGGATCGGGAACTGGGACGGGGAACGGGACCGGTGATTGGGATCTGGACTGTGATCAGGGACAGGGACCGGGGACGGGGATAGGGGACCGGGATCGGGGACCCGGATCGGGATAAGGGACAGGGACCGGGAATAGGAACTGGGAACTGGGACGGGGACCGGGAGCAGGCACCGGCATCGGGGACGGGAATCTGGACCGGGATCGGGAACTGGGACGGGGACCGGGAGCAGGCACCGGCATCGGGGACGGGAATCTGGACCGGGATCGGGAACTGGGACGGGGACCGGGATCGGGAACCGGGGACTGGGACCAGTAATGGGATTGGGGACCTGGACCGGGATCGGGGACTGGGACCGGGGACCGGGATCAGTAATGGGATTGGGGACCGGGGACCGGGATCGGGAACTGGGACCGGGGACAGGGACCTGGACCGGAATCGGGGACAGGGATCGGGGACAGGGATCGGAACCAGGAAGAGGGATCGGGGACAGCGACGGGGACTGGGACCGGGGACTGGGACCGGGGACAGGGACCGGGGACAGGGACCGGGGACAGGGACCGGGGACAGGGACCGGGGACAGGGACCGGGGACAGGGACGGGAACCAGGATCAGGGACAGGGATCGGGGACGGGGACCGGTGATTGGGATCTGGACTGTGATCAGGGACAGGGACCGGGATCGGGAACTGGGGATTGGGACCCGGACCGGGATAGGGGACAGGGACCGGGAACTTGGACGGGGACCGGGATCGGGAACTTGGACGGGGACCGGGATCGGGAACTTGGACGGGGACCGGGATCGGGAACTTGGACGGGGACCGGGATCGGGGACAGAGACCAGGATCAGGGACTGGGACCGGGACCAGTAATGTGACTGGGGACCGGGGACCGGGATCCGGAACTGGCACGGGGACCGGGAACTGGGGCGGGGACCTGGACCGGGGTCGGGGACCGGGAACCGGGGACCGCGCACGGGGATAGGGGACGGGGAACCGGGGACAGGGGACCGGGAACTGGGACACGGGGACCGGGAACTGGGGACTGGGACCTGGACCGGGATAGAGGACAGGGACCGGGATCGGGAACTGGGGACTGGGACCTGGACCGGGATAGAGGACAGGGACGGGGTTCGGGAACTTGGACGGGGACCGGGATCGGGGACAGGGACGGGGACTGGGACCGGGGACAGGGACGGGGACTGGGACCGGAACCAGGAAGAGGGATCGGGGACTGGGACGGGGACCGGGATCGGGGACAGGGACCAGGATCGGGACAGGGACCGGGGACAGGGACGGGAACCAGGATCAGGGACAGGGACCGGGATCTGGACTGTGATCAGGGACAGGGACCGGGGACGGGGATAGGGGACCGGGATCGGGAACTGGGGAATGGGACCCAGACCGGTATTGGGGACCGGGACCGTGACCGGAAAAAATGGGGGGAAAAATAAAAATGGGGAAAAAATAAAAACGGGGAAAGAGAGGGACAGGCCCAGTGCTCTGGGGGGGTCCCACAGCCCCTGGGCACCCCTGCAGCCCCCCCCACTCACCTGAGGGTCTCAGGTACTGGTCTGCAGGTAGCTGTGTCACCTGTCCCACTCTCACCTGTCCCCTGTCCCACCCTCACCTGAGGGTTTCAGGTATTTCTTGGCGTGCAGGTGACTCTCCAGCATGCGCTCATTGAACAGCACGTAGCCCATGGGCTCGGAGATGATGATGTCCACCTGCTCAGGTAAGGACACCTCCTCCACCTTGCCCGGGATCACCACGATCCTCTCTGTCAGGTTGTTGCTTTTCACCAGAACCTGGGGGGGGGGGAAATGGGGAAAAGGGTCAGGGGGTGTGGGGGGAATAAAGGGGAAAAAGGGTCAGGGTGTGGGGAAAAAAGTGGGGGTAAAAAAAGGGGAAAAGGGGTCAAGGGGTGGGGAAAAAAGAGGGGAGAAAAGAGAGAAATAAGGGGGAAAAAATGAAGAGGAAAAATGCAAGGGGAAAAATAAAATAATACAAGGGGGAAAAATAAAATAATACAAAGGGGGGAAAAATAAAATAATACAAGGGGGGAAAATAAAATAATACAAGGGGGGAAAATAAAATAATACAAGGGGGGAAAATAAAATGCAAGGGGGGGAAAAGGGTCAGGGTGTGGGACAAGAAAAGGGAAAAAGGGGGGAGAAAGGGGGGGACAGGGGAAAAAAAAGGAAAAAAAGGGGGAAAAAAGGGGGGAAAAAAAAAGGGAAAGAAAGGGAAAGCTGCCACCTCGGCGTGCTGGGCCATGGTGCTCGCCCCCACGGCGTAGATTTTGCGGGCCCCTGCGAAGAAGGAGAGGATCCCCGAGCCACAGCCCACGTCCAGGGAAAAAACGGGATGGGAGAGGCAGGACACGGCCGGCCAGGAGCCTGAGCCTGGGTGTGAGCCTGGGTTTGACTGAGCCTGGGTTTGAGCCTGGGTTTGATTGATCCCGGGTTTGATTGAGCCTGGGTTTGATTGAGCCTGGGTTTGATTGATCCCGGGTTTGATTGAGCCTGGGTTTGATTGAGCCTGGGTTTGATTGAGCCTGGGTTTGATTGAGCCTGGGTTTGATTGAGCCTGGGTTTGATTGAGCCTGGGTGTGAACCTGGGTTTGACTGAGCCTGGGTTTGATTGATCCCGGGTTTGATTGAGCCTGGGTTTGACTGAGCCTGGGTTTGATTGATCCCGGATTTGATTGAGCCTGGGTTTGAGCCCGGGTTTGACTGAGCCTGGGTTTGATTGATCCCGGGTTTGATTGATTGATCCCGGGTTTGATTGACCCTGGGTTTGATCCCCTGTTTGTTTTGATCCCGGGTCTGTTTGGATTATTTTTATTCGGATTATTTTCATTTTTTTGACGTGGATTATTTTTTTATTTGGATTGTCTTTATTGGAATTCCTTTTATTTAAATTATTTTTTAATTTGGATTATTTTTATTGGGATTTTTTTGTAAATTTGAGTTCTTTTTATTTGGATCGTTTTTATTTGGATTATTTTTATTGGGATTATTTTTTTATTTGGATTGTTTTTATCGGGATTATTTTTATTTGGGTTCTTTTCATTTAGGTTCTTTTTATTTGGATTTGTTTTTTAAATTTGCATTATTTTTATTTGGATTGGGTTTTTTGGATTATTTGGATTATTTTTATTGGATTTTTTTCCTATTCAAGTTTTTTTTCTTAAATTTCTCCCCACTGGAGTTATTTTTATTTCGATAATTTTTATTGGGACTAATTTTTTTTTAAATTGGGATCGCTTCTATTGGAGTCATTTTTATTGGAATTATTTTTATTGGATTCTTTTTCCATTCAAGTTATTTTTATTGGGATTTTTTTTTTACTGGATTTTTTTTCCATTCAGGTTACTTTTTTTGGGAATTTTTTCCATTCAGAGTATTTGATTTTTTTTCCCCACTGGAGTTATTTTTATTTGGATTATTTTTATTGGGATTTCTTTTTAATTGGAATTTTATCCGTGGAGTTACTTTATTGGAATTTTTCCCATTGGAGCTACTTTTTTTGGGATTATTTTCTCCCATTGGAGTTATTGTCTTCGAATTTTTATCCATTCTGCTTTTTTATTGGATTTTTTTTCCACTGGAGTTGTTTCATTGGAGCTTTTTTCCCATTGGAGTTTTTAAAATCAGGATTATTTTTATGAGGTTTTTTTTTTTTTCACTGGCATTCTTTTATTGCGATTATTTTCTTGGAGTTGCTTCCATTGGAATTATTTTCATCGGAATTATTTTATTGGATTTTTTTTAAAATTTATTTTTCCAAATCTTCTTTTCCTTGGGATTATTTTCTTGGAATGGTTTCACCGGGATAATTCCAATGGAATTATTTTCATTGGAATTATTTTTTTATTATTTTTTAATCGGAATTCTTTTGATGGGATCATTTTATCGGAATCATTTTTACTGGAATTATTTTATTGGAATTAATTATTTTCGTCGGAATTCTTCTTTATTCAGAGTTATTTTTACTGGAGGGATTTTATTTGGATTCTTTTATCAGAGTTATTTTTTATCGGAATTATTTTTATCAGGATTATTATTTTATCGGGGATTATTAATATCCGGATTATTATTTTATCGGGGATTATTTTATTAGAATTATTTAGATTTTATTAATTTCGGGGATTTATTTGGGGGGGGTCGGGGGGAGGGGAATTTTTATTCTATTTTTTAAAAAACTCGGAAAAGACACACAGGAAAAGATGGAAAATCGACCCCACCCCCCAGGAAGAAAACAGGGAAAGGGATTCCCGCCCCCCCCAAAAAAGGAGGGAACCCCCAAAAAAGGGGAGACCCCCAAAATCACAGGGGTTCCCCCAAAAGCCATTTTTGGGGGTGGGGGAGGGGCAGAGACCCCAAATTTGGGGTTTTCCTCCCCAGAATCTCCCCCGTTTTTGCACAGGGGTCACCCCCAAATTCCCTCCCCTGGGGAAAACGGGGGGGGTCCCCCAAACCCCCCCGGAGGTGAAGCAATAACCGGGTGCCCCTCCCCCTCTTTTTTTTTGGGGGGGAGGGGGGTCAGGGAGGTTTGGGGAGGGTCCCAGACCCCCCAAAATTCCGGTTTTTTTTTGGGGGGGTGGTGTCCCCATTCCTGCCTGTACTGTAGCATTGGGGGAGGGGTCACCCTGCGCGGGGGGGGCTTTGGGGGAGGGGAGTGTGGGGGGGATCTGACCCCTCCCCTCCCCCCCCTCACCAAAACCCCCCCATCCAAACCGGGGTGGGGGCGGGGTCGTGCAGAGCTTTTATTTTTGTACCGGCGGCGGCGGCGCTGTAAATATTGGGAATTGTGGGGAGGGGGCGAACCCCAAAATCCCCCACCCAAATCCCGGGGGTCTCCCCCCTCCCCCCCCCTTGTCACCCCCTTCTCCCGCCCGCGGCTCCAATAAAGAGGAGAAGGGACAGAGCCCGAGCTGTGTTCGGGGGTCCGGGGGGGTTCGGGGGTCCTGGGGGGTTTGGGGGGGGGCTCCACTCCCATGGGGGGCGGAAATGGGACGGACCGAACCGGAACGGAGCGGGCGGAACCACGGGGGGCGGGGGGGGGAAGGCGAGTCCACGTCAGAGGAACTGGGGGGAGGGGGTTTGGGGGGGGGGGGAGGGGGTTTTGGGGGGGGGGGAGGGGTTTCCCTGGACCAGGCCTGGTGATCGATCGCTCGGCACTCAACGGATACTGATCGAGTGCTCTGGGCTCGACCGCCAATGCCTGCCGATCGATCAGATCAACGATCGAGTGATCGCGACTGCCGATCGATTGCTAATGCCTGCCGAGCGATCAGATCGGCGATCGATTGCTAATGCCTGCCGAGCGATCAGATCGGTGATCGATTGCTACTGCCTGTCCATCGATTAGATCGGCGATCGATTGAGCGCGACTGCCGATCGATCGCTAATGCCTGGCAATCGATTAGTTCGACGATCGATTGCTAATGCCTGCCGATCGATTACATCGGCGATCGATTGCTAATGCCTGGCAATCGATTAGTTCGGCGATCGACTGCTAATGCCTGCCGATCGATTAGATCGGCGATCGATTGCTAATGCCTGCTGATCGATTAGATCGGCGATCGATTTCCAATGCCTGCCGATCGATTAGTTCGGCGATCGATTGCTAATGCCTGTCCATCGATAAGATCGGCGATCGATTGATCGCGACGGCTGATCGATTGCTAATGCCTGGCAATCGATTAGTTCGACGATCGATTGCCAATGCCTGCCGATCGATTAGTTCGGCGATCGATTGGTAATGCCTGGCAATCGATTAGTTCGGCGATCGATTGGTAATGCCTGGCAATCGATTAGTTCGGCGATCGATTGCCAATGCCTGCCGATCGATTACATCGGCGATCGATTGCTAATGCCTGCCGATCGATTAGTTCGGCGATCGATTGCTAATGCCTGCCGATCGATTAGTTCGGCGATCGATTGCTAATGCCTGCCGATCGATTGCTAATGCCTGCCGATCGATTAGTTCGGCGATCGATTGGTAATGCCTGGCAATCGATTAGTTCGACGATCGATTGCCAATGCCTGGCGATCGATTACATCGGCGATCGATTGCTAATGCCTGCCGATCGATTGGTAATGCCTGCCGATCGATTAGTTCGGCGATCGATTGCTAATGCCTGCCGATCGATTAGTTCGGCGATCGATTGCTAATGCCTGGCAATCGATTAGTTCGACGATCGATTGCTAATGCCTGCCGATCGATTAGATCGGCGATCGATTGCTAATGCCTGCCGATCGATTAGATCGGCGATCGATTGCTAATGCCTGCCGATCGATTAGATCGGCGATCGATTGCTAATGCCTGCCGATCGATTAGATCGGTGCTCGCGTTCCGGGTGCATTGCCGAGGGTTCTGGGGGGTTTTAGGGGTTTGGGGGGTCCTGAGGGGGGGTCGGGGTCTCCCTCACCCCCTCCAATGGGGGGGTGGTGTCTCGGCCGCCATGACCGGAAGTCAGACGGACGGAACCGGGATCGGGGACCGGGATCGTGTTATGAATGATGTTCTATTTTTTCCAGTTTATCAAGCAACAAGATTAAATTTAATAGTAAGTTTTTAATAATAACAAAATGAATACAATCAAAGTATTAGAGATGACAATTAAAGTATTGGAGATGAAACAATCAAAGTGCATATATTTAAGAATATACAAAATTTGGCAGTAAGTAATTTAGTATAATTGAGGTTCGTATAAAGCATAAACAAAACCGACTGGGAAGGGCCCCCCTCCGACCGGGGGTACGGGGAGTGGCTCCCATTCCTCACGTGCCAAAGCATCCAGGCCAACAATCCCACTTATATACTGTAGGCTACAGAAGTTTCTAGAAAACTCCTCCTAGTTTCTATTCCTCAAATCTCCGTCACTGTGTGTACGGCGCATGCTCTACTAATGGGTTAGGGGGTCTCTCATCCTTTTGAGGGTCTTATTTCCGGTGAAGGCTCATCGTCTTCCTCAGTGACCGAGGTGTGACCTGCAGGTAGCGCAGGTGCACTGTGTGACTGAGCAGATGTTTTCCATAACAAGACTCTAATTAGTCCCATGCTTGGAATCATCCCATTTTGGCCCATTTCAAGGTCAAAACTTTCTATTTCTAGATGCTGCTTGTCAGACCTACGTCCTTCTACTATTCTTGTCTGACTTTCTTCCAACCTCCTTCTTCGACTCCCAACATCTGGAAGATGTCCTTTGTCCTGTCTCACCCATCTCCCCCCTCACTCTGTAACAATTGTCTTCTATGGATCTAAATACAATTTTGATAATAAAGTTACAACTTAATTAGCACGAATCACGTTTATCACAATCGGGACCGGGAACCGGAACCGGGGACTGGGACCGGGACTGGGGACAGAGACCGGGGACCGGGGACTGGGACCGGGATCGGGCACCAGGACTGGGGGCCGGGATCAGGACTGGGACCGGGATCAGGATCAGGATTGGGGACCGGGATCGGAGACCAGGACGGGGACAGGGACCGGGACTGGGGACCGGGATCGGGGACGGGGACTGGGATCGGGGACCGGGAACCGGAACCGGGGACCCGGACCGGGAACTTGGACAGGGACCGGGATCGGGAACTTGGACGGGGACCGGGATCGGGGACAGGGACCGGGAGCGGGCACCGGCATCTGGACCGGGATCGGGGATAGGGGACCGGGGACAGGGATCGGGAACTTGGACGGGGACCGGGATCGGGAACCGGGGACTGGGACCCGGACCAAGATAGGGGACAGGGACCGGGAACTGGGACGGGGACCGGGAACTGGGACGGGGACCGGGAACCGGGGACCCGGACCGGGAACTTGGACGGGGACCGGGACCGGGAGCGGGCACCGGCATCGGGGACAGGGATCTGGACCGGGATCGGGGATAGGGACCGGGATCGGGAACGGAACCAGGAAGAGGGATCGGGGACTGGGACGGGGACCGGGATCGGGGACAGGGACCGGTGATTGGGATCTGGACTGTGATCAGGGACAGGGACCGGGGACGGAGATAGGGGACCGGGATCGGGGACCCGGACCGGGATAGGGGACAGGGACCGGGAACAGGGACTGGGAACTTGGACGGGGACCGAGAGCAGGCACCGGCATCGGGGACGGGGATCTGGACCGGGATCGGGAACTGGGACGGGGACCGGGATCGGGAACCGGGCCCGGGATCGGGAACTGGGACGGGGACCCGAACCGGGAACTTGGACGGGGACCGGGATCGGGGACAGAGACCGGGGACAGGGACCGGGACCGGGAGCGGGCACCGGCATCGGGGACAGGGATCTGGACCGGGATCGGGGATAGGGACCGGGGACAGGGGACCGGGATCGGGGACTGGGACGGGGACCGGGATCGGGGAAAGGGACGGGAACCAGGATCAGGGACCGGGATCGGGGACGGGGACCGGTGATTGGGATCTGGACTGTGATCAGGGACAGGGACCCGGACCGGGATAGGGGACAGGGACCGGGAACAGGGACTGTGAATTGGGACGGGGACCGGGAGCAGGCACAGGCATCGGGGACGGGAATCTGGACCGGGATCGGGAACTGGGACGGGGACCGGGAGCAGGCACCGGCATCGGGGACGGGAATCTGGACCGGGATCGGGAACTGGGACGGGGACCGGGATCGGGAACCGGGGACCGGGACCAGTAATGGGATTGGGGACCTGGACCGGGATCGGGGACAGAGACCGGGATCGGGGACTGGGACCGGGATCGGGGACTGGGACCGGGGACCGGGGACCGGGACTGGGATGGGGGACAGGGACCGGGATCGGGAACGGGGACCGGGAACTGGGACGGGGACCGGGACCGTGAACTGGGTCGGGGACCGGGACCGGGGACAGGGACCGGGGACCGGGACCGGGGACCGGGATCAGGGACTGGGACCGGGACCGGGAACTTGGACGGGGACCGGGAGCGGGCACCGGCATTGGGGACAGGGATCTGGACCGGGATCGGGGATAGGGGATCGGGAACAGGGGATGGGGGCCAGGGGACCGGGATAGGGGACAGGGATCTGGACCGGGATCGGGGACCCGGATCGGGAAACGGGACCCGGACCGGGATAGAGGACGGGGACCGGGGACCGGGACACGGGCCCGGGATCGGAAACTGGGACGGGGACCCGAACCGGGAACTTGGACGGGGACCGGGATCGGGGACATGGACCGGGACCGGGAGCGGGCACCGGCATCGGGGACAGGGATCTGGACCGGGATCGGGGATAGGGGACCGGGGACAGGGGACCGGGATCGGGGACCGGGACCCGGACAGGGATCGAGGACGGGGACCGGGAACCGGGACGGGGACCGGGAACTGGGACGGGGACCGGGACCGGGAACTTGGACGGGGACCGGGATAGGGGACAGGGACCGGGAACCGGGATCAGGGACTGGGACCGGGACCAGGAACTTGGACGGGGACCGGGATCGGGGAAAGGGACGGGAACCAGGATCAGGGACCGGGATCGAGGACGGGGACCGGTGATTGGGATCTGGACTGGGGACTGGGAAGGGGACCGGGACCGGGACTGGGACCGGGATCGGTCATACCTATTACCTACAGCTTAGTACCCCCAAGCATGCAGTGCTATTGTATGACAGACTTCTGTCAATTCAGAAATACTTTTTTCTCAGATTGAGTCGCATTTCTCTTGTGACACAGATAAAGATTACATGATCCAGCTTCAGGTGGACTAATTCTATTATTGTATTTTACCTTTCTCTGGACCATATGCTTTATAAAGCAACAGGAAAAATATTAGTATTAAAATATTAATACTCATTAATATTAAAATATTAATACTCAGGTATGATTTAAGCAGTGTTTGCCTTTTCATGGCTGCATTATATACACTTGTATACATCAAACATAATGCAAACCCAGCCACAGCAGTAGAGAGACAAAATCCAGCTCTTTCAAAAAGCCATTGGCTCACAGACAGAGAAATTCCACTTTTCTAAGCAAAATACTTGAGAAAAGTAGCACTATGATAATACAGATTACTTCAAAAAGTGAAATGCTCGCTATGTCACCTAACAAACCACTAAAAAAGACTTTCCAAACATATTGAGTCACACTACATACTTTCCTCTATTAGAAAAAAATAGTTTAAAAAGAAATAGAGTACTAGGTGTTACAAAATCAACTACTACCTGCTTGAAGACAAAAAAAGAGCTCCTCATCTTGGAGTAATTCCTGAATGCAGCCCAGTCTTGTGTTAATTGCTTCAGCATCAACTAGAGTTTCCAGGATCCTGGATCTAAGTCCTTGACTTCCACCGGGAGTTCTGGTGCAATTGAAAACACCAACAAGTGTGTGACCATGGCTCTGGAAATAAAACAGACGTGAAGAACACAAGCACCAAAACCAGAGATGGCAAGTGTCAGGAGACATTTACAGGCAAGAGTCTCCTACAAATCTGAGGCATGTTTTGGCATGCTCAGCATCTCCCTGATTGCCACCTCTATTATAGGAACTACAGCAGTTTAGGAAGCCAGGAAAGTCAATGTGATTTAATACAATATTAGCCTTCAATTATATCAGCATAGAAATACATTTGTACTTAGTATTTTATTAATATTTTGTAGTAGTATTCCATTGCTACTGCAGTGGGAAAGTTCACATTTTCCCTCTCCATTAAACTAATTAAAAATGAACAAACCAACCCTACACAAGGAGCCAAATTATCAAGTTGCAATCAGAGATCAAATATTAATCAGAACAATTTATTTGAAATACATTTCTGGAAATAATTTAAAATCTACTTCACAGTCAAAAAGAGAAATAATTTTTGGTTTTATTCTTTTAAAGAACATGTTGCAGTCAACAGAGCAGCTAAAAAACAGGCTTATAATTTTTAAGTATTACCTTCATCTTTGTGGCTCTGATATGTTATGTATCCCAGGGTTTCACACTTAAGGGTGGTTGCATCTCTGTAGAATAAGCCATCTCTAATATTTACACCTACTACACACTGAAACAGTTTTAGAAACCTCAAATCTTCTATGCTATTGGCTGGAGGAAGACCCATGAATCACCAGGGCCGTAGTAACATCTTGATTTAAAGCAGACCTTGAATGGGAAGAAACCTGATATAAGTACACAGAACAAACACCATGAAGGCAGGGAGGTAGAGGGAGCAGAAACACCCCTGAAATACCATGGTATCAAAAAGCAAGGCTAGAGTCAAGAGAATTGAAAATAAAAAATTAAAAAGGGGGGAGGGAAATTCAAACCCATTTGTATTAGGCGACTGAGGACTTCTTTCCCTGCACAGTTCAATGAAGAGAGACAAAACCCTCCAGAATGAAGAATGGCACACAAATTTGACTTAGGTGTTTCCAGTGTGTGCCTGTACTATTCACTTTTACTTGCTGATACCTAATACCAAGATATGTGACCAGGCTTCGGGGCTAAAACCCAGGTAAGAAAAAATAGGTATGTTTGGCTGATTCAAACCTGCCAATGGATCAGCAAAAATTCTGCATCAATAATGCTAAAAAAGCCCCCAGAGAAACTTCAAGCAGTCTATATACTGTTGCTCAGCTCCTCCTGGAACCACCTTCCTCTCAAAACCATCTGTGACATTAGGAACAGAAACATATTTTTTTCAGAAAAACACTGCTCCAAAAGTACCTTCCTATGCATTCTGTGGTTCCACTGTATCTCCCCGAGGACAAAGCTCTTGTGAACAATACTTGGAGACTCAGGAATGTCCAGGCTCCCTTTTTTATATCAGCATGGACATGCAGACAGAGGTGGATCTCAGCACCTGACAGGCAGCCAAACCCAAATTCCAAGTATTTCTCTTGTTAACCACCAGTGGAACAGTCTGGAGAAGGCAAGCCTTGAAGTTTCTATGAGGCAGCTAAATCCCCATGAAGGAAGTGCCCCAAGCATTGATCTCAGTGTGGAAAACTACCATGCAATCAAGTGCCACATTGCACATTCCCATCATTGCAGCAATTAATCTCTCTCTCGCTATTAGATCTAAAAGAAAACAAACCCCTTTTCAAGGCTGAAGCATGTCTCTGTATAAAATGAGTCAAATGTAGGTGTTTTAATCCAACCTAAGAAACTTGCAGAAATATTGCCTCTCTCATTTCACAGTCTGTCAAATTTTGCACAAATTAAAATTTAAAGACTGAATAAAACATGCCCATCAATGTAAAGATGATTATGCATCATTTCCTTCCACAATTCACTTTAGGATTTCCTGTGCTAGAAGTGTTGTGCTGAATTGTAACATATTTCTCGGTCAAAATATATTTTAGAAGCTCTGAATGGTATGCAAGTTCTCTCATAGAGAAATAAATGTAATGGTCAGCTCTTTGACACAAATGTCAAGGAAACTTAGCAAAATCCATCTTTATCAAAACATAACTTGGAAAAACTATTCTTACCGAGAATCTCTGCTATTAATCACTAATTCAAGATTTTGTGCTGATGATAAATCTATCATAGCTGTTTTCTCACTCCCCTGGAAACTCACCTCGAGTGATTTAGGAGCATAAACAGCACCTTGAATAAATTCAACATCTTTTAGCAAAGCTGCAGCAGCTGCAAGACAGTAATACCTTGGAAAAAACCAATCTTTTAAGGATGTTGAATACTGCTGCTGAAATACCACAAAAGTAGTGCACTACAGCAATAACATTCACACTATTCACTCTGTGGCTTGGCAAAGCTCCTGTGATTGAGAGCACTGAAAAAGCAATATATTTCAAATATGCACAAAGCCACGTCTAGTGAACATACATTCACACAAATCAAATATTCATAAACGGTTGAGTCTCTGTGACAGCCTATACTGTGTCGATGCTATTGTGAACATACATATTTCAACAGACACACCTGACTTGAAGACCCTGGTCACCAAGTATCAACACTTAAAATTGTTGATACATAAAAAATGCTTGCTGAGGCCACTAAGAAAGGCAATCGTAGCTCCTGAAAGGTATATTTAAGGAAAGAATGAAAAAGACTAACTGTGAAAACCCGAAAAAACACCCAATCATGTAACAGGCTTTCTATTTACATTTCTGGATCTATCAGAAACACTGGAGGGCAAAATAAAAAGACAGCTCTGTTATGATTTTCTAACTTTTGGAACATGACACAGACACGCAATGAGTACATAAAATGATTTGGTTGAAAACTTATCTGGACACAGTATGCTTTTCCTCATTTAAACATTCTTTAATTTGGCTTCCATGAAAATGGAGCTAAATTCAGATGCAACAAAATTGTTCCATGTACTCCAAACCCTTTGTTTCATTGAAGCGTTTACTCTGGAGAGCTGCAAAAGTCACATTCTGCAAAGATGGGGATGAAAGCAAATACTTTTAAAAGTTACATCAGAGAGACTTCTGTATTTTTCTAGTGATACACGTTTCCAAGAAATCTATCAACCGATTCTGTGATCTGTCTCCATAGAAGTATTCATTCCAGCTTACTAGCACAAGCAGGTCAATGGAGCTGCAGGTGTGTGATGCACAAGCGATTTGATGCACATGTGAGAAAAAGAGGAGAGAGCTCAGCAAAACCACTCATGAAGAAGCCATCAGCTCTGCAGGCATGAAGCAATTCAGGCAGCAATTAATAGGGTTTTTTTTTAAGGCTCTGAGGCTTTAATACTCATAAATTACTTATACTAGTACATCTCATCCTCTTTTACCCTCTCCGGCAGGCAGCAACAGAAGGATGTTGTCCTTCCCTAGAAGAGCTGTTATTCCACGGATGCTGTCCTTCCCCAGAAGCGCTGTTATTCCACGGATGCTGTCCTTCCCCAGAAGCGCTGCTATTCCACGGATGCTGTCCTTCCCCAGAAGCGCTGCTATTCCACGGATGCTGTCCTTCCCCAGAAGCGCTGTTATTCCACGGATGCTGTCCTTCCCCAGAAGCGCTGCTATTCCACGGATGCTGTCCTTCCCTAGAAGCGCTGCTATTCCACGGATGCTGTCCTTCCTCAGAAGCGCTGCTATTCCACGGATGCTGTCCTTCCCTAGAAGCGCTGCTATTCCACGGATGCTGTCCTTCCCCAGAAGCGCTGCTATTCCACGGATGCCGTCCTTCCCCGGCGGCGCAGGCAGCGCCCAGCGAAGCCGCCGGAGGATCCATGCGGCGGCGCTGCCAGGTCTGGTCGCAGCCCGGCTGGGCTTAGGCCGAGTCCAGCTTCTCCTGGGCGGCGGCGAGGCGGCGCTGGAGGTATCGCTGCCGCCAGCGCAGGAAGCGCCGGCGCGCCCGGCCCGCCTGCCAGCCCACCACCACGCCGGCGGCGAAGGCGGCCAGCAGCGCCCAGCGCACCACCCGCGGCCGCAGGGCCTCCAGCACCATCCCGATCCCGGCCCGAACCCGCGCCCGGCACCGCCTCCCGCTTCCGCCGCCGCGGGGGCGGGACCGGCCCCGTTAAAGGCAGCGGGGCCGGGGAGGTGCCGCGTCCGCCCGCGCCATGGCCGAGCCGGCGGCGCAGGTACCGCCTCGCCCCCCGGGGCTCCCCCTGCCCTTTCTTCCCTCCTCTCAGCTCCGCGGAGTCTCCCCGGAGCTCCTCACACGCTGTCTTGTGTTTCCCGCAGGATCTCCTGCTGGCAGCAGCGTTTGTCTCCGACGCGCAGTACAACAGGAATATTCCTTTTAAGACCTCCCCCGAGGCGGTCAGGTAAGGAGGGATGCGCTCCCCCGCTCCAAACACACCTGCGGAGAGGTAACCGCATCCGTGGGCAAGCAGCAACAGCCAGAAAAAGTCTGGGTGCTAAGAAGGGTAAATGGGTGGGGTGCCAAAAACTGGAATTAAACTGAAATGATTACAAACGGGGCTCAGCACATCTGTACGTCGAGGATGGGTATTGACATTAAAAAGTTGTGGTTTGCTGGAGGGGAGAAAATAAAACTCACAGGAAGTCTTCCAAGCCTCTGTGGGAATTAAGGGTTTGGGAGGCTGGGTCAGCCCTCAGCTGTGTGGAAGGTGCTGCAGTGGCAGAACCAAGTGGCTGCACAGTTAAGTATTTATTGTTTACTATAAAAAATATATAATGAATATTCTGTTATTTAACCCTGCTCTGAAAGGCAGCATAGTATCCATCAGCTCCAAGACTGATTTAGAAACAAATTGCCAAATTCCTTGCTGGCAAAAATGTTTGTTTGGGACAGCAAGTGCTGCTCCTCCAGGACACATTTGGGGATGTGCCCTGCAGCCTTTATTTGTGGTGCCTGTGCCTTCTTCCCCCAGGCTCTATCGCCTGTACAACCACTGGATGATGCGAACAGCCACCTACTTCTTCATCTTCCTCAACCTGTCCCTTGCCCTGTTTGAGGAACCTGCTGTGTATCCACTGCCCTTCCTGGTGAGTCTGTGGTGTAGGAGCAGCACATGCAGCTGCTGGAGCCAACTTGCTTCAAAATGGTTTGTCAGAGGTGCCAAGAGACAGTGGATGGGCATGTTTTTGTGGCTGTCTTTGATCCTCTGCTCTGGTGAGACCTCACCTGGAGTCCAGCTCTGGGTCCCCAGCACAGGAAGGCAAGTTGGAGTGACTCCAGAGGAGGCCACCAAGTTGATCAGAGGGATGGAACAGCTCTGCTGTGAGAAAAAGCTGGGAGAATTGGGGTTGTTCAGCCTGGAGAAGCTTCAGAGTGACTTAATTTGCTCTTCCAGTACCTGAAAGGGCCACCAAGAAAGATGGAAAAAGACTATTTCTAAGTGCCTGGGGTGCCAGGACAAGGGGGAATGGCTTCCCACTGCCAGAGGGCAGGATTAAATGGGATATTGGAAATAAATTAGCCCCTGTGAGAGTGGTGAAGCCCTGGCACGGATTTGCCAGAGAAGCTGTGGTTGCCCCATCCCTGGAAGTGTCCAAGGTCAGGTTGGCTGGGACTTGGAGCAACCTGGGGTAGTGGGAGGTGTTCCTCCCCGTGGCAGGGTGTGGAATGGGGTCATCGTTAAGGTCCCCTTCAACCCAAAGGATTCTGTGATTTTACAATTCTATGACCTGTTTGAAATGGGGACAAAAAAGGCACAGGAGCTGGCCAGGGACTGTAGAAGCCGTTGTGGCCACCATCATTGGCTCATGTGACTGTGGACAAAGTCTTGTTGCTGTTCTCCATCCCAGAGATCAATTCCAGCCTTCTTTGGGCCTCAAGTCCAGTCCTCATGTGTGAAAGTAGAAGCCAAGTTTTACTTTAGGCCAGACTTTTCTGCAGCCTTTATTTGTCCTGCACTGGTGTGATTGTGAAAGATCTTCTCCTTGAATCCTAAGCAAACACAGACTTGCTGGCTCTAACCTGCCTGTGGCAGGGAATTCCACAAAAGGAAGCCTGAAAACGTTGCTCTGCCTGTTTTTTATCGTGCAAAAAGGAACATTGCTGCTGCTGGCTGTGCTGGCTGAGCCCTGCTCTCTCTGCAGGCCACGTCAGTGCTGGAGGTGGTGTGCCTCTTGGTGTTCCTTGGCCGGCTGACACACTTTGCCAAAGTCACCCTGCACAACGTGTTCTGGAAGGACACCAAGAACATCTGCATCATGGTGGCAATCCTGGTGAGTTGGGTTCAGGGGAGGTGGTTCTTTTCCCCCTCATGTTGCTTTCCTGGGATCCCAGACCTGGCATACTTGAGCAAAACCAACCAGCTCTCACAAACCTGTTGTGTGTGCACCTCTCTTGTATCAGCGAGCACTGTTTACTATCTAGTTACACATTCCAGCGTTAATTCTGGGAGCTTTCCCTCTTCCTCCTCCAGTTATCCCTGACAGACCTGGCTGTTTATGGGGTCCTCAGGCTGTATGGTGTGAGGAGCATCCGATGGTCGAGGATTGTGAGGCCTGTCTTCCTCATCAACTTCGCAGAGAGTCGCCAGGTAAGGAAGAGGTCTGGTGGGATGTGCAGGGTCCTGTTTTTTCAGACAGCCTGCTGCTTTCCATAGTCCAGGAGATTTAGAAAGGTTTTATGGCAGAATTTAGTGTCCTGTGAGAGAAAGTTTTGTTTCAGAAGCAGCCTGAAGCAATAATTTGTGATGGACAGAAGGGTAGATTCACACAGTACCACAAGAGAAGACCCAGTGTTCCCCCCCTGAGTCAGGGACCAGGTTACTGATTTCTGGAAGTCTCCTGGGTAAACAAGTGTCATGGTGTTCTCAAACATGTAGTCTGGCTTTGGACTCTGATTCCTCTCAGCATGGAGAGATCTTTGTCCTGCTGCCCAAGACGGGTCTGGTCTTGACTAACAAATGAATAAACTGTGCTAGGGAGGCCTGACAGCAGGGAGGGAACAGCTCAACCTTTGGGCTCAGGGCATGTGTTTTGTGACCTGGAGTGATGGATTTGTGTCCTTCACTGGTTCCCTGCAGCAGGAACATCTCAGCAGTGCCCTGGGGCCCTCTGTCCCTTGGCTCCTGAGTTCACTGTGCTGTGTAGCTGGGGCCTTTCCTTCTAGGATCCCCCATGGACAATAAGGAGGAAAGGCCTGGCACTGTTGCAGCCCAGTGGAGGGGTTTGATGCAGATGGGATGGTGAGGGGGACAAGGGGGTGCTAGGCTGCCTCTGAACCCTCCCCTTGTCCCTGGCAGATCCGGAGGGCCTTCCGCAGCATCCGCAACACGCTGCCAGAGATCACCTACGTCTTCCTGCTCTTCATGTTCAGCCTCCTCATGTTCTCCCTCATGGCCTTGAAGCTGTTTGGAGAGAGGTGTGGGTACTTCCTTTGCTCCTGGGATTCTCTGGGACACTCCAAACAGTTCCTAGGGAATGCAAGCGCTGCTGATAGGCTCAGCTCCTGTTGTTGTGATCCCAGTGCTTAACTCCAGGCTGTCCTCTTCCTCCTAGGAATCTCCAGACAGCAGAAGGCTTGCCCTACTTCAGAAACTACCTGGAGATTGTGTTTGACCTCTACGTGCTGGTGACAACGGCAAACAGCCCAGATGTCATGTACAGATGATCAGATCTTTCTCTCAAAGTGTTCTCAGGGCTTTCTATGTAGATTCTAACTTACACTGCAGAGTTAAAATTCTGTGTTGGGCTTTTCATCCCTCTCTCTTTTGGATTCCCATTGTTGTTTGTGCTGGGAAGGTGCTGGCAGGAGTAGGACAGGGAGGAATGGCTCAGCCATCTGTGTGCTGGAAATACCTTGAGCACAACTGGGATGGTACAAGGACCCTGGGAGTTTAAACTGAGAAATGAGATGCTGCTCATCCTAGAGCAAGTGGAAAAGCAGATCTGAGTGCAGCAAGGGTCTGAGGCCAAAAACCAGCATATGGCTGAAGCATTGCCTCTTGTCTGCTCTTAAATTTGGCTACACGGGCAGAGATTTCATCTCTGTGCTGTCTCCTGCACCTGTACAGTCAGGGCCTGACAAACCAGGCAGAAGAAAAGTGTTCTCTAGCTGAACGAATGCAGTTTTTAGCTTTTATCTGGCAAGTTTGATCTGGCAGGCCCTTGGAAATCCGTGTGGGAGTCTGTTTCCTTGTGGACTCCCTTTCCCTGTGTGTCTGTCTGGCAAGCAGCAATCCCTCTCCCTTTCTCTAGGATGCCAGCGTTTGACTTCAGCTCCTGGTACGCCCTGTTCTTCATCGCCTTCGTCATCGTCAACACTTACATCTTCATGTCTCTCTTCCTGGCTGTGGTCTACAACAACTACAAAAAACACCTGAAGGTAATGCCTGGAGGGGCCTGTGACCAGTGGATTCCTGCTGCTCTCTGTCAGGAACCTCGGGCTTTCCTTTGGAAAGCTTTGAGAAGGGGAAATGGCTTCTTGCCTTTAGTGCTCTGCAAACAACAAGCACAGACCCACTTTTCATATCGTGGGGTTTTTGGGAGTTCTGCTGTTGGCATTGAATGAAATATTCTATGGTGTTTCCAACAGATAAGAAGCATGTTCTGCATCATCTTGGAGGCTTAGTCCTAGCTCAGGAATGCTGTCTCCGTGCAGGGAATTGTTTTTGTGCAGCATCTTTGCATGTGCTTGTAGAGCAAGGGAACTGGAAATGGGAGGTCTGAGTAAATCAGAATTTTTGTTCTGCCCAAACTGAGTAGGGACAGTTTGGGACTTATGATCAAAGAGGGAGAGCTGGGATTCTTGGGTGTTCCCGTGAGGCAGTTGGATCTTTCTCAGGAAGCAGAGTGCTGGATGTTCCTCTGCTCACAGTCATGTGCAGAAGAGGATCCCCACCCCTGCTCTCAGCAGGATTCACTTGTGGATGGGAAGCATGTGTGGACACATCCTCTTTACTTCTGTGGCCATGCAGATCCCGTGATCTTTGTCACCTCCTTCCTGTCTGACACTACCCTTTGTCTTTCCTTCCCGTTTTTCAGTGTTGTCCCAGCATCCAGCAATTTGCTGATCCTTCCAGAGCTGTGTGGAGAACCCACAGCTACCCGTTAAACACCATGAAGCACATTATGCTTTGTGTCCAGTGTCATTCCCCTGGGTCTCTCTTTCCATCTCTGTGCTGTGGGAATGAGTTTATTTGTTAAAGAAAGGGGGAAGGGCACCTGGAGCTGCCTGACTCCCGGCACTCTCTCTAGAACGAGATCCGTAAACTCGCCTACATGAAGCGCCGCAAGATGATCGAGGCCTTCAACCTCCTGAAGGAGGACGAGGGAGGGCAGTTCGTGGTGAGGGAAGCCCGGTGGAAGCAGCTGGTGAAGCTGGTGGCTCCTGACACCAGCAATTCCCACCGGGAACTGCTGCTCCGCATCTCGGATGACGAGCAGAAAGGGTTCGTAGGTGAGCACTGGGGACTGGGGAGGAGCCAGGAGCCTGATCCTTCAAGGGGGTTTGGAGTTGGGATTTTGGATCTGTAGTGGCCCCAGAGGGACTCGGAATCACAGAGGTTGGAAAAGACCTCCAAGATAGTCCAACCTGTGCCTGCTCCCCACCTTGTCACCCAGCCCAGAGCACTGAGTGCCACATCCAGTCATTCCTTGAGCATCACCAGGAATGGAGACTCCAGACCCCTCTTCCTGTTCCCCTCCAGATTCCTGGAGTCCTGAAAGGCTCTTCTTGCTGCCTATGCTATAGCTCATGTCCCACACACTGTGAGTGGCCCTTCATGGCCATCTGACATCAGGCCAAGCTTTCCATGGCATGTGGGAACTCCTGTTCTCAGCAGAGGATGTGGAAAGCCTTCCTTGCTATCAGATGCCATGTGGAATAGAAATATCAGGAGAGATGGGTCAGTCTCCTCATTCTGGCTCATTCTGAATCATTCTGTGGTGGTTTCTGACCCATGGTTTCAGCCAATTCCCCAGGCGTGGGATGGAGAAGCTGTTTGAATTCCAAGTTCAGCCTGTTGTGGTGGATACCACTCGGGACTGGCTTTGCTGGGAGCAGATACCAAGTCCAGATCGCTTCCACTCCTCTGTGGGCTGGGATTTGCATTTAGCAGACACTGCTTTATTTGCCATGAGCTCTGACACGTGGCACTGTGCTGCAGACAAGAAGTCCTTCGTGCAGCTGGCAGACCTGCTCAACATCCAGGTGGTGACGCTGAAGATCCGCAGGCACCCTCTGGCACGCTGGGCGCCGGCCCTGTACGGATCCGCACCCAGCCGGCTCCTGCGCGGTGCCGTGAGGCACAGGTGAGTCTGGCAGGGCTCACCTGGGTGTGCTGACTGTGGCCAGGCCACCCTCAGCGGCTCTGCCACTGCTCCTGGCCTGCCTTTGTCACTGTGGAGGAGCCAGCTCGCTGCCTGAGCTGGGCTTTGCTGACCTTAGGCTGCGCTTTGTGTCTTGGCACGCAGGTGCAAAGCGCTGCACTTAGATCTGCTCCTACCTTTGCAGTCTCTGCTGCAGAGCTCTGTCCTGCTGCCTTATCAGGTCTGGGAGTTACAGAGCTCCCTAGAACTGAGACTTCTAGAGCTCTCTTTCACCTCCAAACCTTCCCAGAATCCTCAAATAGCTGTAGTGATTTTGTTTTCCTAATTTGAAATTTTCCTGCTGTGAGATAGGATTAGGATGAAGGCAAAAACAGGCTCAGCTTTAAATAGTACAAAGAGAAGCATCATTACTAGAAACTATAAGGAAAGAAAGACCTCAGAATAAAACTTTCGACTACTTTTCTTTCTGCTACACATTTCTTTTTTTTCACACTGAAAACATAAAAAACAACTTCAGTTTACCGTTTCTGAATTAGTCTTTCACTAATTTGCTTGAAAGAGGAGACTTCCTTCTTTAGTCTATGGAGACAAAGACTTTACAAACCACCACAGTTCCAAGGACCATCTAGGGATGGGCTAGTGGAACCCCCCTGCTCTAAGCAGGGTCAGCCAGAGTAGGGTACTCCAGGCTATCCTAGATGGGTTTAGAGTATCCCCAAAGGATGGAGGCTCCATAACCTCTCCAGTGCTTGATCACCCCTGGTTAAAAAAAACCAAACCCAAGCAACTTTTGTTTAAGTGGAAATTCCTGTATTTCAACGTGTGCCCCTTGTCTCTTGTGCTTCCACTGGATATCCCTGAGAAGAGTCTGGCTCCATCTTCCCTGCACCTTCCCATCAGGTATTTATGCACAGGAGCTGCTCCTGACCTTTCTCCCTGCCAGGCTGGACTACCCCAGCTCTCCCAACCCATCATATTCCACTGTCCTGTCCTTCTGTCAATTTTGTGACCCTTGAATGCACCAGCTCTATGTTTTCAGGCCTCTCTTGTACTGGAGAGCCCAGCTGACCCTGGCTCCTCCCTCAGCACCTTTGAGTGTGGCCTCACCAGTACTGAGTAGGTGGGGAAAAATCACTTCCCTGGAGACCTGTTACCCAAATTCTGTGTTGGACCTCAAGAGCAAAACTAAACTCTTCAATGACTCCCCCAAACTCTCAGGTTTGGGGAGAACTGATGGGTAAAGAATTTCTGAGAGAGGAGGCAAAGAGCTCCTGAAGTAACTGCGTGCCTTTGACCTCCTTGGGAGCTGCAGACTGATCTCTCCTGGTTCTTGCAGGGCTTTTGTTTGGACTTTTGATGCTATCATCCTGATAAATGCCATCTTCATTGCTCTGGATGAGGAGAGCCCCTACATTTCCTATGCAGAGTGGGTGTTCCTGACTCTGTACATCATCGAGATCCTCCTGAAGGTCTACACTTATGAACCCAGGGAGTTCTTTGGCAAAACCCAGTTCTGGAACTGGTGAGTGGGCTGGAAGTTTGTGTGGAGTCTGGTGTGTGCTGTGCTCAGCTCCTCAAGGACTGAAAAGCTCCGAGCTCCTGTGCCAGGGTTTGTTTAAGATCAATCAGAGGATGTGGTGACAAAGCTGTCCCATGTGCCCATAGTCTGAGCTGACCCAGGGCTGCCTGGCCCTGATGTGAGGAGCAGGGGTCACTCCTTGTTTAAACCCCACTCCTGTCCCCCAAAATCTAACAGCAGTGCCTTCCCTCGTGCCAGGTTTGATACTCTCATCATCTTTGCTGCCCTGACTGCAACGATTCTCAATGCCACCCTCAAGTCCAGTAAGTGCAGCTTGAGCAGCCTGCATGCCTTGGGAATCTTGGTGTCCTTCCCAGCCTTCTGCAAGCACCTCAGGCTTGAGAGGCTTTGTGACCAGACAAGCAATTTCTGGAGGGTTTTTAAGAACTAACCCAGTCTTCCTTTTTTTTTTTCCTTTTCTAAATTTTTTTTTTTAGCTCCGTTCTAGTGTTTAACAAGGATACATAATAACAAATGAAAATTTTATCTAAACGGTTCCCCTTGGTGTTATTATCATTATAAAAATATATTTGGGTTTTTTTCAGCCATGAAGTACAACAGCCAGCAGATCCTGGACATTGTGTTCATCCTAAGAGTCCTCAGGCTGATCCGGATTGTTGACAGCATTCAGAGGTGAGGAAGGAGGTGGGATGGGAGATGCTTTTTGGCCACTCCACAAAGCATCCCAAAGCCCTGTCCCAGCATGCCTGGGATGAGCCCAGTGGCTGCAGCCTCCTTGGAGGCTTTTTTGGGGGATGTGGGGAGCATGTGGTGGCCAGGGTGTGACAATAACCAGCGTGGGCTCTCTGTAGGTTCCAGGTCATCATGAACACCCTGATAAACATCGTCCCAACCATGCTGACTTTTGGTGGGCTCACTCTGGTAAGAACTCCTGGTATCCTGGCTCAAAGCACTCCAGTTTCACAGAAATGTGTCTTAAATCTCACACTCATGCTGTTTCCAAGGGGATAAATGCAATTCCCTGGATGGCAGGCCCTTGGAACTGTAAGTGACCGTTTGAATCGTGGCCATTGTGCAAGCAAAGCGTGCAGAGGGGCTGCATTCCTGCTTTTTCCTGGATCAGGACTTCCTCCTTGGATCCATGGGGTGTTCTGGCAGCCTGGGCTTTGCATCAAAAGGAATCAAAACATGGTTTGGGCAAGAGGCTGAATGAGAAACCTGGATTTCAAGTGATTTCCTAAAATGAGCCTCTGTTATGATTTGGGAATATTTCCTATCCGTGTATTTGTTGTTCTTGGTTAATTATTGCTGCTTGGTGATTGCTGTTGGTGGCTTGGGGCTCTTGGAGTCTGTGCTGCACCCCAGCCCCTTGCTGTGCCTATGGAAACTGGAAAACCTGCTGAGCTTGCCCTGGGGCTTGCAGCTTGCTGGAGAAGCAGGTGATGGGCTTTCTCTTCCCAGGTTGTGTATTGTGTGTTTGCTATCATTGGCATGGAGTTATTCCATGGGAAAATCCAGTACTTCCCGGCCAACTCGAATGCTCCTCACGCCCTGGAGTGTGGGAATCCAGCTCTCAAGGATTCCCTGTTTGCCCGTGGGAGGTACTGCAAGAACAACTTCAACGACTTTGCCTCATCCTTCATTGTCCTCATGGAGCTCACCGTGGTCAACCAGTGGCATGATATCCTTTGTGGAGCACATTCCCAGCTGGATCCTTGGGAATTGGCCTTGCTGGTCCTTGGGGGAGGTTGGGTTGTTCTCAGATCCACGCTCTGCACAGGGACAGGTAGCACAGATGGTCCCTCAGAGGCTTTTGTTGGGATCCTGGGTCTTCCCTCTTTTCCCTTAACTCCCACTCCACTCTTTGCCAATGGATTTGCCAACGTGACAGTTCAGCCAGCCAAGCTCTACTTCATCGCCTTCCACATTGTGATGGTGATCATCATTGTCAAGTATGTGTTTTTGGGATGATTCCATCTGCTTTGGATGGAAAAGGGGATCTGCCCCTGGGATGTGTTTAGAGGGATCTGCTGCATTCTTGTCCCCACTGGGTGCTGCTCTGACCTGGAGGGGATGGAGCACTGGGAAGTGAGCCTGGGAATACTGAGACAGTCAATGCCAGCCAGGAAATGCTGCCTCAATCCTGCTCGTTGTTTCTTTCAGCATCTTTGTGTCATTCATCTTGGAAGCTTTCTTTGTGGAGTACTCCCTGGAGAAGAGTGAAGTGGAAACTGCCATCGAGCAGAAAATCCAGGAGCTGGGAATGGGAGTTCAAGAGTAAGCCCCCCAAATGTACCCATGCTGGATTGGCACCACTGATGAGGGAAAACCACCCTCTGTGTCGAGGTGTGAGTTGACATTCCCCTTCCTTGTCACAAAGTTCTGGCTCATCTTCCTGGAAAATGGAGATTGCTCTTCCCTGTCATGAAGTTCTGGCTCCTCTGCTGGTTTAGGTGCCAGTAGAAGGCCACTGGTGTTGGCTTTGCTGCCTCTCGTGGCTCTTCCAGCTGGGAATTCCAGCCCAGAGGACAGGAAAGATGCTGGAAAATAATCTCATGGCTGGTGATTGTGCTGCCCCGCTGAGAGCCCTGCAGGGCTCCCAGGGTGGGATGTGCCCTGTCCCCAGGGTAATTCCTGGCCCTTGCTGTGCAGGGATGAGCTCCAGCAGGAACAGCTCCTTGACAACATGGAGAGTGCAGAGCACGAGCTTGAGGGGGAAGGTGGAACGAAGCCACAGAGCAAAGGGCTGGTGTTCAAAATTGCCTCCAAACGTAAGTGTGACCCTCCAGGGTGTCCAGGCCCGAGGTTCCCAGCTCTTCCTGGGGAAGATCCCAAGCCCTGCTGCTCCTCAGGGGCTATAAAAGCAGCTGAAACCCACCTGGAAACTTTGGGACAGCTGTGGACGTTGGATGTTTGTTGTTTGTTTTTACTTCTGTAGCACCTTCTCCTCTCCCACCTCAGCCCTTCTGTGCTCCTTGTCTTCATTAACCTTCCTCTGGAGACACTGCCCTGGTGGCCAAGGTCCTGCTGTGCCAAGACACCCGCTTTCCTTTCTCCTTCCTCCATGGGCTTTGCATTCCTGCTGCCTTGGATCACGGGGTGACTATATCCTACTTTCCCTTCTTCTCCTGGCTTTCTTGCTGTACCTCAGGTTTCCATTGGGTGGGAATAGAAGGGCTTAAAATCCCAAATAATGGCCTTATCTTTGAGAACTTAAATCAGATGGGGTGGAACAACAGGGAGTGTAATTTGGGGGATTTTCTTGCCTGTTTTAAAAGCCTTGAAGGTATCTGGAGGAGCACACCTGGCGCTTATAGGGCTTTCTTTTTGTTTTGTGGCCCCAGGGTACAGGACAGTGGATGCTCTGCTGCAGCGCATGTTTGAGGCAGAGATACCCCTGGAGGATGAAGGCCCTTCCTTTGAAGAGATCCTAAACTTGTCCCCCACCTCGGCTGTCCCCAGGAGCCCGAATTCCCAGAGCGTGGCGTGATGGGGGGGATCAGGGAATGGAGCTGAGTCCCGGCTGTCCACGTGTTCCCTGACTGCTCCCACGCCTGGGGCACGGGTTGCACGGTGGGAACAAACAGCTTTGTCCTGTAAAGGAGCTTTATTTCATGTAAAGTCTGGTATAAACCTCTGGAATGTGGAGGGGGGAGTCAGAGTATCCGGCTGTGCCCGGAAAGGGACGGTGCCGTGGGCGGTGTGTTATGGAATAACTCCTTCTTGTAACTGGAATTGTATCGCAGCACTTTTATACGCAGCTCTGGACCGGTGTATGCTGAATGGAGCAGCTCTTGAGCACAATAAATTCAGCAGTTTGGAAAAACGATGGAATTACCTCCGAGTTAATGACGGGAGAGGGTTGTGGTCCCTCCATGATATCGTGGAGGGCGTGGAGGTTGGAAATGAGGCTGGGGGAGAGGGGGCGCCGCGTGCACTCCCAGATTTTCCCATTCCCTTCCCAATCCTTCCTTTAATCCCGCATTTTCCTTGGGGATGTGACCAGGGCGCCGTCCAGCGGCCGCCATGCGAATTGCACGCTGGGGGGGACGGAGTTCATTGCGTGATTGACGGGAGTGTCCGCCAATGGGAAGGCGGGGTGGGCTGAGCGCTGGCCAATAGGGAGGCGGCGCGGGGCCGCGCGCGGCCAGTTTGAATCGGCGGGAGCGGTTGGGGCGGGCGAGCATGGACGGGCCCGGACGGTGAGCGGGGAACGGGATAACGGGATGGGAAACGGGATAACGGAATGGGATAACCGGATGGGGAAGGGCATCGGGGAGTGCCCCGGTTCCCGGAGCCGTGCGGGTGCCGTGGCCGCGCGGCGCTGCGGGGGTGGCAGAACCTTCACCCGCTTCCCACCCTCACTGATCCCGGCGTGTTCCCTGCAGGAATTATGAAGCTCAGATCCGGAATTACCGAGGGCCCGACCCGCTGGAGCCATGGGACAGGTAAGCACGGCCCCGGTTCGGCGTGTGGCGTGCCCGGTTTGGGTGCTGCCCCCATCCCTGCCCAGGAGCTGACTCTGGAATGGTTGCAGGTACCTGCAGTGGGCAGAGGGATGTCTCCCTGTCCCGGAGAAGCAGAGCCGCTGGCCCGGGCTGCTGGAGGAGCTGGTCAAGGTGTTCGTGGGCGACAAGAGGTACCACCAGGACCCGCGCTTCGTGAGCTACTGCATCAAGCTGGTGCGTTTTTCTGGGAATTAAGTTATCCTGATTTATTCACGCCGCACTTCTGGGACTGCAGAGAGCTTGGGGAGGAGCAGGAGGCCTCAGGAATTCTGATCTTCTGCAGAACAGGGAGATCAGGAAAAAAGCAAGAGTGTGTTTTTTAAGCTGGGTAGCTCGAAGAGATTTGCCTTAACTTCTCTTACCCTTAGAAAATGATGCTTTCCTATATGATAACTAGGAAACTCTGTTTTTTCTTTTGACTGCCACTCCTTTGGATGTGTTTGGAAGTGCTGATGGCTTGATGCATTTGTGTCGTGCAGGCAGAGTTCATCTCTTCCCCTTGCCAGTACTTTGAGTACCTGCACGGGCAGGGAATCGGAGCCACCACCTCGGATTTCTACCTGGCCTGGGCTCAGCTGCTGCTGAAGGAAGGCAACGTGCAGGGAGCAGGAGCTGTGCTCCAAAAAGGGCTCCTCAACCAGGCACAGCCCCGGGAGAGCCTGCAGCAGCTCCACTGGTAACTCTGGAGCCTTTCCTACTCGTTTACTCAGTGCTCATAATTACCCATAATTAACCGTGGCTAGCATGTGATTTTTTTTTTTTTTTTTTGTGTGTGCTTATTTTCAGTAAAGGGGGGTTTAAACTTAGCAGCGTTTCTTTGCTGTTGAATGTTTACTGGGTGTTTTGGGATGTGTATTTAAAAAACAATATCCCAGAGTAAAGCAAATCCTTGAGCTGAGTCTTGAAGTTAAGCATTTAATTCTTAGTTTTTTTGCATTTAGCTTTCTAAAGTAAAATGTAATGTAAAACATTAAGCAAATGCCCAATTCTGTTCTCCTGCTGCCTCTTGAAGGCTTTTTAAATTTTGCAGCTGTGGAGATGTCCATACACAATAAAAGTCATGCTTTTCAGTGTTATATTTCATGGCATGATTGTACAGGGAAATTCAAGATTGAGAGGTGGGGATGGGCGAGGGACAGGTGATTTCATTATAATAACTGAGGGTTTTTTTGCAATTTAGCTCCCTGCAGAGTTATGATCCTCGGAATCCTCCTGTGCAAGGTGAGGATGGAGAGTCTTGTTTGATCTGTACCTGTACTAAATTAATTTTTTTACCTCAATGAGTGAGTTTTGTCACTGAAGAAAACAAATTTTCCATAAAAACCACCTTATTTTCCTTCTTTACATGAAAACTTCTTAAGGGCAGTGTATTCAAACCAAGTTATTAATTTTCTAGTGCTTCAAATTAATAAAAATTCAAAGAAGCAAACTATTTTTACTCATTAATGAGTAAAAAATACTTACATTATATTTTCTGTGCCAGATGCTCCTGTTGTAAAACCACTTCAGACTTCCCACGCTGCAAATCTAATGGCTCCTCCAAAAGGTGTTTCGAGTCCTAATCCCTGCAAAAGTCAGGTAAATGAGGAATTATTTGGGAAAGATGTTTCAGGTAGAGTTTGGGTTGGCTGAATAAGGGAAGAGTGACTCTATCTGGTGTGTCTCAAAACTGATTTTGAGATGGTATTGCTGCTATTTTCCTGCTGCAAGCATCACATCTCCATAGGAATGTCTCATCTGGGAAGCACTGGGACACACTCAGTGGCCTGACACATTCCCAGAATCACAGGAATAATATTGGCAGTGGATTCTGTGCTGCTTGAATTTAATTTGGTTTAATTTTCTCGTGTTTTATTTCCCTGCTGCAGGGTCTAGATGCTGCTGATTCTCAATGCTGTGCTGCTGGGAAAGAAGTGTAAGTAGTTGGGTGGTGCTTTTAAAGTCCCCACTGTGGGGAAAGGAGCTCTCTCCTGGGATAAATCCCCCAAGCCTGGCCCTTTTTTTTCCCTTCTCTCTCCCAGGAATTACGTGACCTACATCTCCAAGTCCGAGGTGGTGCCGAAGCCGCTGCCGGGCGCCGCGGGCTGGGAGCAGGTCCCCATGTACGACAAGAACCTGCTCCTGTGTGAGGGCTCTGAGCTCTCCTTCGAGGAGCTCAGGGCCAGGAGATACTCCAGGAAAGATGAGCTCCTCAGGAGGCAGCAGGCACTGGGTATTCCTCCTTTTTTTCCAGCTCCCCAAGTGGCTGTTTCCTGGTTAAGCTCATCCCTTGGGCTCCTCTTTTCAGTGCCACGATTAGTGGTGTCTCTGCTGAGGAGACAGGAGGCACAGCGAGCCATCAGCATGGCATCTAAATATTATTTAATATCATTTTTTAATCCTTTAGAGGAGGAGAAGAAAGACTCGATGAGAAAAAAGGAGTCGGCAGTCCTGGAACTCCAAGCCCTGCAGAAGAAGCTGGATCAGCTCACGCAGCTCTCCAGAAGCCTGGAGGAAACAAGGCTGGAACCAGCAGCTGAGCCAAACCAGAGGGTGGTGAGTGGGTTCTGGAAAGGACAGGAATGCTCTGCCTAGGCTTATCCCACAAAATCCAGCCATGCTGTAGGAACCAGGGTTGGTTGTTAGCCCAACCTGGAGGTTGAGGCTGCGATACCAGTGTGGAAACCTGGCACAGCTTGCAACACTCAGATTTGAAAGGTTTTTGCTTCTCCATAGTTTAGTTTGAGATGCAGCTAAAAGCCCTCTTGGGTTCTGGGCACATGGAACTAACAGGAAAAATGAGAATGGCTGTATGTGCTGGGGAACCTAAAGGTTCTTTACCTTTACATGTGGAGCTGGTAGAGAAAATGGGAATGGCTGCATTTTTGGGGGGAAGCTGGATGTCACAGAACGCTTCTCATCCCTAAAGGTGCCCCCACCTGTGAGGCCCAGCACATCTCACACCCCAGGGACCTGGATGGCACCTGCTCCAGGGCTGGATGTGCCGAAGTGCCAAGCTCTGGTGCCTGAGCAGCCCCAACTCCAGGCACCACCAGCGACCGCTCCCAGGCTGCAACCAGCGAAGCCCCTTGGTGACCACATCCCAGCAGCCTCTCCCTGGGGAGCACCAGAGGAGAAGGACCCAGCTGGAGCTCGGGCACAGCTTGGGGAGCTCCAGAACAGTTTGCTGCACCCTCACTTCAGTGCTGCTCCAGCTCAGGAAAGGGCTCGTCCCAACCCAGCTCTGCCTCGGAATGTGGGACAACTGTGAGTGTGAACTCCTCTGCAGTTGTGTCTTCAGGGTGCACACTGAGAGTTAGCTAAAAATAAACCTTTCTTCCCCTTCTGGAAAAAAAAAACCTGACCTGAAACTGCTATTTATTAAACTTGGGTCAAACTTGGTCCTCATTGGCCACCTTTAATTCCTTTTACCCCATGGTTTAATTGCAGTAAGAGGAAATTTGGTGTGTAATGCATGGCTGGCCCCAGCATGCCTGGAATAAACCCCAGGAATCTGCAGATCCCACTCCAGGGTCTTCAGAGAAAGATTAAAAGTGCTGCTATTTCTCTCCTGCACTTTTGCTGTGGGACTTGGCCACAAAATGAGGGGGCAGAGGGAGAAACCCAGGGTGGCTCAGAGGGCTTGGCCAAGCTGGGAACAGTTATTCACTCTTATTCTGGAATTCTTGGGAGGCAAACTGTGTCCAAGGAGCACTTTTAATGCATTTTAACCTTTTTAAAGGACTCTGCTGCCTCTTAGGTTATTGGCAGCTGTAGAAGAAACTTTCCAGGGTGATCTTTATTAAAGGACCTTTCACTTCCTTGAAATAGGGATTGAAATGGGATTTAAATGGCTTTCATTCCAAGGTAATGTTGTGACTCTTTCTTCTAAAGGTCCCCCAGCAAGGGATCCACTGGATTAACTCCTGCTGTGGATGTGAAGCAAGGTGAGGAACCTTTGCATGGAGACTGATGCCATTGGTGTGGCTGCTTCCAGCTGGGAATTGTTAACTGATTGTGGACACCAGCTCCAACCCTGGCAAAGCTTCTTGACTTCCCAGCCTCCACCCCTGCATGTCTGTGCAGGGTCTCTCTATCCCCTCCGTGGAACATGGATCCAGTCCCTGTTCCCGTGTTCTGAGCAGTTCCCTTTGGAGCACGCTTGGGAATCGCTGCTTGTCCTCGCTGGCTTCCTGCTTCACCTTCTGTGTGGGAACAGAGCATTCCTGGGAACTGCAGATCCATTCCTTGGAAGCCACCCAGCTCTCCCAGGTCCCTCTTGCCCTCCAGGGCAACCTTCCTTGGGGACCTGCCATGCAAATCCCTGAACAAGCCAAAATCTCTCCTCCAATTCTGTGTCGCTGCTGCTCCTTTTATTTACTTCCCTCACTAACATTTTGCTGGAATGCTCATAAACAATCCCAGGCTCCTTCAGGAATGATCTTGTCGTTGTGTTTTCCAGCCTCCAGAGTTGGGAATTCCTCCTTTGCCTGTGGAAATCCTTCCCAAGCCACCCCCAACACCTCGCTGGGAGGAGCAATGGGGACGACAACACCCTTCAAGGTGCAGCCATCACCCACAGTCCACACGAAGGAAGCTTTGGGTAAGGTCTGGAATAAAGTTTTCCTTCCCCTGGAGTCCCTGAGATCTTCCTTGGAAATGTTAGTGGAGCCTTTTCTAGGCAAGGGAGCTGTTCAGGGATGGGCATGTGCACCATTCAAAGAGGAAAATAACATGAAATCGTTCGTTGTCTGTTGGGATTGTCTGGGTGACCCAAAACTTCTGAACCAGAACTTGATGTTTTAACAGCATCCCATCAATTCCTGGATAAATCACTGCCAGGCTTCTTTGGGAGTGTGTTGTCTGAGCTGCTTTTTCACAGAATCCTGTTTGGGAGGTGAAGACCTAAAGCACATTAATTTGAAAGTTCACAGTCAGCTCTGCTGGATGCTGAGCTGAATAAAAATGAAAAAGTAAACTCCAAAAGCCTGTGGCATTAACTAGTCCTAAAAACATCTAAGTTTCCCAAAAATCTGAGAAATTAAAGGAAAATTTCCTCTCTCAGCAAACTTGGAACCTCCCCTTGGATAGGGAATAAAAAGGGCCATGACCAAGGGTGTGCTGGCCAAATTAGCCCTTCCTGTGTCTGATTAGTTGTCTGAGGTCTTTAAATGCAAAGAGGGCAGAATAATATTATTTCTTTCTTCCTTAGGTGTTCTCATGGATATGTTCCAAACACCCTTCTTGCCTGAGCCATCTCTCCTGGAGGACAGTGAGGAACAATTTGAAGCCTTTTGCAGAAAAAGTGGTGTGTGCTCTTTATTTTCCCAGCCCTTGGAATTCCATCCTTTATTTCCCATTGGCACCTCCCACCAGTCCTTGCTGTGGAAGATTTGAGCCAGTCTGAAGCCCAGGGGCTTTACAAGAGTGAGCAGAGAGAGATTTCACATCTGGGGTTGGGCTGGAAAAATCTTCTTTCCAAGAGGTTGTAGGAAAGGTGATTGGAATGGGAATTCTGCAGGTGCAGCTGCATGGAGCCCAGGAGAGGGGGGAGAATGTGGCTGTGTAAATAATCTTTACTATTGGGTGAAGATAACAGGGGTTATCTTTTTCTTTTCAGAGCCTGGTGGATGTTTGAAAACTAACATTGCTGTTCCTGTCACTCCTGCATTTGCCATCTTTGAGGATGAGGAGGAGAAGGAGAATGGCAGGTGAGGAGGGAAAAAGGAGCAGCTGAGCTCAGCTCCTTAAAAATCACAAGAAAACTGGATCCCATTCCATGGGACTTTACTGTGGCAGCTGCCTGGAATGGCATTAGAAAAGCAGGAGTTGCTGCTCTGGGATTGCACAACTTCCCTGTTTGGACAGTGCTTCTCATTCTCTGGAGAATTTGGGGATAACTCTGAGCTGCTGCACCTTCTCCAAGTTGCTGCAAATGGGGCTCTTAAAAGAAAATTGAAAGTTCAAGTTAAAACAAACCAACCTTTGTTGTGACCAGCGTGCCTGGGAAAGCTCCTGGGGAAAAGCTGTTCTAAATTTTTTGGAACATTTTTCAGGATCCCACAGCAGAGGAACAAACCAGAAGAGCCCAGAACTTTTGGAGCTCATCCCTTGACCGACTGTGCAGCAGAAGTGAGTGGTGATCCTGCAGGAATTAGCCTTGGAAGTGGGTTATGCACTTAGGGTTATCAGAGTGGATGGATTCACCTCTATCCCAATCCCACAGTATTCCTAGGAATGATGGCCAGCTGAAGGCTGGGTACCTTTTCCCATTTCCTACACACGGGATGAGCTTTTTTCTGATTAACATGGAATTGATGGACAACTCCACCTCTTAAATGTGTGGAGTTGGCATCAGTTTGGGGGAAGAAGAGACATTTCATCTTCCAGCAGCCACCTCACAGCTTCCATAGCCAAGGGGAAGGATAAAACTTGGATAGAACAGATCTCTTCCCATGGGATTGGCTTTTCCAGGCTCTCATAGCAATTTCTGGTCTGGCATTTTGCTTGTGGCCTTGACTATTACCAACATTCAGACCTAGTCTAAAACATGGGATTTTTGTTTATATTTCAGGATCGTTTTTTCTGGTTTAGTTTTAAACCTGGATTTATTTTTGTTTTCCTGCCTAGGAAGAAACGGGGAGCACGGAATTCCTGCGGGATGATTACACGGTGTGGAATGGCCCCTGCAGCAACAAAGCCCTGGCTCCCAGTCCAGACAACACCAGGGATTTTGCCCGAGCTGCCCAGCTCATGTCCACACCCTTCAATTACCTGGCAGCTCCTTCCCAGCCTCCTGTGGAGGACAGAGGTAAAGTAAAGGCTATTTTGGGTGGAAAACATTGGATTTGGTGCCTCGTGAGTCCATTTCTGCCCAAATCCCACCCAGGTGTGGCTCTCACTGCTGCCACTCCTGAGTCCACCTTGCCTGTGGAGCAGCAGCTCATCAGCTCTCCAAGGATTTTTAATAGGGATAAGAAGAGGGACAGGAGAGGCTTTGTGTGTCCAGCTGCTGCTGTGAACCATTCCAAGGGGTTGGGAATATCCAGACATTGGCTGAATCCCATCTGGGAGCACCTTTATGTTGCTCTGCCCCTTTTAAGTCTTGGAATTTGCTCCCTGGAGAAATCCAGCTGTTATTTTAACTTGGATATTTGAAATGAGGCTCTGTCAAGTTCTGGTTTTTCTGGCAGCAGCTTTCAGAGCTGCTGGGTGAGAATACTCCAAATATTCCTGCTTTTGGGGAAATAAACATAGATTTGTTCTTCTTGTTCCCTTTGTTCAGCCTGTAAGGAAAATTTGCCCCAAATGGATTTGGAACTCTCTGAAGAACTGTATAAGCAGCCAAAGGCCAAGAAGCTAAGGTATGCTGCTCCCAAGAAGTTAAGGTATGCAATGCAAGTTTCTCAGGGGTTTCCAGTTTATCAGCCTGGCTCTGCCCAACACACCTGGGGGGGTAAATGGACCTGGTTTTGGTGACCATGCCCCAAAGCCCCTCCAAGATTTAAGTGTTGCTTTGTTGAAATGAAAAGTTAACTGGCCAAAAATCTGCTGTTTTCTTCTCTTGGTAAACTTGGGAATTATTAGGGAATGGGTAAAGTGACCTGAGCAAATCTAATTCTCCTAAGAAAATTCCATTCTATTCACCTCCGTGTTAGCCATGGTTGGCATTTGACACATTTTTGCTCCCTGAAGGTGCCAAACCACTATGGCAGGATGTTAATAATACAACACTATTATACGATTATTAATAATATTTTGTTTAAATCTGTAGTCCTGGTCTCGAACACGTCCCAGAGAAGAGAGGGCTTCATGGTAACATCCTGAAACAAGGGACTGGAATCCAAGGAATTGCTGCAGCTGCTTCCCAACGACTGCATGAGCAGACAGCTCAGAGCAGAACTGGACATTGCTCTTCCCTTGGGGTGGACAGGACTGCCCAGGAGAGGCTGTGTGGAGCTGGGCAGGACAGGACAGCCTGGAGTGAGAGACCTGCAGGTACACAGCATTCCCTGGTTTTCCTGCCTGGATTCCAAGGGCAGTGCTTTGTGCACTGCAGGAAGCAGTGCCGTGATTCCTGTGAGGGATGAGTGTGGGTTGTACCTGGATTGCATATTGCCATTGAATACTTGGAATCCTGACAGGTTCTGGGCTCACTGAGGCTCAAACACTTTGGGAAACTCTGGATTTCTGGGCAGGTGCAAAAGCTGGAGTGTCAAAACCAAGGAATGCTTCGCATATCCTTATCCCTCCTGGGGTTTTTGGTTTTAAATTAGTGATGCTCATTCCAGCCCAAGCTTGTGTTACCTCCTTGGAATGACACCCAGAGCTTAAACACTTCCCTTTTTTTCCACAAAGTCCTCGTTGAGAACCCTTGGGACAAGGAATTGATCAGCAAATTCTTGTCAGAGCTTCCAAAACCTCTGAACACCTGCCCCAACTACTTTGAGTGGAAATCTCCTCTCCCATTCATCAAACTGAAGGCTGAACTCTCACTGGGTAAGAGCTCCTTCAAACTTATCATTGCCAAGCATTTGTTGGGAGCATGTGGGAATTCAGCTTCCTTGTGTGTGTAAATCTCCAGATTATCTCAGCCTCAGGTTGGGAATGAGGCCTGGGGTTGGTTTGTTTGTCTTTTGTAGCATGAGCCTTTTGGATGAGGCATTTTTCCCAGTTTTCCCTGTAAACTGGGCCACAGCTCTCCAGCTTTGTGTGTAACAGCAGCGGGCCCATGTCAACAAAAGCTGTAGGACGGGGATTGCAACATCCCTGTGGGACTTAAACATTAGTGTTTACTTTTCAGGGCATGCCCTTTGGAATTTGACTTCTTCCAGGGGGTCAGGCAAAAATAGAAACACTGGGGTCGAGTGTGTGGCACGTCCAGCACTCCTGCTCTCTCCTGTTCCTAGCAGGAAGAGGTTTGGAGAGAAAGACTTGATCTAGGATTTAATAATTCACCTGGGCTGGTGCTTTTCTCTTTTTTTTTTTTTTTCTTTCCTCCTTTTTTTCCTCTGTGGAGTTGGCAGGCAGGATTTAATGTTAATCTTTTAAAGGTCCCAGCTCATTCCATGTGGACTGCTTGGTTGGAGAAGGAGCTTTTGCCCAAGTCTACCAAGCTTCCATCCTGGATGCCAGTAACCCTCGGAATAATCAGAAAGTGATATTCAAGGTCAGTGGTGTTGGAACAGCTCTTGAGTCTGACCCTCCCCCTGGGTGGATCCACACACCTCCTTGGCTTTCCACATCAGATCTGCCTCTGGCATCTTTTCGTGGACCTTCTCCCCAACATTTAGTCCTTTAGAGAAAGCTAAAGCCCTTCTTTAAACCCCTGAAGTGAAACTTTTTCAGGACAGAAAGGTGATTTATGGAGCATCAGGGATTCACAAGGAGTGCGTGGAACTGAAGTCTTGATTTGAGAGGATTAATCATGGAGTTTATCAACTGAGGTTAATCACTGTGAGGGTGGACAGGCCCTGGCACAGAGTGCCCAGAGAAGCTGTAGCTGCCCCTGGATCCCTGGGAGTGTCCAAGGCTAGGCTGGACAGAGCTTGGAGCACTCTAGGATACTGGAAAGTGTCCTATGGCAGGGGATGGAAGATGGAACTGGATCATCTTTCAGTTCCCTCCTGAACCAAACCATTCTGGGCCACGTTCAAGAGGGAAGATGCCTGATCTGCCATTAAAACCCAACAACAAAACCCAACCCGAGAGGAACTCCAGCTTTTCCCAGGAAAATCCTCTTCTTCCAGGTCCAGAAACCTGCCAACCCTTGGGAATTCTACATTGCAACCCAGCTGGTGGAGAGGCTGAGCCCCAGCGTGCGCCACCTCTACATCCACTTCTACTCGGCCCATTTCTTCCCCAACGGCAGCATTTTGGTGGGAGAGCTCCACAACTACGGAACGCTGCTCGTGAGTGCCACCAGCTCCTGCTCTGGAGCCTTTCCTCCACTCGATTCACCTTCCTTGGCTTGTCCCTTAATCCCTCCTCTGTGTGTCTCTGGCTTCCAGAACGCCATCAACATTTACAAGAAGCTCCCAGAGAAGGTGATGCCCCAAGCCCTCGTCATTTACTTCGCCGTCAAAATCCTGCATATGGTGGAGGAGTTGCACAGCTGCAAAATCATCCACGGGGACATCAAACCTGACAATTTCATCCTGGGAGAAAGGCAAGTGTCTCCTGTTGTCCCCAGATGTCACCCACAAGGGAGCCTGGAGATACTGAGGGGGTTGTTTCTTGTGTTTGAAGGTTCCTGGACAATGACACGTGTGACATCGATGGGCTGTGCCACGGCCTGACCCTCATTGACCTGGGCCAGAGCATCGACATGAAGCTCTTCCCTGAGGGAACAGCCTTCACTGCCAGGTGTGAAACATCTGGATTCCAGTGCGTGGAAATGCTGACAAACAAACCATGGAACTACCAGGTAAGGAGGGGCGGGCTGGAATCTCGGCGCCTCCTGCACACCAATTCTGGTAGAATTGGACTCTGCCAGAGCTGTAGCCTCTCCCCCTCCACGGGGTGATTTCAGCTCATTTCCAGTGCTCTGGGTGTGCTTTTGACACAAAACTGGTGTGGTTTTGGTTCAGACAGACTACTTTGGGATCGCAGCCACCGTGTACTGCATGCTCTTCGGGACCTACATGCGCCTCAAGGATGACAACGGGGTCTGGAAGCCTGAGGGAACCTTCAGGAGGTGGGTGCTCAAAATATCCCCCAAATCTTTGCCTAGATTTCCTAGAAACCCACGTCAGTACCACATTGCTCTGAGGTCAGGTTCTGCCACAGCTTTTCTAGCTTGGGAGCAGGATAAAAATCGGTATTTAACAGCTGGATTTGGCACTTATTTGATGCTTTTTTGTCCCTTTTTGCAGGCTTGCCAATGCTGAGCTGTGGAAAGAGTTCTTTGAGAGCTTGCTGAATATTCCCAGCTGCCAGAAGCTGCCTTCCCTCGGAGCTCTGCGCCAGAAGCTCAGGGATTTATTCTGCAGGTCCTACATGAAGGAAATCAAGTTCCTTCGGAACAGACTCGTCGTGCTGCTCATCGAGCACAAACGCTCACGGAAATAAGGGCTGAGTTTGCACAGCTTCCAAGGACTTGGGGTTTTATGGATGTGGAATTTTTTTTTTTTTGTAGTAACTCGGTTTTAAATAATAAATGGGTTCAGGGTTGACTTCAGTATCTTTCTATGCTGTTTTGAGGGGAAAAATAAGCTGACTTGAGTTGTTAGTTGGTTTGGGAGGCAATGGGTGTGCTTGGATTGGGCTCTTCCTGCTCTACCTGTCCTTACGAATTTCTAGGATGGAGGAAATGGAGGTTTGCAGGTCAGATTTAAGTTGGACAGGACTGAACCACCCTTGGCACCTCCAGTTCTGACCTCCCACCACATCATTGTTCAAGCTCAGGGGAAACCCAGAGGACAAATGTCTCTTGTTGGCCTGTAATGGCATAATTCTGGGGAAAAAAGTGTTCCTTTAAAAGGAATATTTCAGCAGCACAACCACCCCTCTACATCGAGGGAGGAGAGGGCATTAATTTCATTTTTGCATCTCCCCACAGGAGGGAGACAACAGCCTTTCCTATGCTCCCTCCTGCTTCTGTTTCAGGGGTGTTTTTCCTCTACTTAAGTTGTTCAGCTGGAGAGCCACGGTGAGCCTTGTACAGCCTGGGATGGTCAGGAAGAGCTGGGATGTGTTGGTTCTCCTCGGGTTTGGTGTTTTGCCTGCAGCTGGGGCTCCTCTCCTTGCCCTGGTGGCAGAACTTCTGGGATTCCCCTTGAAAGCAGCCAGCTTCCCATGGCACATGGAGAAGCCTTGGGCTTTGATCTGAAGCAGCTGGTGCCTGACTCAGCTGGAGCCAGTTTCACCAGAAGGGAGATCAACTGGAGCTGGTGGAAACATAAACACTGGATGCTGGGGGTGGCTTTTTTTGTTCCCTTTCTCCCCTTAGTTGCATTTTTTTACGAGCTGCGCTGGAGCCAGCTGTTCTCTGGCCAGGCCAAAAATCTCTGCCAGGCTTACGTTTTTAGATCTATATTGTAAATTATATATTTTTAGTTCCTCATATAATGCAGAGGGATTTGTGGAGGAGCACTTTTCAGAGCATTATGAGCACAATGGAGCTTTTAGCTGCAGCTTTGCCCTTAATAATGCTATTATTTTACATTAAACACCCTTAAAAACAGCCCCCTGTCCCAGCCACCAGCTCCTGCCCCCATCCCACCATCATCCCATGCGAAGCAGGGAGGAGAAAGGTTGAAACCACCTCATGAGAGGGGTAAAAATGGACGAGGCAGGCTCTGCTGTTGTTGATTTAAAGCAAGCTGTTAAAAAAGCCAGGAGTGAAGCCCAGCTGGCAGGGTGATATTTCCCTGCTGGCTCCACACCAGTATCTCGAGGTATCCCCAGAGTCGCCCTTTAGAGATAACTCATCTTGGGGCCTCCACCACCCACACGGAGAGGAGAGATTTCCTGGTGTGTGGGTGGGTGCCTCTGCCTTTTCTTCTGCAGAAAACCCAGGTTTACTCATCTTTCACCCTCTGCCATCGAGCCGGGGCCTCCCCTGGGGTCTGGGGCTCCTCCATCCCTTGCTGGTGGTGGCCCATCACCACCCAGCCCTTTCTGCTGCCATCTCCCTGCACTTCCTGGCCAGATTTCTTAATTATGGCTTTGAAGGTATTAACAGGGATAAAGTGTGAGGTAGTTGAAGTAATTAGTCAGGCTAACGAAGCAGCAGTCCTGCTCCTCCTCCTTGGGGTCACCCACGGCACTGTCACTGCCCCATTAGGAACAATTACTAATTTGAAATATACCTTAGGAGGTCCCAAATTCACTGGTGGCAGCAGGAAATCCAAGTGCCACCCCCTGCCCAGCCCAGGGACTACTCAGGTCACAATGGGACCATTCTTGTCACTTGATTCATCACCACATCACTGTCACTGCTGTGCATGTAGTGACATTCCCTCAGAGAGTTTGGGGGTTTCTTTAACTCAAATATACATTTATCTAACGAAACCCACCTGTTCTTATCTCCAGCCAACCTTTGCTGTTCAAGCACCCCCACGCTGGTGACACAGGGGTTGATTTTGGGTTGGTGTTTGAAACTGGGAGCACTGTAAAGGTCAGGCTCCAAGGCTGGCTCAGACACAGCCTCGTGCTTGAGGCTCAAACCTGATTTTATCTGGCAGCACGAGTGAAGTAACATTTATCACCATGGTTGGAGGAGAAGGAGAACAAGGTGTCATTTTTTTCCGTTGGTGCTTTGTTCAGGTCAGAGTGGGTTTGGTGAGCACCTGCTGGGTTGGGGGTGGTTTTCCCTGGGGGCTTTTCATGGCACTGTCAGGAGTCTGTTCCCTCCAGCCAGGCTGGGATTGGGCTGGCCTCCATGATTTGGGAGATCTTTACCAAGCTGCCTGATTCTGTGGTGGCACAGAGGGAAGGCTGGGTGGGAGATGTCACTGCTGGAGCGCTATGGCAGGACGGGATCCCCACTATCCTCCTCCCTCCTCATTTCCACGTGGGGGACACGGGGAACCTCCCTGCACATGGATGCTGGGCTGGGATGAGGCATTCCCAGGGAGCTGGGGATGGATGCTGCAGTGTTGAGGGGCAGGTTTCAGCTTCCCCTCTCTCACTCTGTGCCCACACTGCCAAAAATGAAGTACCTTTGGGATTGGCTTCGGTGCAAATTCCTCCGCGATGGCTCACGACACGAGGAACGAGGATAACGTCGAAACGGATTTCTTCCAGCAGGCTGGAGCCGTGATTCACGGTGGGAAAATGCACTTGGTGCCTGTCCTGGCTCTCCAAAAACCCGGGGCCAGGAGCAGGAGGGCCAGCTGAAGGTTGGATATTGGAAAGGCCGGGCTGTTCCCCATCCCCTTTGTGCTCGCGTGAGCCACCCACGCAGAAACTAAGACGAGCCAAGAGGAGAAAATAGACTCAACATCTGCTGGCTGGCCCCATGTCCCCGCAGCCCTGGTGCCTCCAGAGTGTCCCCCTCGCTCTGCCCCACTGCCACAGAATGCGCTGCAGGTCCCAGCCAAGGGGAAAAACCTCGGGTGGCCCCTGGCTCCAAGGGAAGTGTGAGGGAAGTGGGGCCTTGTGGCGCTCCGTGCTGTGGGTATCTCAGTTGGAGGGCTGGGAAAAGAGGAGCGAGCCTGATTTTCAGCTCTCCTCGTCCCTCACTTTTCTGGTGCGGAAAGCTAATGGCCAGACCTTCGAGCTGCTGGTCCCTGTCTTCAAATTTTCCCCTGACGTCTCTTCCTAATAAACTTCCCCAACTCTTTCTGCCCACTCGAACACCGGCAGACACTTTTCCTTCCCCCGCGTGTGCACGGGTTGGCCGCGGGCCGCCGCCTGCCCGCGCCCGGGCCTGGGCGGCGCTGAGGCCGGGGCCGGGACGGGGGAGGCCGGGGCGGCGCCTGGGCCGGGCCTGGGCGGTGCCGGGGGAAGCTGGGGCTGTAAACAGGGGCGGAGCGGGGCCGGGGCCACTCCCGCGCACACCCGAGCGCAGCCGCGGCCGGGGCCGGGGCCGCTCCAGCGGCGGCAGCACCGTGAGCGGGGCCGGGGGCGCGGGGCGGGGGGCGCGGGCCGGGGCGGGGGCGCGCTCGGCAGAACAATGAGGGCGGGGGGCGGCGGCGGCGGCGGCGAGGGCCGGGCCGGCCCCGGCGCGCTCGGCCGCTGACCGCGCTCCGCTCCCCGCAGGCAGCCCCGATGGCCAAGCAGCCCCCCGAGGTGAAGGCGCGACGCGACGGCGAGGGCGGGCGGCTGCCGGCGGCCGAGGGGCCGGGCCCGGGCGCGCAGCTGCGCCCCGGCGCTCCCGCCGCCCTGCCCGGGGCCGGCGCGGTGTCCGCGGCGCGGGGCCCGCCCGCCAGCCCCGGCCCCTTCGCCACCCGCTCGCCGCTCTTCATCTTCGTGCGGAGGTCGCCGCTGCTGCCGCGCACCTCCAGCGGGTACTTCTCGTTCGAAGCCGAGCGCAGCCCCGCGCCCGCCCTGGGCTGCGACAAGGCCACGCAGACCCCCAGCCCGCCCTGCCAGGCGCTCAGCCACTGCCTCAGCGCCATGGGTAAGCTCCGGGGCGCGGCTCCGCATCCTCCTCCTCCTCCTCCTCCTACCCGCCGGGCTCGGTTTCCCTCGCTGTCCCTCCTCACCTGGCGGGGCTTTCCTCACAACCCTGGGAAACACGGGTTTTCCTGGGGGTGTGCGAAAGTGAGGGGGTGTGGTTAGGTTGAAAGTGCTGGAGAGGTTTTCCCACCCTTCTTCTTCACTTGGCTGGGCTTTCCTCGCCTTCCCCTCCTTCACCTGGCTGGGCTTTCCTCGCTTTCCCCTCCTCACCTGGCTGGGCTTTCCTCAGAACCCTGGAAAACACGGAATTCTCGTGAGGTTTTGCGTGCAGGTGCGAGTGCCAAGGAGTAAAGCTGTGAGCGCACGGTGCCAGCACAGGGCTGGTGCTGCTGCTGCTGCTCCTTGCCTCGGCTTTCCTTGGAATGATGGAAAACGCAGGTAGCCACGCCAGGCACCTGCAGCGGCAGCAGCACCTCCCGCATCCCACCCGTGGATTTTGGGAGCAGCCCTGGCTTGGAGGCTCTCCCGGGCGCTCTGGGATTTGTGGAAGCTGGCCGGGCCCGCCGAGCAAACACAGCGCCGGGGAAACTCCCGCGCGTCCAGCGCCGGGGTTTTTATTACTATGATGTTTATTCTTTTCCGGGCTCGGTCACTCGCTGCCAGGGGAGGAGGGGACAGAGTTGTTGAGTCCAGCTTCCTACTCGGGGCTCGCTCGTCCTCGCCTGTTTTGCCAAGCAAGTGGCTCCTGGCTCGTGCGGCGCTGCCGGCTCTCCCATCGGCGGAGGTGCTGGGGTCATGCATCCCGAAATCCCGCTGGGAAGCGGCCCGGAGGCGGCCGGGGGTGTGTTTTTTTACCAGTGGCTTTGCCAGGTGAAGCCTCTCCAGCAGGGAAAACCCGCCCGCGGGAGCTGCTTGCGCTTCCAGCATTCCCTTCTCCTGATGAATTCCCTCTGATGGGAGGAAACCTTTGAACTTCCACCCTTTTAGCTTCCACCAGGGCACGGCGGGATAACAAACACCAGCTCCAAGCTTTCTGGGAGCTACACACCGTCTTTTATGCTTGGTGGTGTTTTTGCTCCCTCCTGGCTCCGGGCTGTGGTTCTGGCTGCAACGTGCCCTTAGGAAAGATTTTGTGACATTACTGCAGTAATTACAGCTTAATTCAAGTTTCACAACCTCGCCCTGGCACGGCAGGGCAGGGATGCTCCCGGAATTCCTCGCCGGGAGATCTAAGGCCTCGGTTTCTTTTTTTCCGGGAAGAAATTCAAGTTTTCCCTGATTTTTTTTTTTTTTTTTTTTTTTCCAAATTCCTGTGCTCTCATCAGCTATTTCATTGGAGCTTTTGCTCTGTGAGTGTTGCTAGGGGCATCATCCTAAACAACTATAAGCAAATGGAAAATCCTCAGTGCTGTTTAACCGGGACTCCTGGATACTCCCAGACGGATTAAGCTGGGAACGTGGAGCTGCTTTATCCCCATCCAGGCCTGCAGCTCTCAGGCTGTGGCTTCCCATGCAGTTCTCCTTGGGGAATATCCATGGCTTTGCCCTGCACACCTCCTCCTCAATCCCTGTGCCTTGGCAGTGTCCAGCTGGACGCATGCCGTGAAGTTTTCCACATGGAAGTGGGTCAGTCCCTTGGGAAGGAAGCAAAGGGGATATTTTTGTTGTGCTTTTACCCACTGATTTTATCTGTTGTGAGCAGAGGCTGCAAGGTGGAGAGTTTCTCTCGGAAGCACAAGCAATAATAGTAATTATTATTTTGGTTAAAATAAACAGGCGTTTCCTGCGAGCAGGATGCTCCCGGCCTCTCCCATGGGCATTGGGGAATTGCTCCAAGGCTGCTCCAGCATGGCAATCTCGTGCTCTGCCTCAAAAGTCCCTCTCTGCATTTTCAAAACCTTCCCCAAAGGTTTCAGTGAGGGCAAATAAAGGTGGAGGCAGCCCTTGGGAATGCCCTGGGTTGTGTAAGGAAGAGCTGTTGCTGTGGAGGTTTTGGGAAGTGATGCTTTGGGCTGTGCTGCCTTTCTGACAGTTCAGGGCATACATCCAGCTGCTTCCAAAGCTGGTTTTTTTGGGGGGAAATGGGGCAAAAAGAGTGAGGGGATGCTCTGGGGTGGAAGGGGACAAGAGTTGCAGTGCCAGCCTGGCATATCCAGGAAGATGCTTTTGGGGATGGGAAGGAGAGGAGCGAGGGGTGAGTCGATTCGGTTGTGCTGGAGGAAGAGGCTTAATCCTGCCTTTAGGGGAAGAGATTGTCAGGGATGGGGAATTCCCAGCTGGGAGTGTAAGTCAGGCATGACAGACTCACCCTTTGTGCAGGGGTTGGGTGACTCTGTGCGTGGTATTTCGGGTCTCTCCGTGGGAAGAGGTTCCTTTCCTGCCGTCGGATTTTCGGGCTGAAGGCACGTGCCTGTTGGCATGCGGATTTTGGGAACGTGGCTGGAGCAGGTGCTCTGCAAATGGGTTTTCCCAGTGCTGGTTTGATCCTGGTGTGTATTCCCACGAGGAGAGAAGTAGCATAAACCTCCTGTTGCTCTCCAGGGAGATTCTCCACGTGCAAATAGTTGGATTTGAGGGGAAAACCTTGAGCTGGGAATCTGCTGGTGACGTCCTGAAGCTCTTGTTTTGGAATCGCTGCTGTTTTCTCCCGGTTCTCCAGCATTTCCTTCCGGTTGGGGTGGGTTGGATACCTAACCCAGGAGCTGAAGCTGCAATTTGGGGTCGCTTTCTTTGCCCTTCCCAGCCGGAACCGCAACAATTCCGCGCTGGAGCATCCCACGGGCTGGAGCCAGACGCAGCATCCCGGCGGTGCCGGTGGCCCCGGGTCGTCCCCGTGCCCGGGGCAGCCGTGTCACCCTGGCTGGCTCGCGCTATGACTGTGTCCCCCCGCCCCCGAAAGCGCCTGTGACAGGTTTGGGGACCAGTTATGACTGTCCCCTTTCGCCGCCGCCGCTCGGCAGCGCCGCAGAAAGTCCTTTCTGAAAACCTCAGCCCGATTTCGCTCTCAGCCACCGAGCTCAGCCCGAGCGTCTCCGGGGCGGAGAGGAGACCCGTGGGCGCGATGCCGGGGCGGGAGGGAGGATGGCAGAGGGGGAGAGGATGGAGCGGGGGATGAAGGACGGCAGAGGGGGAAAGGATGGAGCGGGGGATGGAGGACGGCATAGGAGGAGAGGATGGAGCGGGGGATGGAGGACGGCAGAGGGGGAAAGGATGGAGCGGGGGATGGAGGACGGCAGAGGGGGAAAGGATGGAGCGGGGGATGAAGGACGGCAAAGGGGGAAAGGATGGAGCGGGGGATGGAGGACGGCAGAGGGGGAAAGGATGGAGCGGGAGCAGCGCGGCTCCTTCGCGTGGTTTTCCTGCCGCGGGCTCGCCGCGTGTTTTTGTTTGCCTGGCTGGGCCGGCCCTGCTGAGGGCGGCGGTGGGATTTGGGAAGGTCGCTCCGCCCCGGCAGGACGGGGTTTGGCTGCCCGGAGCAGCCGGGGCGGAGGGAGAGCCGCGCCCGGTTCATTCAGCGGCGGCGGGAGAAGCGCTCGGGGCGGGCGGCGGGCGCTGCTCCTGCGCTACTACAGCGTGAAAACAAAACACATCCTCCGGCCAAGCAGCGCTGCCTTGGCTCGGAGATGCATTTTCCAGTCAGGTTGGAGCCAGGCGTTTATTTAATTTCTTTTTTTTTTTTTTTTTTTAAAAACTGCCCTACTAATCCTTTGAATATTTGGAGGATTGGAAGCTATTCCTGTTCCCTTGTGATTCCTCCGAAGCTGTTGTGCCAAAACGCTGCTTTGTTTTGTGCAGTAATTTTTTTTTTTTTTTTTGGTCGTGTGGGGTTGTTTTATTTTTGTTTTTTTAGTTGTTTTTTTTTTTTTTTTTAATATTCCTTAAGGCTGCAGTTTCTGCTCGGATCCTGAACTTCAAGGAAGACAGTGCTGGTACCATACATGGTCTTGTTTCCTTTTTTTTCCTTGGCTATTTCGAGGATTTATCACATGTTTAATAACCTTTTAAGATGGAGACGTAAATAATTATGTATCCTGCAGTATAATAAATACATTCACTCTTTCTTTTCCCTTTCAAGCCAGCACTTGGATTTGCTGGAAATGTGGTTTCTTCACACACAAATCCAACTGTGGCTTTCTCCTCCCTATGACAAACCCATTGGTTTTCCTTGTTGGGCACTTGAGGATGATTTGGGGAAGAAACTTGAGGCTCGGATGAAAATATCCAGGCACGGGGTTTTTAAGGTTAGGGAAGGAGTTGCTGCTGAAGGAAAAAAAGAGGGAAGAGAAGGTTTGGCAAGGGAAGGAAGTTGGAGAGGGGCATCTTGGCTTTTATCCCTGTTTAAGAGGGACCAAAGCTTGGAGATGCTCACACAGAAAGCCTACAATAAATACATAAAATAGTAGTACCAATAACAGAGAAATAACAGAGAATAAAAGTTCATTTTATGCAGTGAGTCCCCATGTGCACCCCTGGGATTTAAGAGAGCTAAAGTACAACAGTAATAAAAAATAGGAATAAGATGGCAAGGGTTGATGGGTTACCACTGAGCTTTATGTAGTAAACTCTACACAACTCGTTCTTGTTTTTGGTTCCCAACTCTCCCGTTTCATCCCCCCCCAGCTTCCCGGTGGCAATCCCAGTCTCCAGCCGAGGAGGTGCAGCCGGAAATCTGGATCGCGCAGGAGCTGCGGCGCATCGGGGACGAGTTCAATGCCTCCTATTGTCCACGCAGGGTAACTTTCCCCTCTTCACTTTCCACTTCTCTCAAAGGGAAAGGCTGAATCATTTCTGGAAACTCTCTCTGCGGTGAGCATTTCGTTCACTCAGACGGAGAAAAGGCTGCGCGGGCGGGGGGGGGCCTGGACCAGGCAAATCAGCGGCGGCGGCGGCCTCGAATCAATGAAAAATAACCTTTAAATCAATTCAAAATAACCTTTAAACCAATTTAAAATAACCTTGACATCGGGGCTGGAAGCTTTAGGGCACCAGGTTTGCACAAGGGTTTTGGGACAGAGGTGTTGGGTTGGGCCTGGACGTGATGGTGACGAGGAAACTTTTAAAAAAGGAAGAGGCAGGGAAAGTTTGGGGGTTTTGGGGGAAGCACCGTCCCTTTTAGGGAAGCATTCGGTGGGATTCCCAGCCCAGCTCCCAAATCCCGGCCGCTGCAAAGAAGAGACTGGGTCCCAGAACTTCTGCCTCTTGCAAAGACTGTTTTGAAAGGGTTTTTGTAAGCCCATGAACTCGCTCACCTTGGGGTGTTGCAACCCAAGCCAATGCAGCAATGCCACAGAAAAGCCCAATCCCAAGCCCAAGGCAGCCCAGCCCAGGGGGTGAGGCAAGAGGAGCTCGGAGTCTCCAAGTGTTCCCGACGGCTGCATGTTCCTGCTTGTGGATTCTGCTCCATCCACTGTGGGAAGAGGAGCCAGGAGCAGTGTTGGTGATGGAATGCTGGATCCTTATCCATCCTCTTCAGCTCCCAGCCAGCTCCTGCAGCTCTTCCTCACTGCTCCCAGGGTTGGTTTTCATGCAAAACCAGGGTCAAGCTGCTGTGATTCTGCTTTTTCCACATCATCTCCACCTGCTCCACTTTTCCTAAATGGCCTGGCATTCCTGACCTGCAACAAAATGGTGATAAGCTGAAATCCCCAATCCAGAATCCAAAATACGCATCTTCCGACCTCCTCCATCCAGGCTGATCCCTTGTGATGCAAAGTGGCTGCTTTTTGGGATGAAAGGACATCTTTCCAATGAAAGGCAGGGATCAGGCTGTCCAGAAGGCTGGAGGCACCTGATAGCAGCAGGCTGATCCAGAAGAGCTGGAAGAAATGCAGAGTGCCATGGAATATCCTGAACTGGAAGGGACCCACAAGGATCATCCAAGCCCAAACTCCTCCTGCCCCGCACAGCCCCAGAATTGTGCCTGACCACATATTCCTTGAACTCGGGCAGCCTTGGGGCTGTGACCATTCCCTGGAGAGCCTGGTCAGTGCTGGTTCACCCTTATCCCATCTCCTCCCTGCCTCGCAGGAGCACTGCCTTAAATCTGGAGCATTTAGCGAGGAGCGGGAATGTCCTTCCAGTGTTATCCCGCCTCCTTTGGTGCTGGAAATCTCTGGGCACATCACGCTGCTCCCTACAGCCCTGGGGTGGATAAGGGGGTGAATTTAGTGGGATTGGGGGCGTTTCCCAGGCAGCAGCAGCGTGAGGTAGAGGGAGCATCCCCCAGGTTTGCAGCAGGCTGTTCCAGCAATTCCAGCGTGGGGCAAGGAGTGGAACGTGGAGGACGCGTCCTGCCCGCTCAGGTGACACGAGCAGGGGATGTCATGCGTGACCCTGAAAACACTCTGTACCTGGTGCAGCCAGCATGTGACAAATTCTCACTCCCTGTGAGTGTCACAGGGAGGTGTCAGAGCATTTAAGCCGTTGTTCAATGGCCATCCCTGAGGCGCTTGGCTGAAAGGTCTCTTTTCATTCTGGAAGCGTCCTGGCTGCTCCTGAGCTGTCTCCAGAGGGGAAGGTGGAAAGGCTCCGTGCCCCGCCTGGCTGTGGGGTTTGCCCTTTCAGCCCGAGGTTAGAAATGGGGAACTGCAGCCGTGCCAGAGCCGCACTCGCCGGGCAGGTCGGGGCTGTCTGACGGGTCCCGTCCCGGCGCTGTCCCTGTCACGTTCCCCCGGGGTGGGGCCTCCCCCCGGGCCTGCTCCTGGGACAGGGACACCAGGAAATCGGGCACTTCGCCATCCAGCCACTCCTTCTCCCAACAAGGCTCTCGTGGGTCCCAGACTTTTCCTGGAAGACGGGGCATCCCTTGACTGCTGCCACTAGCCCCAAGCTCTGCCGGCTGCCAAGTGTTAAACACTTCACTTTGTGCCTCTGGAATATTTTCCGGGTGTTCCTGTAACATAGGGGGCTTCGTGATGCTGGGAATTAAAGTCACCACTTTGTTTGGCTTTTCTCTCTTTTTTTTTCCCTCCCTCTCTTCCAGGGTTTCTTGGATCCCCAGGTGGGAAACCCCCAGGTTGTGATCCTGCGCCTGCTGCGTTACATCATCCGCCTCATCTGGAGGCTCCAGTGAGCTCCAGGCGCATCCCGAGGAGCCACCAGGACTGAATTCCTCGCTGGGGAAAGCCCACGAAGGACAGATGGACACGTGGATGGATGGATGGATGGATGGATGTGAGGACTCCCACCCTGCCTCTCCCCCAGGACACGTGGCAGGATGAGGGTGGACATCCCATTCCCACCTCAGAGTGGTGTTTACTCGGTGTTTTCCCTCCACTCTTTTTATTCTTGTTGTTTTTTCTTTCTTTTTTTTTTTTTTCTCCCCGAAGAGTCTCAGCGAAAATGTGGAATTGTGTTTTGTCATCGTTCCTGGAATCCTGTGGGATGAGCCCCACAGCGGGCAAGGGGGAAACCTGAGCCAGCTGATGGGCAGAGCCACCAGTTTGCCTTGCAGAGGCTCGGATTCCTCCCCTCTCCCTTTGCCCCCAAAAAGGCTGGAAAAAGGGCAGAGGGATTTAATCAGCACTTCTTTTACCTGTAAATACCTAATGCTACCCGAAATCCAACTTCATTTGCATCATGCAAATCAGCCTTTTTCCTGCTGACTGATTTTTTTTATTATTATTTTTTTGGGTTTTGATATCTCTTATTTTTTTTTATCCACTCTGAATTTCAAGACTTTGCTGTCGAACTCCAGGGTCCAAACCATCACAACCAACCAAACCCCAAGCCACCAGGTTGCCTTTTTTTAAACAAGAAATTCTTTCTATAAAACGTGTGAAAACGCTTCTGTATTGTCTGCTATCAGATGTGGGGGACTGAGCAATCCAGCAATAAAAACCCTTCCAGAGGCAGGGAGCAGCTCCTGGAACGCCGGAGGCGACGGCAGCAGGACCTGCTGTGAGTCTGGGCTGTCACAAGAGGTTTCCAAGATTGTGTTTTCCTGGGATCCTCTCCGTGTTTTGGACAGGGATGAGCACCTGGATGCAGATGAGAGGATGCCAGCCCGACATGGATCCATCCAGGACGTTCCAAGGGGATCTGACTGCTCTGTGTCCTCCCAGGGCCTTTCCCCTTTCCCCCTGGAGCCGTGGGTGTTCCTCGTTGTCTCCCAGCAGATGTTTTTGGGATCGGCTGCTCTGGCCATCCCATATCTATGCACAAACATCCCCCTTCCCTCAGGCTGGTGCAGGTGCTCCCCAAAAGCTCCGGGGACCACAGGAAAAGGAAAGAAGGAAAAGCCCCATCCCAAGCCCTCCCTTGGAGCGGTTCTTCCCACAGGGAGAAGCTGCTGAGTGCCATGGATGATAATTAGTGTTAATTAATGATGGGCAGAGCCCAGTGGGAGCTCCCTGCACGGCTCTGTCGGAGCAGGGCCTCCCCTCCTGCTCCTGCAGGAGTTTTAACCTCGGTTGCCAATTTTATTCCCCTTTCCTCCTTGGAAGTGCAAGGTGAGCAGCGGCTGCAGGAGCAGGGAATGTTTTGGGAAGGGCATTTTGGAGCCCTTTGTGGGGGGAACCTTTGCACTGGTGGAGAGTGAGCAGTTCAGAGCACGAGGGAGCTTGGCCAGGGTGGATCCTGCTCCTCATCCCTTGGGATTTGCCTCTGGCTTTGGCTCCCCGTGCCTGTGCTGCCCCAGCCAGCCCTACTGTAGCTGCCACCAGGGATTTCCCATGGAATTCCACTGGTAAAATTGAAATTAAACGGATAAAACTCGGCAGCAGAGGTGGGGGGGGAACCCAGTGAGGTTTTTTGTTTTTTTTTTTTTTGCTCCCGGTTGAGTTCCATCGTTGCTGGTGGATGAAATGGTGCTTTGGGATCTCCCAACCTTTGGCATCCTGGAATGTGTGTCCCTTGGAGTACACCAAAGAATCACCAAAGAGCACTTTACCCCGACCTCCCACGGAGACAAAAACCCTGATTCATTTTAAGGGGGAAAAAAGAAATAAATTTAAAAATTCAAGGTATTGGCAAAGTCTCCCAGGGCCTTCTCCACAGGAGGAGTCCCCAGCCAAAAATCATAGGAAAAGGGACCCTCAAAAAGCAGGATTCCTGTGAGGTTTAGTGGGGAAAAAAAGCCTCGAAACAGAAGAATGATATAAAATAGGGATTTCTGCTCCTTTCAGCCATGTTGGCTGCCTGCTCTGGGTCGTGTCTAAGCCTAGACTGTGCTCTGTGTTGCACCAAAAGGATGAAGAGTTTTCCTTGGAAACCAGATTGATCCCATTCTTGCTTCTCCTCTTTCCCACCAAACTGTAAATACCCAAATATTTATTAGAGTAGAGCACCATATTATTTTCATCATCTGAGCCAAATATCTGTGTGCAATGTACTCCCTCTCCTTTCTCTCCTTTGTAAGTTTTGTACAGCTTAGAAATACGTAAAAAACCAACTAAAAAACAGCAAAAAAAAAAAATCTTGTTTTTTCCTACACTTTTTTAGAGTTGAATTGGTAAATACTGTAGGTCCTTTTTTTTTTTTTTTTCTGTGTAATTAATGCACTCTACTGTTTAATGCTGTAACTTGTAGAAATGTTGTATATTTATTTCCTGCTTATTTAAGTTCCTGTGAAGATTTGGTTTCCTCCCTGCCAGAAGTGTTGGATCCCCTTCCAAATCCATCATGGTGTGGATAACAAGATTTTAATCTTCTTTTTTTTTTTTCTTCCCCTCCAAGTGCCTAAGTCCCCACTTCCCAGGAGTGATTTAGGCACATCAGAGACCTTCAGCATTAGTGAAATTCAGTGGGAATTTGGAATTTGGCTCCTCCACCCCCCGGGATTGCTCCAGCCCGGTTTTCCTGGAGCAGAAATCCCGTGGGATCACGTGAATCACTAAATCGTGTCGCAGGACCCAGCGTATGTAGCATTTTTGACTGCAATTTCCCTGCCTTCCTTGTGTTTTGCACTGATGAATTTTGGACAGGGTAATTGCCACTTTACTTGTGCAATACTGCTGTAAATAATCGCAAGAGCCTTGTTTTTTGGGGTTTGTTTTTTTTTTTTTTTGGTTTTGTTTTTAAGAATCTTTTATGTTCTTAATATGAGTTTTATATAAATAAAAACTTTCAACTATTTGTCCCGAGTGCTGGTTCTTTTGTGGGGATCAAGGTTCTCCTGGGAAGAGGAGATTTGTTGCTTTATCACCAATTTTCCCCGTTTGTCACCCGTTCTCCCTCCAGGCCTGGTGTTCCCCTCTCCATTTTGGTGTCCTGGAGCTCCAAGATGCTTCAGGCCACCCAAAATGCAGCTCTGGAATGAATCTGCTTTGCCAGGTGCTGCCTTGAGTGTTCCCAACCCCAAAAAGCTGCTCCAGCTGGGAGATACTTGGAAATTCCTTGGGATTTTTTTGCTTTTCCTCACATTTATGTGGTAGTAGGCTCAAGCCCAACCGATGGGCACCTTCCATGCACTTCTTGAAAACCCCACCTGATTTTCACTGGCATTGAAGAAGTTTTGGGGTTTATTTCATGCTTTGTGTCTTATTATTTAATGTATTTACTATTTTGATTTTGTTATCACTATTTTTTTTTCCCTTCTTTTATTTCACATGGCAGTTTTTATTTTATAGTTTTAAATCTGCTCCTAAAAATTCCCATCCCACCTTCCTTCTGCCTTGGCCCTCCATCCCATTTGTCCCTCCTACCCCTCCACTTACTCCTCAGCAGTCAGTCACCACCTGAAAGGGATTTAAAAACAACCCCCCCAAGTCCTACTTGATAAACAACCTAAAAAAAATTCTGGATTTTTTTTTTTTTTTTTTTTTTTTTTTTTGTTCTTGAGTGTGTTTCAAATTACAGAAGTTCCTGAAAGGGAAGTTTATTGGTTTCAGGTGCTATTTTGGGGGCTTCTTTAACTCACCAGAAAAAAAGGTTTAATTGCCCGGTGGAGCCTGTGGCAGCTGCTGGCTCCGCTCTCCCGGTGGCTCCGTGGTCCTGTTGGAATTTGGGAGCTCGTGGCTGTGTCCAGGTGAGTTGTCACACCTGGGACGTGACCCTGCTGTGACTTAGGATGGACGGAGCTCGTGTGACCTGCCTGAACCCAGGGACTTGGTGGCGGCGGGACGGGAAGCGCCGCCCCCGTCGGGATCTGCCCTTGGCACGTGCCAGGGCCCCATTGGCCATGGCCAACTCCAAGGGGGTCACGGCCACCTTGAAGGCGTTCCCAGCCCAGCTTGGCCTCGGCCAGGCTCAGCTTGGCCACGGCCCACGCTGGCCATAGCCAAATCCAAGGTGGTCACGGTTCAGCTTGGCCGTGGCCAGGTCCAGGGTGTTCCTGGCCAAGACAGAGGTGGTCATGGCCAAGGCCAGAGTAGTCACGGGTCCACCAAAGTGAGGTTGGCCCCAGCCCACACTGGCCACGGCCCAGGGCCACCAAAGCCACACCAGTGGCTCCCAACCACGAGCCAGGCCCTTTCCGCGCCCTTAAATTCTAGGATTTCCTAAAAACCCCCCCACAATTCCGTTTTAAGGACGACAAATCATCACTATTCCTTGAAAAGGAGCAAGCTCCCAGATTTTATTCATGGGAAAAGGCCACAGCTCCCTGTGTCCGTCAGGGCTGGACACTCGTGGCTGCCCCGTGCTCACGCTGTTGGGGACACACAAAACTGGGACATTCCTGCAGTCCCACACCCCTGCCGGCCTCGGGAATGCCGAGCAACCCGAGCTGAGGATGAGATTCCAGCCATCCAGAGCCACGGGAGCCACACCAGGCTCTCCCCACGCACAGAAATAAATATATTTATTTTTTTTCCAATGACTCGCCGCTGACCTTTCAAACACCTGTGCAGCCCAAACCAGCTAAAAATAGCCCCCGAGCTTTGCATTTGATTTTCATATTGCAACAAAGCTCACTCTTTCCAGCGGCTTTTCTGCCTTTTCTGGCAGCTCCTTGGATGCTCGACCTCTCCTGGGGTCACGCCCGGCGCAGACGGAGATGGGAAGCGTTGGATACCAGGCAGGTCCCTAAAAGCAATAAAGGGATGTTAAAGGTGTTCTAGCGGGGTTTTTATAGGGTGTAAGGCCGGCTCAGGGATGGCTGGACCAAGGGGACCGTCCTGCTGCCGTTCCTGAGCATCCCAAACCCCTTTTCTGTGGAATTTTGAAAAATTAAGCCCTGCAAGCCAAGGAGAGGCAGACAACGAGGTTACCCCTGATGGAGGCACCGCTGTTCCAACAAAAGCTGGTCCAGTGGAGTTCAGGGAGCCCTTGTGGGGATACAGGGCCTGTTCTTCCCAGATTTGATGGATTTCTCCTGGCTGGGTTTGTGACAGGCTCCTCCATCCCTTTTCCCGGGAGGACAGACGGGGAGCCGGCGATTCTTGGCCTCCCACACCTCATCTCGCTGCAATTAGGGGCAGAGTGGGCCGAGCCAACAGCTTTTTGACAATCCCACAGTTCTCCTGGCTGGCAATTAGTGGGAATAAAGTTGGGGAGATGGCAGGGTGGCCGTTCCCTAAGGATTGAAAGGACGGTGAGCTGCCTCTCCACATCCCTCGCACCACGCGTGACCCTGCGCTGAAGAAGCCAGGATTTTCAGAAATCCCGGTGATTTCCACACAAATAATCCCCCTGAGATTTGAGGGGAGAGCCATGGGATGCCCTCAAGGCCACATTCCGTCACCCATCCCTCTTGGAGCCACAGGGGTCCCCCCCGTGATCTGGGGGCACAGGGGACGGTCACGAGCGCCTGCCATTACCATTCAAACAACTTACGTGCAGAAATGGGTTTAAAAATAGGGGTTTTATGATAAACAAAGTAACCTCATACAGGAAGTGAGCTGCAAATAATAAAACATGTTGTACAAAGCTGGTAAGAGAACAGAGCTGCCCCACAGAACCGAAAAAACAACAACAAACTCCAAGCCCTTCAAGGAGGGGGGAGTCCAACATTTTCTTGGGGTTTTTTTATATATAATTTTTTCTCCTTTGAACGAAAAAGGGGAAAAGGGGTGAGCTGAGGGCAGAAAGGGCCGGGGGGTGAGAGAATTTCTCCTCTCCACATGGCCCTAAAATGAAGGTGATGCCAAGGCAGCTCCGCGATGTGAACCCCGAGTCTGAGCGTGGCGGGACTTCAAAAAGCGTCGGGTGCTGCTGCTGCAAAGGTTAAGAAGTTTTCCTCCCGAAACCCCGAGTGTGGGCTGTGAAAGAACATGGTAATGAAGAAAAATTTCCCCAGGGCTGCTCTTTGATTATCACCAAAGCCATCGAGTTTCAGTTTGAGTGATTTGTATTTATTTATAAAAACAAAGATGAAATAAGTAGAACGAAAACAAAAACCTCATCCTAATTTCTGAGCTGGAGCCTGATTTATTCGAGCAGAGACGTTCAGGTAGAGCAGGCTGGGCTGAGAAAATGAGCTGAGTTACCCAACTGCTGCAGGGCACATGTTTTAAGGCTAAAAAAATACCGTAAACCCCCCCCAGAAACACATCCAACCACCCTCGGCGGTGCCAAAATGCTGATTTATGAGTCCCTGGGTTGGGCAGCAGCTCCAGCCACGGGGTTCAACCCTGGTTTGGTGCTGCAGCATCTTAATTTGAGTGGGAGAACAAAAGATATTTCTCTTTTTATGTGTTTTCACTTCCATCGTGAGAGAACTGGTTAAAAAAAACACACAAAAAAGCCCTTCAGTGGTCTCTCAGCCTCCACCGTGTTGTTTTTCTACCTATTTTCTGTTGTTAGCTTTTGTTATCAGTCTCATCTGCAATTTGTGGCCGATTCTGTCATGTTTCAGGCAGACAACGTGTTCCCAAAACTGCTTGCAACCTTTTCGCGAGGGTACAGCGGCGAGGGTAGAGAGGCACAGAAGGAACCACAGCACAACGAGAAAAAGGGCAGATCGCACCCCAAAAACAGCCCCTGCCCAAATCCCTGTCCCCAAGGCAGGGACCAGCCCCAGGGCACCGCTGGCTGACACCAAAGCAGCCCCTGCCCACCCCCTGGGGCACGCCGGGTTTAATAGGAATTCATTCCTTCTCTCCCTGGCAGCAGAAGCCAAACTCGGTCCTGCGTGACCCGCTGGGTTTTCCCCGATCCCCAAAACGCATTTCCCAGCGTTTCCCCACCCGTGGGCACCCCGAGCACCCCGGGAGAGCCCCGATTTTGGCAGCAGAGCGTGGATTAAATCAGTGGGGCTGTGAATTACCACCGAAAGCCAACGCCGCCGACCTCGCAGCCCTTCGGCATTAATAGCGAAACCAAAAAAAAAAAAAAAAAGCAAATTAATACGGGGAGGGGGGGGGGGCAGCGGGAATGGGGGAGATTCCCTCGGAATTCCAGCGGCGCCACGGCACTGCTGGGTGTGGGGAGGCCATCCTGGCCAGCAGCAGCAGCTCCGGGGGAGCAGAGGGGTTAATCCCAAGGGATTTTTTTTTGGGAGGGGGTTTGGGCTGAGAGGGAGGGCTCGGTGCTGTCACCCCAGCAGGGCTGGGCTCGGTGACGCCGGAGCAGCGCGAGGTTTCTCCTGCTGGTGCCGGCCAGGGGAGGCAATTCGGGACAACCAATTTTGGGGTTTTTCGGGGCAGGAGGCTGCTCGGCGGGGGCTGCAGGGCTGGGGCAGGACCGAGCCATTGTGAAACCCGGCTCCTTTTCCTGAGGCTGCCGCTGCCGGCGGAGCCCGAGCCCGAAGGCGCCCGGAAAAAAATCTCCAACGGATTCCCGGAGCAGGGGCATCCCAGGGCCACCCACCCCCCAGCCCTTGGACACCACAATTTCAGGCTCTCTGGAGCAGGGAATGACAGCCGGCAGCTCCCTGAGGAAATGCTGCCGTCCCCCCCAAACGCCTTCAGCCCCAAACTTCCTCCCTCGGGAGAACTGGAAAAGGGGGGGACCCCACTGCCCTGCTCCCCCCGTCCCGATCCCCCTGGATTTGCACCAGGCGCCAATCCACGCCGTTGGTTTGGCCAGGAAAAGGCTAAAATAGAGAATTTCAAGTCAATGTTTCAGGGCTCTCCCGAAGCTCTCTCCACTTCCTGTGACAAAACAAAACACGCTTCGTTTGAAACTTATTCTTCCTCTATTTTAGTGCCGAGAAACGATGACCAAGAGCAGCCTCCAAACCCTCCCGGGATGCTGCTCCCTTTCCCAAGACACCCACACCCCGGGCAGAGGATGGAGCAGGGCTGGGACAGCCCCGGCAAGGCACAAAATCTTTGAATTTCGAACGATTTCATGGCAAACCTCGAGCTGGGCTGAATTTCCACTTCGCTATTTTCATCTCGCTGCTGCTCGAGTCAAAGGCTCCCCCCCCACCTCCATCTCCTCCTCCACGTCATCCATCTCAAAACTGAGCCAAAGGGGGCAAAAGGAGGGGATTAATTATAAATTTGGGCTTTGGCTCATCCCCTTCCCTGTGCCAGGGAATATTTGAGGGGTGCCGAGAAGGAAAATCCGAGACAAATCGGAGAGCAGAACACTGAGAGTCCCCAAAATCCTCACGCTTCCCCCACTCCATTCGCCACAGGATTTTTGGGGAGGTCAGCACCAGGAATTGGGTTTTGACAATCCCTGTGTCCCTTCCAGCTCGGGATATTCTGTCACTCCAATTTCCAGCAGTTCTGGGCTGCCCCCCTGAGCATCCCTTGGGCAGCTGGATGGAAAAACGGGGAGGGGGGAAAAGGGAATTTGTGGCTGATCTGATTTTGTTCCATCATAATTTTTCAGTGAGGGGGATCACTCTGACCTGAAGGGGAATGGGTTTTATCCCAGGACAATGGTAATAGTGGGATTAAAAGTGTCCCACCTGGAAAATCGTACAGGATTTCCCTCAGGGGTTGGGAATTTCCCTTTGAGAATTAAGCTGAAAAAATTCAGTATCAAGAAACCCAGCAGGAAAATCAGACAGGCCTTTCCCAGAGACTGGGATTTGCCTCTAGGAATTAATCTGGAAAATTCAACACCACAAAACCCACCTGCCATGATTCTCTCAGCAGTAGCCACTAAATCTGTGTGTGCTTCCATTTATTCCCAATCCTTTCCCATTGTAAAATTAATCCTTTTTTTCACCCCCCCCTTTTTTTTTTTAAATTAACCCCCCACACCTGGCTTAATTAATACCACTAAGCACATCATTACTATTATACGAATTATATTATTTTCACTATATTTATCACATTACATTAATTATATCCATTCTATCACACTCTGCTATTAAATCTAACTTAATAAATATATATTTCTATTATTCAATTGTTTCACAAATTTTTTTTTTGATGTATTAATCACCATATTATTCAATAAACATACAAACAGTTTATATGTGAATGTATTTAATAATTTTATTTAAATATAAAGAAATGGCTTTGTATGTAATAGATAAATGTATTTACATATATAAATATATAGACATGAATTTAATTGTGTATGAATATACAAATATAGGATTTATTTAAATTTAAAAAGAGGGGAATGGTGGGAGCTGCTGGATTTTAATTAATTGCCCTGCTGGATTTTAATTACCTTTCCTGACTTAAATTCCCCTCCCTGATTCTAATGCCATGGAAAAGTGTGGAAGAGCTCAGAAAGCCTGGGAAGGGTCACCTTCATGTCTCAAATATTTGGCAAATATTTCCAAAAGAAAATAAATCCCAAACATCCAGAAAGCCCCAACTCCCTAAAACGGGGCCTGGGTGAACTTGGAATCACAGGAATGGGATCCAGAGGGACCTGGGTGCTGGGATGGGCCTGGCAAAATCCTGCCTGGCATTCCTGGGAATTCCCGGCAGGAGAAAAGAGCAGCTGGGAGGGGGCACTGGGAGAGGGAGAGCAGCAGCTGGGAGAGGCTGCAGCCCTGCAATGCAGCACCAGTAATACCAGTACCAGCACCAGTAATACCAGTATCAACACCAGTACCAGCGCCAGTACCACTAATATCAGCACCAGTAATACCAGTATAACATCAGCACCACCAATAAGACCAGTATCACCAGTACCAGCACCAGTATCACCAGAACCACCAGTACCTGCACAGTAATGCCAGTATCAGCACTAGAACCACCAGTAATACCAGTATCAACACCAGTACCACCAGTACCAGCACCACCAATACCACCAGTACCAGCACCATCACCAACAGTACCATCACTACCAGCACCACCGGTACCAGCAGTATCAACACCAGTACAACCAGTTCAACTAGAACCAGCCCCAGCAGCCCCAGTAAGCCCGGCCTCACCAGTAAAACCAGCCCCACTAAGCCCGGCCTCACCAGTAAAACCAGCCCCACTAAGCCCGGCCTCACCAGTAAAACCAGCCCCACTAAGCCCGGCCTCACCAGTAAAACCAGCCCCAGCAGCCACCCAGTCACGGCTGACTCATTTTTGGCCGGAGCCTCCCGGCGCTGCTCCGTGGGGTTTTCCCTTCCTCCTCCTCTGCCACCCAGTGACCCAACCCTTCCCCCGCCACGACATAAAACTGCAGTTCCAGGAACTGGAACTCCCCAAGCCCCAGTTTCCAGCCGAGGAGACAAAGTGGTGCTGCTGGAAGTGCTGGTGGCAGCGGGACACGGATCAGGCGCCCCAAATTCCTGAGCTCAGCTCGGCGCCCTGCACCCCGAGTAACTCATCCCGAAGCCACTCCACCCTTCCCAATTTTCATCCATTTTATCCATCCCGTGGAGGCACTCACCGGATCCACGGCTCCTTCCCCACATCCTCCAGAGACAGGGAGAGGCAACGTCCAGGACTGGGTATGTTTTCATGGGAATGGGTGGAAAAATCCCAAAGTGCTGACTGCACCATTAAGTGGGGACTGAAATAACGGGGAAAGGGACAAGATCCCCCTTTCCAGTCCTAATTCCAGAGGGGTAGCCATGCTCCTGGTGATTCTCTGGGGGAAAAAAAGGGTTTTTTTAGATTTTTGTTGATTGAAAAAACTCCTCTGCTTCTTCTGCTCCAGAGACAGGGATTCACCTATGGAGGAAGCAGCACTGGGAATGCTGGAAGCAGAAGAGTGGGATTGCTGCCCCTTTGCTCTCAGGTTTTGGGCCACAGGGTGGGAATGATTCGTGGGTTTGTGCCCTTTGGATCCCAGACAACAGGGATTCACCCCTGTGCTTCCCACACTTCTCCAGCCATTTAATGGCAAGGGGTCAGGATCAGCTTCCCTGGGAAACCCCAGCCCCATCCAGCACAGTTTCTGCTGGAACGTCACAAATGCTTTGATATTGAGGATTAATGGGAATGACAGGGGGGATGCTGGGATGACAGCAGAAACTTTGGCTCCAGCATCCTTCCCTGGGCTGCAGGAATTGCCCAGGCAGAGCAAGGGACAGATAAAAATCCATCAGCCAGGGAAAACTGTAAGAATTCTATTAATTTCAGTCTCATTTCCCAGGCACGGGTGCAAATTCCCGGCAGCAAATTCCCCACGCACCAATTTCCGAAGCCACCCGTGGATCCCCTGCCATGGGGATCCCTCCACGGATCCCAGACCAGACCAAATCCATCCCAAATCCTACCTGGCCTCTCCTCTCCTGGCCGCAGCTCCCATCCCAAGTGGGATGTGCTGAGGGTTTTTATGGCTCTGTCCCTCCCACCAGGATGTGGGGAGGGAGATTTTCCCATGGCCCAAGGGCTCTCCCACTTCCCCCACCGGGAAAGGATCGGGGAGTTTTTTCTCGTCAGAAAGAGCCTGTGCTGGGAAAGGTCTCGTTTCCCAGGGCCTGGAGCCAAATCCATGGGGATCCCTGGCTGAGGGGGCTGGGAAGGGGATGAGAGATTCCAGAGTGGGAGCAGGAGGCTTTTTCATCCACGGAATGCATCCCTAAGCTCCCAGGCACCTGGACACTCTTCCAGCCTGGAAATCCCCATTTTTCCCCCCGTTCCCACCCAAAAGAAGCCATGACCTCTCAGCAAATCCCCTGGGAAAGGCTCTGGCTGCAAGTGAGGGATGGAAACCAACCCCATTCCCCAGGGAACAGCCCTGGAGATGCTCACCCCACTCCAATCCCTTTCCCTCCCCTCTAAGGGACCTTTTTCCTCTCTCCTGCAGCACGAGGGTGGCTGTCCCCTTGCTGCTGTCCCCACTTGGGGTTTTTCCCACTCCATTTCTGTCCTTTTGGAGCTCCTGGATTTTGGGAAAACAACGCAGCTTAGGGCAGGGCCATGCTCCTGGATCCAGCGGGAGTTTGGAGGTGACTCAGAGACACGAGCAGCCCGGGGAGGTGACACGGAGGGAAGGGGGAGCCCCGGGGAGGTGACACGGAGGGAAGGGGGAGCTCGGGGAACCTTTAATCAGCTTTTTCCAAATCCACGCTCATCAAACGTGGGTTTAGGAACACCAGGGAGGCAGCTCGGGCGCCGAGGGGCTTGGCACAGAATGTCCCATGGCCATGCCATGAACATTCCGATCTCAATCCCTGTCTGCAGGACCCGCTGGTGGCTTTAACCCTTCCAGCACGGTCACTGCAGCAGAAGGAAAATCCCGGCAGTTCCTGAGGGAGCTGCCAGGGGCTGAGCGATGCCCTGGCTCAGCTGAGGGAGGGAAACCACCCCAAACCATCCCCTTTTTGTCCTTATCTGTGGCTTTCACTCATTTCCCACCCAGCTCCCTTGGCTGAGACTCCAGGGTCACAAACCTCCAAATGAACCCAGGAGTTGTGGGATTCTGGAGCACCACAGTGGCTACAGCGGCACCAAATGCTTGGGTATTCTCCCCAGAAAAACCAAAAAACCAAGGAGCTGGATGCTCCTCTTTGTCCAGTGCTTCCCACAGACAGGCCTGGAGCTCCTCCCAGCTGGTGGGAAATGCCCTTACTGGAAGAAACCACACCACGAGCATCCTATGGGAAGGAGGAACACAAGGACTGGGAGTATTTTCCACTGTGGTGGGGAAACACTCAGCCTGCTCCCTTTCCACCTTTTTCCCCCTCCAAATTGCAAAAAACCAAGAAAATGTGCTGGCAGTGATTATCATCTCCCTGGAAAACGCCAGGTTGCTGGCCCAGCTCCCAAATCCAACTCTCCAGAAACCCCCGAAGCGGCTGGGAGCTTTAGGGAACGCCAAAGAATCCTCGTCCAAAATCCCATTTTCCTTCTAGAAGGGGTGGAAACTGCTCCTGCTGGATATTCCCAGCGGGTTGGAGCTGCTGCAGGACGGCAGATCCCAAAGGGCCGTGTCACACCACTGCCTGCATCGCCTGTGGGGTTCAGCACCCCAAGGGATTGGGGATCCCTTGGGATGGCCGGAATCCCGCGGGATCCGGCTGCTTTGCCGGGCATGCCGGCACCTGCCTTCCCGCAGAGCGAACAAACAAGTTGCTAAGTCACAGCAAAACCATGAAAGCAAAACCACAGAGCCCCAAAGCGCCTCTGAGTCACTCCCCGGCCGCCGCCACGGCCCCACAGCCCTCGCAAAAATTCGCCGCCACCTGCAGCTGCTGATCCCCGCTCCAAAGGGCCGCTCCAGAGGTGCTGGAAGGCGTTTTCCAGCAGGGAAAGTGGGCTCAGGCATGGATGGAGGAGCTGAGGTGATGCCCAAACCCACCAGGCAGCCCCCACTCACTCCTTCTTTCCCGTAAGCTCACCTGGATTTTTTATTGTTATTTATAAGAGAGCCCAACATTCCCGGGATTAGTCACTGCTGCCATGAGTCACGGAGGTTTGGTCGCCCAATAAACCCGGAATTGTCGCGTTCCCGGCTCCGAGGTTGTCCTGGGGACACCTTTGGGTCACCGGAGCCGCATCCCGGCACCGCCGCTTCCCGGAGCTTTTTGCCCGTGGGATCCCGCACAGCTGGAACAGCGGGATCCATCCCAAAAAACCGCATCCCGTTCGTGCCACAGGTGGGGATGGCGATGGATGCAGCCGGCTGGCAGCGGAGCCACGCCGGTGGCCACGGTGGCGATGCCGACAGAGGTCACTGTTGCCGAAAAGTTGAGAGCCCCAGCCAAAAAAAAAAAAAAAAAAAAAACAAAAAAAAAAACCAACCCAAAAAATAAAACAAAAACCAAAGAGAACTCGGTGGGGAAGGCGGCGACGGGGCCAGGCTGGAACAGGCGCCTTCCCGGGAATGATGCACCGGGAAGCGCATCCATGGGATGGGATGGGATGGGATGGGGTGAGCTGGAGAAGCCGCGCTCTGCCCCAGCCGCCGCTAAAGAGGGATCATGAGGATAATTCCCTCCCGGAGAGGGAACGTGCTGCCGAGGGATGATCCCGAAGGAAAAAGCTGAGCCAGGGCAGGAAAAGGAGGGAGCGCCGGGACAGCCCTTGGGACACACAGCAGCGCCCAGGGAAACGCACTTTGGGATGTACTGGATGGAAAGCGGTGGGAGAGAGGGAGAGGCAGGAGGGGAACTCGCTTTGCCAGCCCGAATCCCAAAGGAGAGCACAGAACGAGAGGCACAAAATACCCCAAAAAGGTGACTAAGCAGTGTGGGGGCAGGCATGACGCCAGCAGAGCTGTGCCATTATCACGGAACCAGGGAATGACTGAGGTGGGAATGCTCCATAAAGCCCATCCCGTTCCATGGGCAGGGCCACCTTCCCCTCGCCCAGGCTGCTCCAAGCCCCGTCCAACCTGGCCTGGGACACTTCCCGGGATGGGGAATGGAGTTACCCGGCGTGCAGGAGCAGGGAGAACCTCCACATCCCACCCTTCACATCCCACCTCTCCCTTCTCCGTGCCCGAGCAGCGCCGCTTCCCTCCCTGCGCCTCCCTGCGCACCCCTAAATTCCTCCCAGCTCCAGCGCGCAAATCCCAAGCGCTCCCGCTGGTCCCACGGCGGTTTTTTGCTTTTATTTTTTTTTTTGCCCCGCAGTTCCCGTTAGCAGGCGAAGGGATCAGCTCCTCACCTGTCGGTTCCCGGTTCCGCGGGCGGCGGTTCCCGGTTTTTCCCACGTGGAGCCGGGAAGCGCAGCCCCGGGCATCCCTTAACGGGCGCGGGCGCGCTGTGCCCCGATCATTGGTCCAGCTCACGGCAGCCGCTGCTTTCAAATTCTGCTCGAGCCGCCGGAGGAAACAGGAAGCCCCAGAGCTCCTCGCCAAGAGCCTCCCTCGCCCACCCCCGCCCTTCCCAGCCGCTCGCCTCCCTCGCCAAAAAAAGCCGGGAATGGCGCTTCTCCCGCATCCGGCGGAAACCGGGAGCATCCCGAAGTCCCGGCAGGGAGATGCTCGGTTTCGTGGCGCTCGTTTGGCTTATTCTTGGGGTGAGATGAAGCCTCAGCTTCCAGCCACCAGGCAGCATCACCCTGGGAATGCGGGATAAACCTCCATGGATCCATCGGGACAGCAAGGGGATTTAGGGCACCTCCAGGTTTCTCAGCTTTCCACCTCAAAATCCAGCATTTCGGATTTTCGGCTCTCTTGCCCAACTGAGCTAAACCCGGGAGGCTCATTCTGGCGCTGGGATAGAGGCTTGAGGAGGTAAAAAAAAAAAACCAAAACCAAAATGTCCTTGGAAAAGTCGTGAGGAATCTCATTCCCCATCCCTGGAAGTGTCCAAGGCAAGGTTGAACACGGGGCTTTCAGGAAGGTGTCCCTGCCCGTGGTCTTTAAGGTCCTTTCCAACCCAAACCACGCCAGGATTCCATGAAAGCCCAGTTTCATTCCCTCTGGGAATGAAGCACTTCATGCTTCCCATTTTGCTCAGTTTGGAAATTCCTTCCCTGAGCTGCACCCACCTCCCAGGGGAAGGAACCTCCAGGATCACCCCTCTGATTTCCCATCTGTTTGTGGGCTCATTGAATTCACATAAAGAAGGTGCTTTAGGTGGACTAGGTGTGGTAAATCAAATTAATTTAACTGGTTTTATTAAATTAGAGCAGCTTGTGAACAGCTTAGAAAAAAGGGGATGAGGGCTGGAATTCTGCCTCCTTCAGGACACCTCAAGCAATTGGAAAACCTGTTAATACACAACAAAATTGTTCTTCCTAAGAATTAGGTTTGTCTCCTTTTCCTGCTATTGCTCTCTTTTTAATCACTCCTGGTTGTCCTCCTCCCTCCCTTTGATCCTTTGCAAAATCCTTGAGGATTTGGGAAAAAACAGAGAAATCAGCACAAATCCCACAGAACAGGGTTAAATTTGGAATTACAATAATCAGAATCCAAACTTTTGGCTCTGGCTGAGTATTCCTTCAACCTCTGGCTGCTTTTTATGGAGTAATTCCACGTGTTTGATGACAAATTAGGGATCTGCTCTGCCCAGAACCAACACGGAATGAGCCCTGCTCCAAGTTCATCCAGGGGGGATACACAGGGAGGAGAGGAACATAAAGTGTTTAAACCAGGAATTATTTCCATTGTCTGGAAATAAGATCCACCACAAGCAAAGGAGTTCTAAAACCAAGGAAAAGCACCATTTCCCAGCCAAGGCCTTCCCCAAATTCCCACCAAAAAACGACACATTTGCAAACAAGCCTTCGTTACAAAAGTAAATTTATTATGATCTCACTTTTATAGCTCTTTTTTTGGTAACAGTTTATAAATAACTCCTGGTCGTGGTTGCCACAGCTGGGGGTGAGTGTGGCGTTCGGGAAGGTCCCCAAAAGGAGGAGATTTTGGGAAGCTGGGTGGCACTAGAGCACCATGGCCTGGGGATTGCCGAGGAGCAGCGGAGCCAGGCGCAGGAGCGCCCGCACGGGCACCCGCAGCCTCCGCAGCTTCAGCAGCAGCTCCGAGAAGTTCCTGCTCCCTAAAAAACATCCAAAGCAAAGGGAAAAGGTGTAAAAATGAGCAAAGGTTTGCCCAGGATTGGAGGGAGAAGCTCCAGGGAGCTCTGGAGGTGTCATCCCATGGATCTGTTCGTTCGTTGTGCGCTGGGTGGGAAGTTCTAGAAGAGATCTCAAATTTCTTTTTTAAAAGAGATCCCAAACCCAGGAAGAAGGAGAACACAGAAGAAAAGAACACCCAGAAGAGAGATGTGCAACTGGCATCTTCCATGTCCAGGCACAGGAATTTGTGGCTGGCACAGGATTCCTGGGATAGCCCCCAGATCCCCTGTGGATGTGGGGATATTCCTGCCCCAGCCCTGAGCAAGGAACAGAACTCCCAAAATTAAGGTCCAGCTGCCTTTCTTTTCCCTGAGTCACCTCAGGACTGCTGTATTCCCGGGCTGCTGGAGGGCAAGGAAAAGCTGCCCAGTGAAAAAGGATCCAGGATTTCCCTGCATGCCAATTCCAGACTCACCTTCCAAGCCTCCAGCTGCCAGCTGCCCCGGCGTGGGCACAGAGTGGTAGATCAGGAAACACGCCAGCATGCTCAGCTGGGATTCCTCTGGAGCCTGCCCACTCAGGTAGGAATGCAGGGACACGTCCCCTCCGGCTGCAAGGCACAAGGAAAACCTTTGGTGATGTTTGGGAAGCAGGATTTCCACAGATAAATCCCACTGAAGTCTCCATTGCCCACAGGAGGTTGTTTTCCGACCTCCTCCCTTCTGCCATGGTCATCCTGATTGCTTTTGCTCTGGGAAAATTCTCCCTGTGCAAGATGAGGAAGGAATTTTCTCTGGGAAATATCACCTTCCCTGCTGAAAACCCCCCACCACTCCAGGCAAACTCAATTCTCCAGGGAAATGTTCCACTCCAAACTGAAAACATTCTCTCTTCCCTCATCACTTTTCCATACTTTTCAGTCAAAAATCAACCTGGATCAGCAAGACAAGAACCAGGTGAGCAACAGGGCGTGGAATGAGATGGGCTTTAAGGTCCCTTCCAGCCCAAACCATTTCAGGATTCCAACACTGGTCAGATCGCAACTCCTCCTCACCTTGAAGCCACTGATCCAAGGTGTTATCTATGGTGCACTTCATCACTGGCAGGAATTCTGAGTTCATGAAGAGCCCTCGGGTTGGATTCCTGCTCATCCTCTCCTGGTGGCTCCGGGAGCTGAAGAATTCCAGCACCAGCTTCATCTGCCACAGCTCGAAGGTCTCGGACATTTCCCTCCTTTCCAGCCTCCTCACAGCCTGGCAGTGGGGGACAGTGGGAATTGGGGCAGGAATGAACAGGAAGGAAATGACTCCTCCCTCCTCTGGAAAAGCACACAGAATGGCCACTCTTTTTCCCCAAAAAGTGTGGGGGCAAAGAGTGTTTGCCAACAGGAACAGGAGTTTCCTACCTGGTCAATGGCAATGTACGTGGGCAGCATCTCTGGATTCTCCTGGGTCACACACTCGTAAAGGATGGAGGAGAAAAGATCCAGGATTTCCTGTTTCTGAGGAAAGACAGCTGTCAGGCACAACTGATTCCAGGCTCCTGCCTCCAGTGAAGTCAATCCATGCAGTGGCATCACAGGAATTCGGGTAACTAATTATCCCAAGAGAGAAGTCAGGTGGTGTCATTAAACTGGGTTTTATGCCCTGCCTTAAATAATTTTTAAAGAAATTCCATCTAAAACACCTCCTGTGACTTCCCCTAAATGCTTCAGGGCTCTCTGGATTTGTTAAACACATTCCTCAAGGAATAGGACAAAAAAGATCCCACAATCAAACCAGCAGGAATCAGAGGATCACCCTTGTATTACACAGCATCCTGCAGGGCATTCCCTGTTCCTGCTGACTGTGGGGCTAAATTCTGCTCTAGAGTTTAAGGCAGGTTTTCCCTACCTTTTATCCATGGGATAAGTGTTGGGAACCACCAACACTTCCTACCTGGCCCATGTTCACAGTCGGTTTGCAAAAATAATCAGCGAAGGAAAAGAGAGCAGGATCGGAAGTGAAAGCAGAAATTGCTTCTGGCTGGAAAAAAACCAAACCAACAGGATTAAAACACATTCCCAAAATGAACTTTTTGGATCTGTGCACAAAGATAACAACAACCAGTTGCCAAAGTGTCAAGAACACAAGGGACAAAACTGGAACCCACAACAAAGGTTGGAATCCATGTCTAAAGGCTGGACTCAATGATCTAAAAGTTGGACTCGATTTAAAGGCTAGACTAGATGTTCTAAAGGTTGGACTCTGACCTAAAATCTGGTTTCAGTGATCTAAAGGTTGGACTCCACGATCTAAAACTTGGATTCGATGACCTAAGGGTTGGACTCCAACGACCCTGGAGGGCTTTTCCACCCTCAACAAATCCACGATCACATGTGTCCACATCCAAGGACGTGGCTGTCCTGTGCAAGCGCCCCGAATTCCCTGCCCCAGCAGCAGCATTCCTGGCAGGAGCCATCCCGGGGGAGCGGTACCTTGAAGGCGCGCGCCTCCGAGTTGCGGTGGGTGACGGTCTGTGCCAGGAGGCTGCGCCAGCCCATGGGATCCTCCTTGTAGGAAAGCTGCCCTGCCCGGAGCTTCACGTACAGGATGCCACCCTTGGAGAGGATGGACCTGGAATTGGTCAAAGAGAGGATATTCAGGCTGGATATTGGGAAGGAATTCCTCCCTGGGAGAGCGGGCAGGCCCTGGCACGGGGTGCCCAGAGAAGTGTGGTTGCCCCTGGATCCCTGGAAGTGTCCAAGGCCACTATCCCACAACCTGGGACAGTGGAAGGTGTCCCTGCCCATGGCAGGGGTGGAACTGGGTGATCCTTCAATCCCTTCCAACCCAATGGACTGTGCTCAGTTGAATCCTTCCAGCTGACAAGAGGGTGACCCATGATTGGACTCACTACCTTGGAGTTCTTTTCCAACCTGAATGATTCATGGCAAGTAAAGGACCTCAAAGCACCACGTTACTGAGCAAAGACACAGCTGGATTCTCCCACCCCTCACTGGGGAGTGCAAATTTGAGAATGATTCCCTCCCCCCCCAGATCCTGTGTTCCGGTAAAATCTCTGGTTCCCACAGCTGCCCCCCACGTTTCCAGCGTGTCACGAGGGCGGGTGGCACTTTGTGACGCAGGGTGACACGAGAAAAAAAAGCATTTCACAGGGCAGTAACAGTCCCCAACAGTCTGGGAAACGTGACATCACCACCACTCAAAACCAAACCAAAACCATGAGTTGTAGCTGCACTCCGGTGCCTCCATCCCACTGCCACTCTCTGTGGGTTTTACTATCAGGTTTTCCCCAGCCCTGTTTTTTTGCATGAATTATTCACCTCAATGGGTGAAACCCAACGCTGCAGTTTCTTTCTTCCCCCCCCAAAGTGCTGTCACATGCACAACAGTGACTTGATGAAACCCAGGTTTCTTTCTGAGCTGTGGGAGGGTTTAAAAAAAACATGAAATACGATTACTACAAGGTCATGATTCAGTTGAGCATTAAAAAAACACTTACTGGAGATGAGTCGTTCCCTTGCTTAAATCTATTAATAATTCCCAGTACCGGGGGCCCTTCACTCTGATCTGTCAATAGAAACATTTTATTACTAAATATAACCAGAATCATTGAATTAAGAGGTTTCCACTGTGTTTTGCTGGGCTGTTTTATAGTGTTGCCCACACAGAAAATTCAGGAGGAGGTTTGTGTCTCCTACAGGGAATTCCCTGCTGCATCATGATCTTGGAAGATCTTAATCAAGACAGAAGACAGAGAACTGTCTTTGGAATCATAATGGGACAGTGTCCTCCAGAGTCAGGCAAAAAACCATCATATCTCAGCTCCTGAGATTTGTGGCACAAAATCCAGGTAGTTCCCCATCAAAACAGAGATTTCCTCTACCTGCTTCAGTAAGTGGAGCTCTGGGAGAAGCGTGGGTGCCATCAGCTCCTCGGTGGCCTCCCCGTACCACTGCGTGCCCTGCAGAACATCACGGGAGCCCCGGGTCAGAAAAGCTCACTTCCATGGGAAAAGGAAGGAAAATCATGGGGAACAACTGCCCTGGCAGCAGGCAGGGGCTTCTGTTCCTAAGTAAACACAGGGCTCATGTCAGGAAACACGGACTTCCCAAGCTGTATTTTCCATGGATGGATGGATCAACACCCAATGCTGGGCAAAGCTGACACGTGAAATTTGGGGAAGCCAACTGTGATGGGAACATGGAGAACTCTTTGCCTGCACCTCTTCCCCCTAAAAATTCCAAGGACTCAATCCTGAGCATCTCCTTTCTCCCATATAAAATAAATCCCACAGAAAGGACCCTTCCCTGATGGAAGCACCAAGGAGAAACATCGAGTTGCTGATCTCAGAATTAGGAGAAGGCCTGGAAAACCATACATGGCTCCAGCCACCTTTGTGCCTTTGGAAATCCTTCTGAAGAGGGAGAAGGATCTGGCTCAGTCAGGACACCCTTCCTTGCCCGTTTGAGGACTCTGGTGACTCTCCCTGTCCTCCCTTCTGCTCTCCAAGTGCCACCAAAGCACACCTGAGGCTGGTTGAGCCCAACCCTTCACTTTTTGTGCAGAATTCACCTCGTCTCTGCCACAGCTTGAAACCAAACCCAACACTGAAGGCCACTCCAGCCAAGACTGGGATAAATCCGAGTGTCTGCTCATCCCACAGCTCCTCAGGGCCTCGCAGCCACGTTACCTTGTAGGTGACCTCAATGAGGGCGTAGCAGGGGGTGTTGGAATCCACGTCCACGGGGGTGAGGAGCCTGGGCTCGGCCGCCAGCACGTACAGGTGACGCAGAGCCTGCAGGTGGTACCTGGGGTGGGAAGCAGGAGCTCAGTATGGGCTGGGAATGATCCCACACACCCAGTCTCCAGCTCCACACCAAGCCCACGGTAGGGGTTAATTAACAGAACAGGGCTCAATGGAGCAGAACCAAAAGTGATTAAGGGTCATGAATGGACAGATCTTCCTTGAAAGTATTTCCAGCTGAGCAAACTGGAGCAGGCACGTCACAGGAGATTCACTTGTTTGTTCTGTTTTCCACTCTTTTTTTAAACAGAAAACCTCCAAAAATTGATTTTTGGTAAAAATCCACTATTTGTCTTTTGTAAGAAGACGGTTCAGCTGAAGGAAATGGGATCCCCATGAAAGCCTTACCGATTGTCCGTGCTGTGAACAGGGAAGTGAGGGTACAGAGCACAGAGGAGAGCAGCAATGGAGGAGTTGGAAGTGCTCAGGGAATATCTGCAGGAAAAAAACAACATTTATCCTTTAGTTTTCCTTCTAAAAAACACAGGAGGCCAAAATATTTCGGTGGGATGAGGAAAGGAATTTCCAAAAGACAACACGAAGACAGTAAGACTTTCTCCTCCGACAGAAGACGCCTTTATGCATCCATATAACATTAAAAAAAAAAAGGGAAAGGGAGGAAATGGAAATAAGGGCTGGGATCTGCCTTTGGAAAAGGCCCATTACCTTCCTCCTCCCAGGAAGAGGAGCCCCAAAGCCATGTGGTGAGCCAGGTGGAAGCCATAGTTCATTTCTCCCCCCGTCTTCTTGTGCATGAAGCGGCAAAGCTGGAGCACTTTGAGGTTCCCAGAGCCGGCCATGACCATGGCCAGGGCCAGGAGCAGGACACTCAGGCACGTTTCCAGGTTATAGTGACCTGTCTTCAAGCACAACAGCAAGGTTTTGCTGAGGGCCACACAAGGCCATCTTTTTTGCTGGAGGAAAACTTGGGAAAACTTACTATGGATGCTGTCGGAGCCGACAAACACTTCAGGAAATCTGTGGCATATTTGTACTAGAAAGAAAAGAAATGCCCAGTGAATATGGATCCAAAAGGTGAGTGGCAGCTCCCTGGGAGGTGAAGGGAATCCAACAACCCTCCTCTCACCAGGCACTGGAATGCTGCCAGGTTTTCCGAGCCAGCAAAGCGGAATCCCAGGGATAAACACGCTCCGGCAATGATGTAGACGTGAGCTTGCCTAAGGAACAACACAAACAGGAAATGACTACATGTTCCTCTTCTCCTCATCTGAACACACAGCACAAGCTCCTTCATCCCTTAAAAATGAAAGGGAAGAGTCATCCTTTATAGGATATCCCACGTAACAAAACTCTCCTTTACGGGACAGTAAAATCCCCCCAGGAGGAGATTTTTGGGATGTTACTCACGCCAGCGTTTCCAAGCTCAGGTCTTCAGAGGAAGGCAGCTCTGTTGCATGAAGAGAGATAATATTCTCTCTTATGATCTGTAAAAAGCAGGAAAGGAAAATAAATCCAAGGGAAAATTGATGACTAATTGAAACTCGGAGCCCTCAAGTGTTCGTAAGTGATACCAAACGGGTCTAAGGGAAGGAAAAGCTGCTTTTTTCCCCAACAATCAGCATCCTGTAGTGCTCATAGGTATTGAGCCCATTTGGTCTTAAAAACTCCATACAATATCTTGGAACATCACTGATTCCACTGTTGGGATGTCATTCCTAATGCAGCAGTTTTGGACCTGGCAATGCACGGAAAAATTTAATCCCTTCCTTTCCATGACATCATTTTGTGTCTGGAACAATCCCATCCCTCCTCAATCATCTCCTTTCCAGTCCCTAGTGCTCCTAAAATGCAGGGATGCCATGGAACAGTCACCTCTGTCATGTTAATGCTCATTTCCTTGTGCTCCTGACCTGACTATGGAAATACCCACACGGAAAATCCACAATCCAGGGAGGTGTGAAATTGGGAAGCAAGCACACCCCACATCAAACAACACCTACCTGAGGCACGTTGCTGTTGACCCACTTGGAATTGGGCAGGATGTCATCCCACAAAATGAGGCATCGAGCCAGGGTCTGGAAAAGGGGAGAAAACTCATCTGTGGAACTGGGAAAAGCTATAAAAATACACCTAAAAATGCAATGTAACATTCCCCGTAAGTTGTGCCTTTTATCTGTTTCTCCCTAAATTCTGTCTCTGTAACAAGGAAACTGCCACACTACAAGGAGGAATTGTTGGAAGGGGTGAGTTTGGCTGGGAAGCAAAGGATTCTGGATGATGGGAATGTTGGGCTGGAATTCCTAAACATCATTTAAATAGACTGAGGAATGAACCCCAGGAAAATCTTACCCTCAACAAAAGGAATTCTGGTTTGACAAAGTCCAGCAGATACATGGTGTCTGGTGCTTTGAGCCAGTCAGCAATGGATCTGCAGGGCATGGCAAAGGAAAAGGGATTCCAGGTCACATTCCAGCAATTCCAAACCTCAGCAGAGCCAACAGCAGGGCAGTTTAACCCTGCAGGAATGGAATTCCCAGGTCAATCAATACCTGTTGTTGGTCTTCAGGTAGATCATGGCAAGTGCGAGGGTGGCACCTGGACATGTCACATCCACGTTGATGGTGTCTCCTTCCTGGGAAAACACAGCGAACAGGGAAAGGAACGATGCTCCCAAAGTCACGGAGACACCTCCCAGACTTCCAATCCCAATGAGCCAGCACTGGCAGCACGTACCTTGATTTGGTAGCTGGGAGATTTGTGCTTCTCCCTGTGCATTCCTGCCTGGAATCTCCTGTGTCCCCCCACCATGTACTGGTAAAGCTGCTCAGGAACGTTGAGGTCTGACATCCCAATCAGGTTACTGCCATGCTGAGGAATGGAATGGAAGGAAAAGCATGGAAGTGCCTTCCTCTAGGAGAAAAACCCACAGGCAGCTGGGAGCCAAGGATGGAATAGCTCTTGGAATGCCATCCCAACGGATGATGAGTCTCCTAATTGCAGCTGACTTACCCCAAGGCACACCATTCCCAAGGCCAGCCCTGATGCCAGGGAATAGGACTCTCTGTCTGTGCAATATTCCATTTCTGGGCCGGGGGGACGCCCTGGAGAAACCAAACCAGCAAAATTCACCTTTGGAAATTCCAGATTATTGCCTAGTTCCTACTGAAAGGAGGAAAAAAAAAAACCAAAAACCTGTCCCTCTTTAGGGAAGTCCTCAGTGGAATGACAAGGAACTGGCAGCTCATCCATCTGCTCCCAAATAGCAGCTCCCTCCTAAATGTTATGGCTGGAGTTTGGAGCCATGGTGAAAACACCAAGTTTAACTGAGGATACTTTAAGATCCTGAACCAATCCAAATGTTGTTGCTAAAAAAGGATTGAACATATCCAATTTCCAGAAATGCCAGAATTTCACCCTTAAAATCGATCCTATTCCCTGTTTAATAAACCACACAGTCTCCAAGTATAGTCCCATGTAAACATGGAGAAAAGCTGTTACAAATGAATTCTGAATGAGAGCACAAGTGAGATCATAAATCTGCTGTTCACATCAGCTCTTAAAGCCAAGTGGTTAAAAACCCTTAAAATTCCCAAGAGGGAAATTTAGGACACCAAATCTCCAGGCAGAAGAAGTAGGAACAGCAACGATGCTGCCACGTTTCTTTTCCCAAACCCAAATTTTATGCTGCACAAGCTCACGGAAGGGACTGTGAGGTTTGGAAAACGAGAGGAGAACGTTGTGGTGGGAAGTTTAGAGATCCCAACTCCCCGGTGCTCACGGTGACCCCCCCCAGCCCTCATCCCGTTTTCCCAAGTGCCCACCTATCTCTGCCAGCAGCACCTCGGCCGTGTGCCTGTGGGCAGTGCCCTGGTAGACCAGGCCTATGCCCACCACGGCAGCCACCTGGACGTTGTGGGGCACGTCCAGCTCGGTGGAGGTGGGTGGCAGCAGGGCGGGGATGTGGATGCTCAGCAGGCGGGTGATGGCCATGTCCATGGTGCCCAGCTTGGCGGCGGAGACGCCCAGCAGGAGCCCGATGCTCGTCATCTCGTGGCCCTGGGAGAGGGGACAAGAGAGGGGAAACCCCTGTCCTAGTGCTCCAGTGGCCTATCCCAATGAGCTGTGCGCAGGGGTGGGAAGATCTGGTGGTAAAACTGCCGGAAATCTTTGAAGGGAAAGGAAGTTTCCTCATCCTGCGGAATCTCAGAATATTTAGGACCGGAGGTCATCCAGTCCATCCCTCCTGCTCACTCTGAGGAATGCATCCAGGTGGGACTGGAGTTTTTTCAGAAGCACCATGCCCTCCCTGGACAGCCAGTTCTCCACCTGGCTCAAAGAAATCCTTCCAACCCAAACCATGCACCACAACCACAACGAAGCAACTCCAACACTTCCCCACACCACACCATTCCAATCCAACAGCTCAAAGGAACCTGTTGATTTTTCCCTCCTTGCTGAGCCTGAAGACTCCAACCCCCCCGGGATCTGGCTCCTGGATGTGCCAGAAGGGCTCACCTTGGTCAGGTAGTCGTGGATGTTGAGGGTGGCCAGCTTGGTGAGGTGCCCGTTGAGGCCCAGGGCCATGAGGAACCCCGCGTACTCGTTGGCCAGCTCGGCCATTTTGGGCTTGTTGTAGACGATCCAGGCGGAGTCGATCTGGGAAGCGGGAGCGATCTTCAGGCCGGCGGCCACCCCGTTGTGGAAGCTGGCCCAGCAGGCCATGTTGGGGGGGACATCGATGTTCCCACTGTTCAGATCCACCGTGGTGTTCCTGGGAGGAGCACGGCCTGCCGTGGGAGACGGGATAACAGCGGTCAGGAAAAGCCGAGCTCTTCATCCAGCGCCGAGCGAGGGAACAGCTCCGATCCAAGAATGTTCAGGAATGTCAGGACAGCCCTTTGCTGGATCTCCAGCACTGACCAGTTTAGGCCATTTTCCCACTTCCCTCTCCTTCTGGACCTGATAGAAGGTCTCAGTGTTTGACCATTCCAGAAGGATCTTCCACCGTTCCAGGTGGCAGACTCAAAGCCCAAAGGAGCTGCTTCCTCATAAAATCCATGAGGAATCCTTGGTGGAGAAGGTGCTGTAAACACTACAGTAATGGGATAACAGCTGGAAGAGAGCCCACCCTGCTCTGGCATGGACTGGAAAGGAACCCCTGGCCAACATACCGGTGAGGTTCAGCTTAGGGATGGGCAGCTGCTCCGTTGGCACGGGATGGTAGGAGAACAGGGTGAACATTCCTCGTCCAACTGGGAGCGCCATGGTTCTCTGGCACAGCTGCAGCAACCTGGTGGGGAGGTGAATCCAAAACCACATGGAAAACTTTCCCAAATAGAAAAAAATAGAACAACAGGCACTGGACAGGACCATTTTTCCCCTCATTGTGACTCCTTCCTTCTCCTTTTGAACCAAATCTTTGGTCCTTACAAGGTTCATCTCCAAGATACCTTCCAGCTGCTGGAACCTGGCACTATTTTTCCCCTCAAAGCTGGTTCAATAAATCCATTCCAGGGACACTTCCCAGCCATGTCAGAAGCGAGAGGAGAGGAGAAAGCCAAGCAAAGGTGGTTGCCATGTGGGATCCTGCTATGAGTGGTGACAACACCAAGTAATAACCCACGTACAGAGGTGATAAGGTGCTTCCAAAAATGCCAACCACAGCTCTCTACGATTTAGTCTGGAAACCCTTTCTAGACTCGTTAGATTACTCAGCTGCCTAGGTCAGGCTCAGAGCATGTCACGGGTTCACTTGTTCTCAGGTTTGCTTTTTGATTTGGTTTCTAAAGTAGAGTTTTTAACCCCCCCACAGAAGGGAATAAAGAAGCAGGACAGGGATAATCAAGACCACTGGACACAAATTCCAAAGGAATGGGATGGGACAGTGAATGTGCTTTCTATGGAATTCCGAGGTCCCCTTGCTCAAGACCAGCCTATCACAAAGGGTTCTCCAGCTTTAGGCAGGGCATGGATGGTCTCTTACACAGTAGGTCCTGCTTATATTTCACATTTCAAATATTTTGTATTTCACATTTTTTGTCAGAAGGAAGTGCTATAAAATCCTTTCCAAGTGATCTCAATGTGCTGTCTGGAGTCCACATTAAATGTCCTTCCCAAGAGCTTCCAACTCCAACACAGCAGAGCTTTGATACTCATGGAACTCCAAAGACTTGGATTATGATTTTTTTTTTTTTTTTAAATTAGATTCTGAGCCTCCAAAAATATCCCCACAACCTTTCAGCTGAACGAAATACTGGGAAATAGGAACAGCTGGAAATGGAGAAAGTTCCACACTGGATGGGCCTTGGAGCAACCTGGGATAGTGGATGGTGTCCACGGCCGTGGGAGAGGTTTGGAACGAGATCAGCTTCAAGGTCCTTTCAAACCCAAGCCAAGCCAAGCCAAGCCAAGCCATTCCATGCTTCCAGGATTCCGTACCTGTTCTCCTTCTCCTCGATGTACTCGTGGTCACTGGCCTCCGGCATCTGCACCACGTTGACGCGGACGGGCCGGGCGCTCTGCAGGAGCCTCCGCACCTCCTGCACCCTCAGGTCCTCGCTCCAGATCAGGGACATCACCTCCTCGTTCATGTCGTTCATGCCATCCTCGTCCTCCTCCGACTCGGCCGCCGACGGCACATCCGAGGACAGCACCGTGCCCACGGACTGCAAGGGCAAGGGGAAAAAGGCAATTCCAGGGGGGGAAAACTGTCAGGAAGGCACCACGCCCTGAATTTGCCCAGCACAGTGATGGGGCTGTACATGGAAGGGATGGACACGCTGATGGAGGGTCACGGCATTCCCACACTCCTAACAGGAATTTAAAGGCCTGGAGGATAAATAACTAAATAACTAAAGATAAGAGGAGATGGCACCTCAAACACATCGAGGAGGTGATGTGTGATGAAGTCCTTTCAAAACCCTTCCTTGTTTCGGAGCAGTTGTAGGAAAAGGTTTTCCTTTCCCTGCCTACTCCATCAGTCCAGTTTGTGATGAGCCCAGTTCATGATTATTCCAGTTTGTGATCAGCCCAACCTGAGCTGCTGCTCTGCAGATTCTGCTCCAAACCCTCCATTATTTTTCAAAGTATCAATGTTTTCTCACATCAACTTGAATTCCCTCCACAACCACCTTGGAAAAGTAAATCACTCATTAAAACAAACAGCCTGCACAGCAGAAAATCACAAAATTCCTCACTATCAGACAACTTGGGGTTCACCACAGCACCAGGATGGTTTTGGAACTTCCACACACGAGCAGAGAAGTACCAAAGCTCTCTTGGAAAACCCTTTTTCCATGCAAGATTAAAGAAATGCTTTTCTAAGACCTTGCTCTCCTGTTTGTTCACATCACACCAATCTTCCTGTGGTTCTCTGGGAACACATGGCCCCAGAAAGGCGAGTAAATGAAGAGCTGGTGAATGAGACCCAATTTCTTCTGGTAAATCCACACTCAATCTCAACACTCAGCTGCACCACCCAGAGCTGCAGCGTCCGTTCTGAAACAGGAAACTCCACCCTGCCCTCCTGAGAAATGACAAACAATTTGGGGTTTGAAGCTCACTTTGGCCTTTTAAGGTCACATCAATTCGAGGCATTGTTATAAAGTCAGTGATAAAATCAAATTTATCATCATTTTTGACGATTTGTGAGGGTTTCAGTTGGGCACAGCTTCCACCGGCAGCAAACAAAAAGGATTTTTCATGTGGTGGCAGGTGGGGCTTGACCTGGCATTAATTAACCTTTCTGCCTAATTAATTACAGTTTTGATATTCACTTAGTTATAAAGCCTTTGTTGTAGAAAACTGGAATAATTTTAATATCCCTTCCAAAGCTGAGACAGCAAAAAAGGATCTTGACCAAGATGGGCTTGAGATTCCAAGCCCCAATTCCTGACTTTGGAAAAGGCTCCACCCTTCTGCCATGAAGGGGTTTTATGTCAGCCTTAAGAAGATCTTTGGCTTCCAACAAAGGACATTTCAGTGAGAATTGCAATTCCTTGGGATGCTGGTGATTGTCACCATCAGAAGAAAACGTGGAAGAGAAAAACACCACAGTTCTGGGTTTTTTTTAATCGTTTTGCCTCAGGATACAAATAACTAAAACTATTTTTTGGGGGGGTCAAAAAGAGAAATATGGCAAGAGTATTTCCAAATCCAGCTCTTCTAGTGGAAAGGAGGATGCTGGCCATGCCAGCCATTGACAAATACCCACTTGCTTCTCCTTCTGCCATGGTTTGATGGCAAAGCCTCTGGAGAAAGCACCAAAGGATGGCAGGAGGAGCAATCCAACAGCTCGGGAGGCAAGTCTTTTGTCTGAATTTAAAAAGGTGATTTATCTTGAGTTTTCCCAGCTATCCATGATTATCCATCCCTGCTGGATGTTGGCTGTCACACCGAAACCCTCGTACACATAAAGCCACCATTTTGTCGCCCTGAATTTGGGAATTAAGCTGGAAATTCCCGAGCTGGGTGCTCTGCCCAAACCCTGTGGTTGGGAAATCCCTTTGTGGCCATACTCACGGATTTTCCCTTCTGCAGGCTCCCTTCCCAGGCCTGTTTGGACAAATCCTGGCGGCCGATGAGGAGGCAAACGGCTTCGGGCCAGTCCGAGGCCGGCTGCTCCCGGCACTGGTAGATGGCATCTCGGATGGGAAGGGCCACACCAAAGGGAAGAGATTCCAGATCCCTCAAGGTGAACCCTTAAAATGAAAGAGGGAAAAAAAACCTCAAAACAAATAAGTGTTATTATCAATCCCAGACAAAGAGTGTTTCCCTGTTATCCAAGCAGGTGGTTATTTGGGAAGGTTGTTGCTCCGCTCTTACCAACACTGGTCATCCAAAGGACCAATTTTTCAGCCAGGCTGGAAACAGAAGTGCTGGATTTGAAACTGCACCTGGAAAATTAAGGAGAAGCCAATAAAAGCCCATCCAGAAGTCAGCAGGAAGTCACCAACTCAACAGAACAACACCAGAAGCCTCCATACCGCTTGTCATCCTGCTCCATCTGCTGCTTCCGTTGGCCTAGGAAAGACAAGGCTGTGTTAATTCCATGTTTTCTAAGCTCCAGGCACTGCCACGATGGAGTCCAAAGCATCCCTACCTGATGTGATCTTGTATAAATAATGGGAGGCTTCGTTCAGCACGGCACTCTCGTCCCCAAGGATATACAGGGCCACGCTCTGGGGGGGAGAGACACCCAAAAAAAGTCGTTTTGGGGCTGATATTCCTTTGCTTCCCAGATAAAAAACAGGCAGGAAATTACTGGAATGCAACTTCAGAAGTGGGGCAGGTGCATTGTGAGGAAAAGGAGACCGAAACAACTGAACAACAACATACTTGAAAGCTTTAAATTTTGGGGGAAAAAATCTACCCTGAAACAATGCACTGAATTTTTTCCTCATTGCTCCAGAGATAAAAGATAAATATCTTCCCCGTGGAAAAACACATTCCCAGTTACCCTTCTTGCACTTCCCACATTCCATTCCTCCTGCAGGACACACACATTGTTTGTAGACACACTTTCCCACTTGGTTTCCTCCACATTTTGGATATTTTGTGAAGGTTCCAAATGAAAAGCTGCTGGGTCCAGCCAGCAAAATCCAAGGGACCAGACACTCTATTTTGACATTTCCTGGGAAAAAAATCACATCCAGGTAAGATGATCTTGTGGGCTTTATAAAGATCTTTCAACCTTGAGCTCTGCTGCAAGGGCAGATTATGCAGAGAGAGGAGGAAAACAGATCCTGGCTCTTTTCTCCTCAGGCTTGACACCTCTGCTCCCAGTTGGAATGGTTTTCCCATCCATGATTAAGGAAGTGATGCTGACCAGGAGATACCATCACCACTCACAGGACTAAATGTTGGTGTTGGGGCATGTCTGAGGAGAAAACTGGGGAATTCTTATTCCCAAAATAGAGGTAACTCCAAGTTCCATCGTGACTTTGCACAAAACACAGAAAAAACACAGAAGTGGTGAAGCTGCTCAGCTCCAATACATCCTTCCCACCTGGAAAACGAGTACATGAACCCCTCTGTTATTTCACCCTCCTTTAGGGATTTTTCACTGCCAGGAAATTCAGCAGTTGGAGCAAGCCCTGCCCACAGGGCGGTGCTGACAGACCAAGGCACATTCCCTGTATTCCCTGTCCCCCAGTACTCACCAGTACCACCAGTTTGCTCCTTTCACAGATCCCTGGTAAGTAGGGATAAGGCTGCACTCCCTCTCCCTTCAGGCAGGAACTCAGCCACTGGAAGATACTTGGAGGCTCAGCAGAAAAAAAGGAGGGATGGAGCATGAAACCTGTTTGGACTTGAGATGAACAGCAAAGACCATGAGCTCAGGGAAAAGGCACAAGAATTCCTCACCATTCCCAATTCCTCCAGTATTTCCTTCAACAACAAAATTTCAGCATTTCCTCCCCCAGAATGTTACAGATCCCTCCTGTCAGGTGGGATTTTATGACAGGAATGAAAACTCAAGGCAACTATTTAAGGAATAAGCAGGGGATAACCCTCCAGAATGAGGGGAATGTTAAAACCAAAGGGAATATCCAAATATCACGGAATAGCTAAAGGCTTAAACTCACCCTGGTCAATTATGCAGGTCTGCCTGGAGGTTTTGACAAGGGCTGGGTAGTCCCTGTAGTAATAATCCATGTAAGCTTCCAGTTTTAAATCCCTGGAATGAGATAGAGGGGAGTCACAGACCGGGAAAAAAAACATTCCAACATCCTGGATGCCACCTTTGAGCAGCTGCTGCTACTGGGGAAGAATTTGGAGCCATGGAACAAATAGGAAAGGTTATAACAATTCCTTTCCTTCGAATGCAGGGCAAGTTTGCTCCAATTTGGGCAACCCCATCAAAAGAAGTGATTTTCCAGTGGGAATACCTGGCCAGCTGAACCAGGAGAACCACGAGGGAGCGGAGTCCTTCTCCCATCAGACTGTTGAGTTTGAGCTCCTCGTAGATGAGGTGGAGAACAAAGAAGATGGCAGGAATGTGGGAGAAAAGGAGGGTGGAGGAATCCAAACTGAGGCTCTGGGAAAAGTCATCCTTGGAAGCTGAGACTTCCAGAGGGTCCAGGCGCAGAGCTTTGGCAATGGGATGAGACTCGAAATTCCTGTGGTAGTCAGAGCTCAGGAGATAGTCCCAGTCCTAAAGCAAAGAAACAGGGGAGAAAGACAGAGGATCCATGGTGAACATCATTTCCACAAAGGTAATTCCAAAGCACTGTTAAGAAGGAATTTTTTTTCCCTAAAAACCAATCCAAATATAACTGCAGGAATAATTTCTTACCTCATCTGACCCAGCTTCTGATGGCCTTGCCTTCTTTGGAGCAATGACTGGGGAGAGTGAGCCTTCAAAATCAAGCTGCAACAAATAAAAGAAAAAGAAATAAAAATAGAAGAAATAAAGAGAAAAAGAAAATTAAATAGAAGCAGTTCAGGAGTGAAATTCCCAAGGTTTCCTGGGCTAATCACAACATCTGAACCCAAACCAAGTAGGACATGATGTGGCTTGAGGTACTTCTGGATTTGCTGGACAAACCCCAGAAATCCAAAATTCTCTTTAAGGAACGACAATCTGAGTTGTGACCTGTGTTTAAACTCAGAATCAATTCAATATGGATGAGATGAACCAAATTTAATGCAGCAGTGTCAGGTGTGAGCTGGAGTCAAATCTTCACTGTTTGTTTTTAATAACAGGCACCTTGCAAATGTATCTCGTGATAAACACAGAGTAAAAGAGGCCCGAGAATCACGAGTGAAGAACGAATTTGCTCACATTCCGTGTCCAGCAGAGCCTCTCAGTGTTGTAACCCATCATGTTCATGAGGCAGGTGACAAATAAATTCCACTCTGAGTGGTAGCTGGGCCCTCCCGGGGCGTTGTAGGCGTTGTACCACTTCACCAACATCTGCACAGCTGTTTCCTTGGGCAGGATGGCTTTCACCCCCTGCAGGCATCTTTTCACTGTTGGAAAAGGAGGAAATCACCCATCAGCTCTGCTTTCCTGGGATTTGCTTCATCAGTGGTGGGAATTTTCACAGGCTCCTCTTGTTGGACCTGCTTTTAACTCTAAATAAAAGCCACACAACTCCAACAGCTCTTCCCAGAGTTGAGCACGAATCCTCCAGTTTGGAACAAAAATTAGGAAAAATACTCTTTTTTTTTTTTTTTTTTTTGCTCATTGCTGAAACAGGGCATGTCCGAACTGGCATCCCAGCCCTTCCCCAAGCAGAGCAAAAGCCACCCAAAGCTTTGGAATCCTACCTAACTCCGAGGTGGCGATTTCAGGAATGCTGATCCGAACCATGGTGTTATTGCTGAGCTCCTGGAAAACCCAACAAAAATGGAGATAAATCAGGAAATGCATCAAGTGCAGGCAGAGTCCTTTTCTATCCACTCAGAACTCCCTAGTGGGTGAAGATATTCCCAAATCCTGGCTTTTGCTGCATTAAGACATGGAATGCAGGCGCCAGCTCTGTGAAACACTGGAAATCTTGGGATTATCTTGAAATAACCTTTGCTACCAAAAGCGTTGTCCCAAATGACAGGGAAATACCTACTAAAGTTACTCTGTTGTGCACAGGATCCCTCAGAGCTTGGATGAAAGTCCCAAGCTGCTGGAAAGTGCAGTCCTCGACGTAGGGGGAATCGTGGAGCTTGGAAGAATCCCTTAATTCCGGAACTGGTGACAAAAGCACGCTCTGGAAAGTGGGAAAAATGAGCCCATTTTAGAGTCCAGATGGAACTGGAATTCAGAACTGAAGTGGATCTGAGCAAAGAACAGCTAAAATAGTTGGGTTTAAAGTACCAACAAGAATCTTGGGAACAACTATAAATCTTTCCAATCCCTGCCTTGGAAGTTTTATGGCAAACAGAAATAAATAAACAGGGCAGCACCACAAAAATCTTCTTTAAACACAGTTTATTCAGAGGATTTACAGAAAAAAGAGGGGAAGGTTCAACTCCGAAAGACACCTTGGAAGACAAAAAAACCACCAATCATTACAACAAAAGGAATATTTCCTTGTTTCTTACCTCTTCCAGGGGCCCCAGGTGCTTATTCAAAGGCTTGGCTGGAGTGCTGACACTATCCAAGGGAGTGCTTGGCCGAGGCATTGGGTTGGACATTGTCAAGGATGGAGCAGGAAGCCCAGGAATAAAAACCTTTCCCACCTTTTTGGTGGAAAGGGGAAACCAAAGAAAGTTATGTTTTTCTCTGAAAATACCCCTCACAAAAAAATTATGTAATTGTCCCATTAACGCCATGGATGCTTCAGAACTGCCTGCACATAAATTAGGGATGGGAAAGGTGTCGCTTACCCGAACCACTCCGGAATAAAGCACCAGATTCCCACTGCCTTCCAGAACCAGCAGAGTGTCAATTCCCTGGAATAATCAAGCAGCACATTCAGCTCCTTGTGTTTAATTAAGGAGGCACCAGCTGGATGAAAAGGACATTCCACAGGTAAGAATACCTCCACTGGAGAGGCGTCCTTTGCTGGAATATTGGTGACAGATCCAAAGATCAGCTGTGATTTATCGTTGCTCTCTTGGAATTTTACACACCTAGGGATTAGAGAAAACAACAGGAACCATAAAAGGCTTGTCCTGGGTGATGTTACAGAAAGAAAACACGAAATTCCAACAGTGCAGAGCATTTTTTTTGGCGGGTTTTGTGGCTCTTTCCTCCTTTTTCTCCCTGCTCTACCCAAAAGAAATCCACGTATTTTTAATTTTCCAGTTAATTAAAACCCTGATGCACTTTCAGCTGGGAATTTCTGGAGTGCCTCTCCTGGTTCACCTGTCCCCAAGGAATGCTCACCTGAGCTGGAGCTGGGATTCCACTAAAAAGCACAGGAATTTCTGCCCACAAAGGTCGGTGGAAATAAACACTTTGGATGCTTGGGAATTCTTCTCTCTGGAAAAGTGACACAAGGACCAGGTTAGAACACGCTTTGCTTTGGAGACTTCATGAAATCATTCAGGAAGCCTGAATGGAGAGGGAAAACTGCTCCAAGTGCTCAGTTCTCTGCAAGAGAGCCAGGTGCTTAGGGAGCATCACTTCCCCAAAAAAAATCAGGAAGTGCAAGTCCATGACTTGACTCCAAGATGGCTCCAACTGCAGGAAAAAAACACTCAGATAAAGCTGTGATTTCACTTGAATTCCTCCTTCCCAACTCTCATCCCAAGAAAAGCACCTGACCTCATGCTTGGCACTGTTTCTGTCCACAGGTGGTCGATGCAGAGCTCGGGAACGATGGGCTCCGTCTCCGGCACGAGGAAGGAGTCGTTGGAAACGGAATTTGGGGAGTGGGTGACGCTGGGTCTCCTCGGGGACTGGGCACTGCTGGAGAAGTTGAACCTCTGCACTCCAGAGAAGGAATGGACTCCCAGGGCTGGGGAATGGGAGCGGCTGCAGGCAGAGACAGGATATGGATGAGAAGGGGATCTTCAAAATCACAGGAAAGTCAGACATTGATGTGGCCGAACGGTGGATCTTCAAAATCAGGGAGAATCCCAGGGAGCTCATCCACTGACTGTCAAACTCGACCCAACCCTAAACCAGGAACTAGCTCACTGTTGATTTCCTTCAGTTTTCCAGCACAGGAAGACAATTCTCTAATTGTTTTCCAGGCACCTCTGTCTGAATCCAACAGATGAGATTCCAAAAAGATTTCAGATGGTCCATTCCATCAAAAATCCCTCCCAACCTCTTCCCTCTAGCTCAAAACACTCCTGCATGACAGGATGCTTGATCCAGGACAGAGCAGCCTCCTCGGCTGTGGCACAGGCATTATCCTCCTGTGCTATTGGGATAAAGGCACAGGAAGGGCATTCCAAGGGAAATCCAGGTGCTGCAACACAAGAGGCACCCGAGTCTTGGCTGGAAAGACAGAAAGCAAAACATGCCCATGGTATTCCATAGCTGCCATCCTTTGGGATTTGCTGTGGGTGCCCACCTCAAAGCAGCCATGTTGGAGATGGTGGGAGAGCGGGATTGCAGGTTGGGAGAGGAGCTGGATCTGCTCTGGCTGTGGATGGACGAGTAGTTCTGGAAAGGGGAGCCTCCAGGGGAGTCTCCTTTGGAGAGGCTCCGGAGATGAGCGGTCAGGGAGCTGCTGGTGGCCATGTGCTGGGGGGTGCCACCCTGCTCGGGGAATTTCAGCACCAGGCTCTGCTCCTGGAAGGAAAACCAGTGGCATGTGGGAAAGGAGAGCCAGGGAGAGGCTTTTACAACAGCTTTTCCCATCAGTTATGTGTTACAAATCCATGCTCAGCCTGTGGAGTTAAATCCCACCAACCCTGCTCTTCCACTCCCACAGAAACTGCTCCAATGGTTTTCACAAAATCACAGGATTTGGCTGGAAAAGACCTTAACACCTTGCCAGTTCCACCCCCTGCCATGGGAACACCTTCTCCTATCCCAGGTTGCTCCAAGCACCATCCAACCTGGAACATTTCCAGGGATGCAGTGGCCACAGATTCTCTGGGAAACTCTGCCAGGGCCTCACAACCCTCACTTTTTTCACTTCCCACTTTTCTTAAACCTTCTGGTCCAATGCATGGAGTAACATGTTAATAATATAATCCATGACCATCACCACCACATGATCTCCCTACTCCAGGCAAATCCATGGAAAAAACTTCTTAAAAAACCCAAAGAACCAGCCCCACCGAACATCTTACTCTTCTAAATGAAGCAAATCCCAAATCCCAGGCGTTCCTAACACAGGGAAATGCTGTTTTCCCAGGGAACGTGTACCTCTGGCTTGACTCTCCTGAGGGCCCAGACCGTGTGTAAGCTCTGCACAGTGTCGTAGGTCATCACAATGGAAGGGTCAGTGCTGAGGAACACGATCCTCAGCGTGTGGTCAGCCACGTACTGCACCCGGGACGATCCAAACACCCCTGGAAAACAGGCATGCATTCCAAAGGGGCAGCTCCACGACAATACTGGGAGCATTTCCCACACTCTCCTCCTCCCACACTCTGGGTTCCTTCCCTGAGCAGCTTCCCTGCTCATGCAGCCGCTCCAGCTGCATGCTTGAATGTGACTCTTCCCGAATTTTTTGGTACAGGGAAGGCTCCAGGGACACACACTGGGATTTGCTGCCACCCTGAGGGACTCCAGGGACATCCAACGTACCTCCAGACTTCCAGACCAGAGGGGTGATCTCATCCAAGGGGTGCAGCATGCTGAACATGGTGGGCAAAGGCTCCCTAGGGAAAAGCCAGAGCAGTCAGAGCCTGGGATGTGGCAGCAGGGACACAGATTCCATCTCCAAAAGCTTGTTGGGTTGACCGAGTAGGATCAGCTTTTCAGGACCTTTATTCCTAATCCCAGCTCTTCCAAGGACTAGAGAATCCCAGGGGAGAACCCGAAAGAGTGGATTAAAGCTGCCCATCAGTGCATTGTCCAGCTGCTTCCTTAGGGATCCACAGAGGGATTCCACAGGGGCTGGGATCCTCAGCCAGCAGGGAATGGGATCCTGTAGCTGAGAGGAACTATCTCAATGACAATCCCTCAGTGACTCTCCCAGCTGTCCAAGACAACCTGGAATCAATTCCCAGGACAAAGCTTAATGGGATCAGGCTGGTGCTTCCCAGATCCTATTCCCAGGACCAGCACTCCCAAATAACCAGCTGAGTTTTTAACACTCAGTTTTGAGCGTGCTCACTCAGAATCACTGGGATGGGATAAAATGATTGGAAGAGTCACATCAGTAAAATCCCAGACTAGTTTGGGTTGGAAGGGACTTTAAAATTATTCCATTCCTTTTCCTGTCAGAAACGCAGGGATCTTTCACCACTGGCTCCCAACTCCTCCACTCCTTATTAGTTTATCCAACAAGAAACCACCCAAATCCTTGATCCCATACCTGGGTGGACTTGGAGGCACCTCATGGGAAGAACTGCTGCGCTCAAATAACAACCCATATTTGGTTGGCCAGACATTTGCAACCTATAAAAAAAAATTACAGATTTATGGTGGGATAAAAAAAAAAAATCAACCATGTGCTGTGTTGATTATGTTTGAGGGTTTTATAGGAAAATAAGATGTTCAGGCTTTTTATGCAGAGCAGGGGAATGCAAATGTGGACAAAAATGTTCCAGTTGTGGACAAAAAACAAAGCAGAAGTTACCTGGAAAGGCAGAGCAGCGATGTAATCCTTCCCCTCCATGCTGTGCACGTTTATGCAGGAATTCTGCAAAATGCAGATACATTTCTCCACTATTTCCTCACTGCCTGAAACTGGGAGGGGAAAGGAAGAGAAAAAATAAAAAATAAACAGTGAGGCTTCTCTCTGTTTCAGACATCCCTTATACACAAAAAGTAAATTCTGACACTTCAAGTCGTGGTGAATGAGCTCCAGGAGTGTGTCCAGAGAAGGGAATGGAGGTGGGAAGGGGCTGGAAAACAGGACTGGCTAAGAAAGCTCAGCCTGGAGAGAAGGAAGCTCAGGGGGGACCTTCTGGCTCTGCACAACCCCCTGACAGGAGGGGGCAGCCAGGTGGGGGTCAGGCTCTGCTTCCATGGAACAGGGACATGATGAGAGGAAACAGCCCCAAGCTGCACCAGGGGAGATTCAGGGTGGACATTGGGAAAATTTCCTCCCCAAAAGGTTGTCCAGCCTTGACACAGGCACTGGGCTATAAAAGCCACGTGGATGTGGCTCTTGGGGATTTGTGGTGGCCTTGGCAACAGCTGGACTCAGCAGTCTCTGAGGGCTTTCCCAACCTAAACAATTCCATGATTCCAAGGGAGCTGAGCTCTGAGCACTTGCCCAGCAGCACAAGAAGCAGGACACTCACCATGAGCTTTTTCCAGTTTTTCCTGGGGGATAGTGAAGTCACACCACAAGGCCTGAAACCCAACAGAGCACCATTAACTCTCCACAACGAGCTGCTCCCACACCTCCCTGCGTTCCCTCCACCAACCCCACCCCAAAAACAGTGTCTGGAAAGGGTCTGTGACTCCCCCAGTGCCCCTTTCCCCCATTTCCATGCCTGCAGGACGGGGCTGTCGACGGTGAATGCTTTGTACATGGCAGACGCCTGGCTCCTGCTGCCCTTGCTCCAGATGACCACGTTGCTGGCCACGTACAGCTCCTCGTCGTAGTCCACCTCCTCCCCAACATCGCTGATGCCTTTCCTCAGCTGCCAGCTTTCCTGGAAAACAGGGCTTCGTCAAGGAAAAAGCCACAAGATCCACGGGTGTGGTGGGTTTGGGTAGCTACAAGGTGCTGGCACAGAGAAGCTGGGAAGTGTCCCAGGTTGGATGGGGCTTGGAGCAACGTGGGATAGTGGGAGGTGTCCCTGCCGGTGGCAGGGGGTGGGATGAGATGATTGGAATGAGACGATCCATAAGGTCCCTTCCAAGCCAAAGAACCCTGGAATTCCACGGTAAAGGACAATCAGGATCCACATAGACTTGTTTTGATGGAAGCCACGGAGGAATGGGTAAGGGAGGCCCTTTATAGACTGAACCCCCTTGCTTCCCAGGTGTTCACCTGGTGAAGAGAAGCCTCCTTTAAAGAGACCTTAAAACCCCTTCCAGTGCCTAAAGGAGCTCCAAGAGAGCTGGAATGGGACTTGGACACGGGTCTGGAGTGACAGGAACGGCTCCCATTGCCAGACGGCAGGATTAGATGGAATACTGGGAAGGAATTCTTCCCTGGAAGCGGGGGGAGGCCCTGGCACAGGCTGCCCCATCCCTGGAAGTCGTGACCAGGCTGGAGGAGCCTTGGAGCAACCAGCTCTGCTGGAAGCTGTCCCAGCCCACGGAACCCGGTGCCCTGGAGCCCTGCCGGCTCAGGAAGGCTCGTACCCGGTGCCGGTCGTGGATGGTGACCTCTCGGAGGGAGCCCACGAGCCCCGCGGCGCCGTCGGAGGAGCAGAGCTCCGGCGCGGGCTGCAGCCGCCTCAGCTGCAGGCTCAGGGCGCTCGGGTGCCGCCGGCTCTGCTCGCGGCCCCGCGGCGCGAACTCCTGCAGGTCGCCGGCCGCAATCATCGTCGCCCTCTCGTCACAGTGGTCCGACATGGGGCCCCGATATCCACATTATTTCCGGGACGCTCCCGCGGGCACCGCGACGCGCGGGCGGCGGCACCGGCGGCCCCTTATGCGGGCGCCGCCATCTTGGCGCTCCCTCCCGCCCCCGCCTCCCGCCCTGCCCCGCGCGCGCGCGCGCGCGCCCGCCATGGCCGCCATGGCCGCCCGTGGCGGCGGAGCCGCGCGGTTCCCGGCGTGTCCCCAGGGGAATGCCGCGCCTCCCGGCGTATCCTGAAGGGAGACTTCCCCCAAAATGCCGTTTCAGTGCCGCGGAAAGGCCGAGCGGCGCGGTGCTTGGCGACTGCTGTCCTCCCGTGGCGACTTCCTGTCGTGGGTCGCCCCGCACGCAGCTAGACTGACTGTCTTTAAAGGGACGGAGAATAGGTTTATGTGGGATACTGGGAAGAAGTTCTTCCCTGTGAGGGTGGTGAGGCTCTGGAAGAGTTGGCCAGAGAAGCTGTGGCTGCCCCATCCCTGGAAGTGTTCCAGGCCAGGTTGGAGCAGCGTGGGATAGTGGAAGGTGTCCCAGCCCATGGCAAGGAACTGGATCGTGTTTAAGGTTCCTTCCCACCCAAATCATCCCGGGATTCCATGAGAAAGAACAAGCAGAATCCATGTAGAGTGATTTTATGGAAGCCAGGGATGTGTAAGGGAGATTCAGAATGAACTCCCTTGTTCCCTAAACTTCTCAGGTGGGATGTGGATGGATCCAATCCTGGGCTCAATCTCCCTCAGAACTGGGAGTGTTCACCTGGGAAAGAGAATCCTCCAGGGAGATCTTAGAGCCTGAAGGGGCTCCGAAATAAAGGAAGAAAGAATTCTGTGCTGACGCTGTCATTTTTGTTGTTGTTGTTTTGTCTCCGTGAACTGGAACAAGGATGTTTGTCCCACAAAAGCCCCGCCCTTCTTCTGCATGGCCCGTTCTCCAGTCACATCTTGCTAATTTCCCTTGTTAATTTTTTAGTACCAAAAATCCCTGTCTGTTATTCCCAACAGTCCCTGCTTGGGAATCCACGGCTGTCTGTGTTTGGGACATGGACAATAGCCCAGAGAAGCTGTGGCTGCCCCATGCCTGGGAGTGTTTGGAGCACCCTGGGATAGTGGAAGTGTCCCTGCCCGTGCCAGGGGGTGAGACTGGATCATCTTTAAGGTCCCTTCCATCCCAAGCCATTCTGGGATTCTGGAATTCTCTGATATGGTGTTTAAGAAACTATTTTGTGGGACTGATGGGGTTGTACACCCCCGGGCATGTGTACAACCCTCTTCTCAACATTCCACGTGCTCGTGACACAGATTAGAATAAATCTGTGGGAGTCTGGGCTCTGCTGGCTTATCCCAGCTAAAATCCTGGCTCCTGGCACACAGGAGGGGCTGCTCTGTCTGGAGTGGAGGGAGATTTTGTCATCCCTCCTGCATGGGAGTTAAGGTTGGGAAAGACCTTTCAGATCCTTGAGTCCAACCATCAGCCATCACCACCACCATGTCCACCACTAAATCACGTCCTCAAGTGCCACATCCACTTTTTTTTTTAACAATTCCAGGGATGGTCGCTCCACCACTTCCCTGGGCAGCCTCTTGCAGTGCTTTACAACCCTGTCCTCATAGGATTTGTGCTCCATCCAGCCTGGCCTTGGACACTTCCAGGGATAAGACAACCTGTGCCAGGGCCTCGTCACCCTCACAGGGGAGGATTTAATCTCAATATCCCATCTAACCCTCCTCTAAAACCGGTATGGAGTACCTCGATGAGAATTGAAAGGGCAAATGATTTATTTTCAAGACATGAGTTTCACAATAATCAAAGAAGGGAGAAGCTGTGGATGAATCGAAAACATTCTTGAAACTGGGGTTTGGGGTTCTTTGGTTTAAGTTGGGACTTCTCAGAAAGGAGAAGCAGGATGGGAAAAGCCAATGTCCAACCTTTGCTTTTGCAAAATGATTTACAGAGCAGGAGAAGTTGTCCTGGGAAGAAGCAGCTGAGTCAAGGGACAAGATGTTCCTGGTAACAGTGCCCAGAGCAGGCACAGCAAGAAAAAGGCGTTTTAGTGGCATCACAAAAAGTTCAGTTTTTCCCTGCAGATTGTTTGGGAGATGCATCCTGTGCCTGGGGTTTAGCACTGAGCACAAACGGGCCAGCTGCCCTCAGCTAAGGACGTGCTGCCAAAGGAGTTTGGTGTTTTGAAAGAATGGGAGCCCCTGCAAATCGGAATAAAAATAGGCCCAAAGAGGAAGCAGAAATAAAGGAATGATTTAGCAAAATGAAAATAAAAACACAGAAATAGCCGGGGTGGGGGGAAACCCTCAGTTTTCACTCTCAGGAGTTGCATTTCTGCTAAACAATCCGATTTCCCGAGGGTGGTGTTGACTCTGAGGTATCCCAAAAGTCTGGTGAGGAAACGGAGTCGATGCTCTGAAGTGAAGCTGCAAAAAAGGGTCAGAGTCAGGCACCTGCATCGCTGGGATCCCACCAAGGGACAGGGTTATAACTTCTCACCCAGGCAGGAGAAGCTGTAGGGATAAAGATCTCTCCCTCTGGAGCAGGACACAGCAGGGAAAATCCACTGGTGATGGATGGGATGATCTTGGATAGCAACTGGTTTAGCTGGTTCAGGGCTGATCCTGCTGCTCAGACAGGCAGACTTTGTTTCCAGGAAAGGTTGTCCCTCCTTCCTTTGACACCAGTGGCCTTTTTCCCCTCTCCCAATGCCCCAGGAGGTATCCTTAGGGCCAAATGCCACCTGATTCCCAACCCTGGGCAGCGGGAGCAGGGGATGCTGCTTGGGGAGATCTGGTGAGTCAGGGGCCAAAAACCACGAGTGGTTTGTGTGGATACCCCCCAGCACCTGCTGAGCTCGGGCTCTGAGGTTGGAATTCTGTCACCTGCTCCAAAAAAGGCCACTCCAGTATTCCATATGCCATGGGGAGCAGGAGGATGGCAGCGAGGTATCCAAGAGCCAGAGAGGTCAGGCTGGCTCCTGCCAGCTGCTTCCAGGCTTTTCCTATCACAAACCTCACCTGAGAGCTTCTCCTCTGATTTCTCCTCTCCACTTTTTCCTCCCTCTCCACACACCAGCCTCTTCCTCATGTCAGGTTGTGCAACAAACCCTCTGGAGCTAGAGCAGAACCCAACCTGCTGCAATGACCCAAATCAGGGGATTTTTGGGAGCTGCTGAAATCCTCTTTATGCTCCTGCATGTTCTTGTTTATTTTTTTAACCCCTCTTTTGCACAAGCTGCTTCTCTTCCACACCCCGTGCTAGTGGGGCCACTGCATCCTGCTGCAAGGGTCATTCCCACTCTGCAACCCACAGGGTCCGAAGGCTTTTCCATTGCTTTGTTCCCAAAAACTGCAAAGCCAGCAGGAGCAGCGAGGAATGCAGCCAGATCAAAGTGGCAAAGGCTGACCACAAATGACAGGCATGGGGCAAATGTCTGTCCCTGGTCTCGCCCTGCTCCCTGGGGGATGCTGCACAGGGAATGTGCCCAACATCTGGAGGAAAAGCTGCTGGATCTGCACGGAGGATGCTCCAGCTTCATGTAGCAGTTTTAGTGAATTTTCCTTCTCCCCTTTCCTTTCGGGGCCTCCAACTCCATGAGTCCTTCCTTGGCTGCTGATGGCTTCAAGATGTGGGAAGCTGGGAGGAAAATTCAATCCCTGTCACCAAAGGCTGGGAATGTGCAGTGAGTAAGCAGCTTTGCAAGTCAAAGGAGTCTGGGAGTGATTTGTTGGGGTTTTTTCACTGATCTTAAGAAGGTTTTTCTTCCTAGTTGGAAAAGGCTTCCAAGTGGATTAGGTATGGTTATCATGCTGCTGGTTCCCCAAATCCCATTCCCTTCCCATGAAGGGAGGAAACACTCATGGTCTCAACACACATTGGTCCCAAATGTCCCCGTGCAAAGCCAGTGCTGGGTCTGAATATCCAGAAACTGCCTTGTTTCCTTCCCATGCCACAGGAGATGTGTTTGCCTTGGGTTAATGGCTTGTATTGGTTTCACCTGGCTCTTCCTCCTTTCCTCGGTTTTGTCCCTGGCCCCTCTCGTGGCCACAGGACCAGGGCAGTGACCATCCCTCTGTGTGGCCACTGCTGAGGCCTCACCTCAAATCCTGGGCACAATTTTCAGCCCTGCATGAAAAGAAAGGCTTGGAGATGCTGGAGTGTATCCAGAGATGGGAACGGAGCTGGAGAAGGGTCTGGAGCACCAGGAGAGGCTGAGGGAGCTGGGGTTGGGGGCTCAGGGGGGACTTGAACTCTCTACAAGTGCCTGAGTCATGGAACGGTTTGGGTTGGAAGCACTTTCAAACTCATCCCATGGGGCACGTTCCGCTAGCCCAAGCTGCTCCAAGCCCCATCCCGCTCGGACACTGCCAGGGATGGGGCAGAGGAAGTTGTAGCCAGGTGAGAATCGGTCTCTGCTCCCGGATAACAAGAAACAAGACAAGAGCAATCTGCCTCAAGCTGTGGCAGGACGCGTTTAGGTCGGACATTGGGAAAATCCCTTCACAGGCAGGACTGCCCAGCCCTGGCACAGCTGCCGGGGGCAATGGCAAATCCCCACCGCGGAGGGGTGCGAAAGCCGTGCGCTCCTTGGGGACAGCGCTCCGCGGGGCCTCGCAGCGCTGGGGCAGCGCCGGTGCTGCCCGGTCCCTCCCCCGCCGGGGCCGGACCGGGGCGGAGCGGCGGCGCCGGCGGCTCCCGGGGGACGGCGGAACGGAGCGGAGCGGGGCCGCTGCCGCTCCTGCGCCTGTTCCCGGCGCGGAGCAGTGCCAGCCCCGGTGGCGGAGCGGTGTCAGTCTCGGTGCGGAGCGGTGCCATTCCCAGTGCGGAGCGGTGCCATTCCCGGTGCGGAGCGGGGCCATTCCCGGTGCGGAGCGGGGCCATTCCCGGTGCGGAGCGGGGCCATTCCCGGAGGCGGCGGCGCTGGCGGTGCCGGCGGGCAATGGGCGGCGGGCGCTGGGCGCTGCTCTGGGCGCTGCTGGCAGCCCTGCGCCCGTCCCGCGGCGGGGCCGGTGAGTGCGCGGCGGGCACGGAGAGAGCCGGGCACGGAGGGAGCCGGGCACGGAGAGAGCCGGGCACGGAGAGAACCGGGCACGGAGGGAGCCGGGCACGGAGAGAGCCGGGCACGGAGGGAGCCGGGCACGGAGGGAGCCGGGCACGGAGAGAGCCGGGCACGGAGGGAGCCGGGCACGGAGAGAGCCGGGCACGGAGGGAGCCGGGCACGGAGGGAGCCGGGCACGGAGGGAGCCGGGCACGGAGGGAGCCGGGCACGGAGAGAGCCGGGCACGGAGGGAGCCGGGCACGGAGGGAGCCGGGCACGGAGGGAGCCGGGCACGGAGGGAACCGGGCACGGAGAGAGCCGGGCACAGGGGGAGCCGGGCACGGAGGGAGCCGGGCACGGAGAGAGCCGGGCACGGAGGGAGCCGGGCACGGCCCCGGGACGGGGGACTGCGGGAAGCGCTTTCCCCGCGGGTGCTGCTCCGAGCAGGGCTGTGGCGTGGGCAAAGCGGGCACTAAGCGCACGGCGGGTCCCGAGGAAAAGTGCGCAGGGATGTCCCGGTGGGTTTCTGGCTGCGTCGCAACACGGAGCGGGTCTGGCTGTGCTGGGACACGGAGTTTGGTTGTTCTGGGACACAGGATTTGGCTGTGCCGGGACACGGGTCACGTTGTGCTGGGACACGGGGTCTGGCTGTCCCGGGACACACGGTTTCTCTGTCCCGGGACACACGGTTTCTCTGTCCTCGAGCACATGGTCTGGCTGTCCTGCATGACAGGATTTTGTTGTCCTGGGTCTGGTCCTTGAGCACAGGGTCTGGCTTTTCTGGGACATGGTTTGGATGTCCTGGGACACATTTTGGCTGTCCCAGAACAAAGCTCTGTCTTTGCAGCGTGGTCCTGCCCCAGTACTTCACTGCCTGATGTGCCTCTCTTTGCCGGGAGCACCACGACAGGCAGGGACCACAACCTGTGGCAGATGAGTCTGGGATTTATCCCATTAGCCATGAGCCAGCTACGTAGTAATGCTGGGAAAAATCCTCGGGAATCACCACGGTTTGTGGTGCTTTGCAGTGCATGCAGTTTGGTGGCTTTTCAAATCCATCTGCAGAAAGAAATGAGGAGATAAAGTAATTTTTGGACTTTCAAAAATCCTGTGATTAGGGCTGCCCGACCTTTGGGAGCTGCTGGGGGACCTCAGGGTTGCTGGGGGGTCTCGGAGTCGCTGTGCAGATGGAATTTAGCAGGGAAGGCAGGAATGTGAGTGTTTGCTTTGGGCAGGGAGGAGTTAAAATCCTGACTGTCACAGCAGGAGCCTGCGGTCAGGGGAACTCTCTCTGGATGTAAGCAGGAATCCTGGGCTGGTTTGTACAAAAGGTGTTTGAATAAGGAAAATCTCTTTGGATTCAGGTGTGGCCCTGGGGAAAATTAATTTCTTACAGTCATAGAGAGTTGTTCAGCTTGGAAATGATCATTACATTAACCTGACACTTCCAGGTGTGCCACGGCTCCCAGAGCATGGGGAGGTTGGAAACCCCACGGGCAGGGGCTCCTCATTCCTCCTGCTCAACAGTGCCTGAGCAGAAGTTGTTGTCAGCAGGTGAATTAGTGCCAGCAGTGGGAATTCCGGGACTAAGGATGCAGTATTTTGGCTGCATTTTTTGTTTCAGTCCTGGGGTGTGCAGCCCTTTCTTGTTGCTCTTCATGCCTAATGAAGTATCCCGCCCGATTTTCCTGCTACAGTTCAGGGGCACACAGGAGCTGTGCAGCAAGACCTGCCTCTGTTGGCCCTGGAGTTTTGCTGCAATTCCAGGTGTTCCAGGAGAGCAGCAGTGCCCTTGTGAGTGGTTTGATTTCCAGGGCAGCTTTTTGCCTCAGGCCTGGCTGTGGTTAGGACGGGAGCTGCTCCGACACCCACACAGGCACGCCAGGCTTGCAGCTCCCTGGCTTTAGTCTGGAGTTCTAGAGCCAGCCTAACTGCTCTGGACTCAAGCAAGGGAGCTGCAAGTCCCTTCTAAAGGGAGGATATCCCCATCCCAAACTTCTGGGGTACCCAGAGGCAGCGCTGGAGATGTGGAATTCCTGTACTCACATGAGTCAGAGAGGAAAGTATTCCATTCCTCGGCCAGCAAACACCTCTTCCCACTTAATTAGTGTGAAAACAAGGCTGAGATCCTCCTTGCTCTTTGCCTTCGAGTTTGGAGCAGCCCAGGGAAGCAGAAACCATCGCAGGACACAGCACAAATTCGTGTCCTCCCTGGCCAGGTGCGCGTGCCGGGGGAGCTGCTCCAGCCAGAGCCAGAACCCTTCAAATGGAGCCTTCAAAACCCTTCAGAAAACAGCATTTGAAGCCTGGATTGTGCCAGGCAGGGAGCCTGAGTGACCTCTGGGAGGAGCAGGGCAGGGAAGGGAATTTGGGCTCCCTGCTTGTTTGCTTTTGGCAGATCCCTGGGGAGCTGTGCATCCATGGCTGTCCCTGCAGCTTTGCAGCAGTCACATGGGCTCTGTTTGTGCTGGGATGGGAGCCTTAGGGGGAGGCAGGTTGGAAAAGCTGCAGCTTTTTTGTTTTGTTTTTGTTTTTTTTTTTTTCCTGAAAGGGAAACCCATTGTGCTTCGGGAGAGGCAGGGAGAGCCTCCCCCTTCCCCCTGGGCTGAAAAACCCTGCTGGCGTTCTCTTCTCAAAGCAGCATTTCTGGAGGGTTAAGAATAGGGAGAGATTTAGCAAAGGGATGTAGCCAGCCTCAAAATTGGGCTGTGTTTTTTGGCTCTGGGAGAAAACACGCCAGGCTCTTGCCCCATTACTCACAACAGCGATGACGTAGCTTTAAAAACTTGTTGTTTGATGTTTGAGGGCTAAAACCTGCCCAAAAACAAACTCAGCTGAGCTCAGGTTCAATAAAAACCGTGCTTTCTTTATCTTTTAAACTGCGAGTGGTTGGTTGGCTTTTCTTTCTTGGAAAAGGGAATTAATTTAGTTGAAATTCCTGTCTGGCACAATGCCTTTGCTTGCTGAAAGGGAGATTTACCACTCGGCTCAGGGTTGTTGATGGCTGGGAAAGCCTCAGGAAGCTCAGAAATGGTCCTGGAAAACCAACCTCCACGTGGTGAATCCCCTAGGTCTGATCGCCTCAAAAATACACATTTTTTTGGAAGAGAATTGCTTTAAGGGGAGCTGCTCTTCATCTCAGCCGTGGCTGGGTGGGAAGTGCTGGGAGGGAGGGGGAAAATGCCATTTGGTGGTTTGGAGGTGGGGGTATAAAGTCCTCAAAAAGAGCTCTTCCCTTGGGAAAAAATGTGGGAGAAGACCCTGGGAGGGCAACACTCGACAGCAGCTGGCTCCTATGCACTGTCCAAAGGCATTTTTTCATCCGTCTGCAGCCCTTTTCCTGGGAAAGGCAGTGGAGTAGAGGCACTTAGCAAAAGTTGACTCAGAGCATGTCCCTGTCCTGGGAAGGGACAGGCTGCTGGCAGAGCCTAAAATCAGCAAAATTCCAGCCTGGAGCTCTTCCTCTGCCCCAGCTGAAAACGCTGCAGATGAGGCCCCGCAAGGGGATTGCTGGAGTAAAGTCCCAAATTCCTGCTGCCCAGGGATCCTTTTATATTCCAGTCCCGGGGGTGTAATGCAGCAGGAATAGCTCCTGCCTCTCTCTTGCCCGAAGAAACGTGGCTGAGTGTTTTCTTTAGCTTGGGCTGCTCCTGTTTGCTTTAAAAAGGACTTTTTGGAGGTGCCGCCTGTACGGAATCCTGGGACAACGCTTTGGGAAACGGCAATGAGCTACCTTTGGTTATTCTTGGAAGCAGCAGGGTGGTTTTGCTGCGAGGTGATGTCCCAGACTTTCTGATGGTGGTGGCAAACCCCAGGTGTTCCCTTGCAGAGGATGCTGATGGAAAAGGAGGTGTGAGGCTGAACCTGTGGGCACATTCCCGGCGTTCCCAGCGGAGCAGCGGGGAGGAGCCCCCGGGCAGTTCAGTGGGACAGCTTAGCTTCAACCCCACGGTGCGGCACGTGGTCATCAACGAGCACAAGGATGTCACCTTCAACTGCTCCATCAAAGTGCCCCAGCAGCTGCTCCGGCCCGATGCACCAGGAATTTCCCTCTGGAAGGACGGCAGGGAGCTGCACGTGCTGGATCGCATCGCCAGCAGCCACTTTGAGATCCCTGATGAGGAGGAGGTGGCCATGACCTCCACCTTCAGGTGAGTGCTGCTGGCCTTCCAGAGCAGGTGGGAATGAGGGATGGCTCCCAGGGAATGAGGGATGGCTCCCAGGGAAGATGGGAAGCCACAAGGCCTGAGGTGGTGTCCGTCGTGTCCGGCAGCATCATCGGTGCGCAGCGCTCGGATAATGGTTCCTACGTTTGCAAACTCAACATCTCTGGCGTGGAGGTGGTGTCTGATCCCATCCTGGTGCAGCTGGAAGGTGAGCTGGAAGGAGCAGCTGTGGAGTTGTGTCCTGGCTGAGTGAGGAGCTGGGAGCCAGGAGTGGGGAATCCTTTGCTTCCCCTGTGTCCGTGCAGGTCTCCCGCACTTCATCCGCCAGCCCGAGCAGATGAACGTCACCAGGAACAGCCCCTTCAACCTGACGTGCCAGGCTGTGGGGCCTCCAGAGCCCGTGGAGATCTACTGGTTCCGGAACAACGTCCGGGTCAACCAGGAACCCTACATCTCCCCATCAGTCCTGACTGTGCCAGGTGAGCTGGGAGTGTCCCTGCCGTGGCGTGTCCCTGCCGTGGCGTGTCCCTGCCGTGGCGTGTCCCTGCCGTGGGACACCACTGCAGGCAATGTGCCTTGTGCCATCCCAGAGGGATGCCAGGAGGGGCTGTTCCCATGCCACGCACAGCCCTGGGGCTCCTCTGGGGCAGGAAGCCCCATCCGACCCCCCCTGGATGCTGCCAGGAATCCCTGCCTTGGGAGAGGCAGAACACTCAACCGACTCTTTCCTGAGCAAGCAGCAGATTTTTCCTCCAGCATCTGGCTGTGCCAGCAAGAACCTGGCTGCTCTCCTGGGCTGCTGGAATGTTGGGTCCCCGCTCTGTGTCTCTGGAAGAGTTTGGGATGCCCCCTGTGGTGTGTGTCCATGACAGCTGGTGGGACACAGGGAGAAAAATCCTTGGTGTCCCATAACCCCCACTCTTGGTTTTGCTGCAGAGGCAGGAGATGGGGTATTTCTTGCCTTGCTCGTGAGGTGGTTAATTAAGAGCTGGCCTATAATTGCCCAGTCTTGGCATCCAGGCGGCCTTTACAAGGCAGTGAAAGCCGGAAGAAGTGACTCATTCCTCTTGGATGTCCTTGCATCCGCCTGGCACCCGCTAGGCTGGGTCATTGGAGCAGAGCTTCTCCTGGCCCAGGAGCCCTGGCACCACTGCTGGCATGAGCCAGCACTCCCCACATCCACCTTGGCACGGGACAGAGATCCCAAGCCCGGGGTCACCTCACCCAGGCTGGGAGAATCCACCCTCGGGTATTTCCAGTGGTCCTTCCCCGCCATCAGCTGGGCAATTTGAGCAGTCCTTAACCAGCACTAAATCATCTGACCGGGCCGTGGCAGGGGCTCTTCTGCTTTCTGCCTTTCCCCTTTTGGAGGGAAAACAACTCCTTGCTCAGGAGTTTGTGCAAGGGCTCCGCTGGGACATCCCGTCCTCGCCGTGCCGGCTGCGTGCCCCCGGCATGGGAGTGGGGCAGCTGGAGCCTGGGGTCACCTCCAGGCACTGGCAGCAGAAGTGTCACGGAGAGAAGTGAGAAGAGGCTGAGAAAGGAAGCCTTGAGTGTTTGCTGGTGGGATTGGGATGGTTTTGGGGTATCCAAGGAACAAGGCTGTGTTTTCCTGGCAGGACTCAGCAAGCCGGCGCTGTTCAGCTGCGAGGCCCACAACAGCAAAGGTCTGACTGCATCCAGCCCGGGCCAGGTCAACATCAAAGGTCAGCTCCCATTCCCTGTTAAATCCCCGTGCCCAGGTCTCCACACATCCCAGCACTCATCCTTCACAAGCTGAGGGAGATCCCAGCTTCAATGCTGTGACTAAAACCCAGTGGGATCTGGTTGTAGCGTGGTCATCCCGGTTTGGTCATCCCAGCACCGGCAGAGGGGAGGGAGCAGCGAAATCTAAATTTGAAAGCAAAACTGTCAGCTTCAAAGCAAGATTCGGAAGGGCTGCATCACTCCTTTCCTTCCTTCACAACCAGGGTGGTGCTCCATAGGAATTTTCCATAGGAAACAGTTCAAATTGCTGACATTCCTGATGGGAGCTGCTCTGGCAACGTGAGGAAGATGTTCCCCTAAACAAGTCATGGCCTTTAAGCTGCCCAGAGCGGTGACAAATATAGAAATGGCCAAAATAGTTCTGAAAGTGACATTTTTATGCTTCCCTATCCGGTGGTCCGGCACATCCGCAGAATTCGGATGTGGGGTCACGCACACTGAGCCCTGGGAGCTCCAGGGAAAAGCCACCACGCCAGGTTTGTGTTCAGGCTTCCAGCTGACTGCCCTTGGCTTCTCCTCCCTGCAGAAATTCCATTGGCTCCTGTCAGTGTGCAAGTCCTCAACAGGACAGCCCATGGAATCAGGATATCCTGGGTGCCAGGCTTTGATGCCTTCTCTGCCTTGAACAGCTGCAGTGTCCAGGTGAGCATCCAGAATTCCCACATCCCTGCAGCTCCCCCCTACAGATGCTCTGAGGCAGGTGGAACGAGCTGCACGGATTTCACGGAATCCTGGAATGGTTTGGGTTGTAAGGACCTTAAAGATCATCCAGTTCCCTTCCAACACCTTCCACTATTCCAGGTGTTGCTCCAGGCTGGCCTTGGGCACTTCCAGGGATGGGGCAGCCACAGCTTCTCTGGTTCCCTTGTGCCACAGCCTCACAGGGAACATTTTCTTCCCACTGTCCCACCCATCCCTGCCCTCTGGCAGTAGGAAGCCATTCCTCCTTGTCCTGTCGCTCCATGCCCTTGTCCCAAGTTCCTCTCCAGCTCTCTTGAAGCCCCTTCCCATTGGGCAACACAGCCAGGTTTTCATGTGTTTTATGGACCTGGTCAAACCCTTCCCAACCAAGCAGCATTCCCAAAGTTGGGATTTGGAGGGGCAGGTTTCCCTCAGCTCCCCACTCCTGGGAAGGAGCTGAGGGATTGCCTGTGTCCTGGACAGCTCAGGGAGCACCACCTCCATGGGCAGAGCCTGCAGGCATTTTCCACCTGCTGCACGTGGCTGGCTTTCCCAGTCCAAGCCCATCTCGCTGTCTCACGGGTATGATTTTTATCCTGGAAAATCGCCACTCCAGCTGGGATAGCACGTGGAGAGAGGCAACCTTTGAAGGCAGGTAAAAGTGAAAGGAATTGCAGGGAAGAAAGGTACCAGGGCTAATATTAGCACCATGTCCTGCTGCTGCCTTCCAGCCAGGGTGGAGAGCCAAGGAATTTCCTATGACTTAACATTCATGGGCTGTCAGTAGGAAATGGCCTTTGAAAGTGGAAAACAGGAGAGGGCTTCTGGCAAAAACACAGCTGTGACTCAGCCCTTTTGCTGCTGTCCCCTTGGATAATCCCTGGGCCCACCGAGCCAGTGACTCACCCCCGAGGGCTGCAGCTGGCCCACCTGCCAGCTCCAACTGGTGCAGTTTGCAAACATCCTGATTTCCTTCCAAAATCCAGGGGTTTGATGGGTTTTTCTCAGAAGACAATTGGGGATCAGGCTGGGTGCTCAGGATGTCTGGTCCCAGAAGTGTTGTGTGTGTTCCTCTGGTCACTGCTCGCCTCCCTCGGAGCATCTTGTGACAGCTTGGGGGTGGAGGTGGCATTCCCTGACTTTTTCGGGAGACAGGCAACCCCTCAGCTCCTTCCCATTGTTTGTAAAGAGTGGGGAGCTGAGGGAAACCTGCCCCTCCAAATCCTGACTTTGGGAATGCTGCTTGGCTGGGAAGTGTGTGACCAGGACAAGTGTGTGGCTGCAGCGACCCCAGGCTTGCAGGCTCTTCCAAAGATCTCCTTGGAGCATTTCTGGGAATTCCTCCATGGAAACCTGAAGCTGAAGGCTGTTCTGTTATATTTTGGCTGTAAAACAGATGCTGAGACCATCCTGGGATACTGTGGGGAGCTCTCCTGATTGAGCACAAGGATAGGTGTCCTGCCATCCCAAAATCCTGGATGGCTTTTCAGAGGAGAGCACGGCCCTGTGCACATGGGTTGGGTTGTCCTTGCTCTTCCCTCTTTCCTCCCTCTGTCCCAGTCCAGGTAGTGCTTCCTAAAAAATGAGATGTTTCTTGGAAAGCTGCAGTGGCTCTGTATGCAGCTCCATGGGGGTTCCACACCCACAAATTTGTCTTTTCTGGGAAAAGCAGGACTTGTTTTTGGGATGTTGAATTCATCCATGCTGCTAATTGTGACAAGGACTGGGATTGTTCCCGTGACATCCCACGGAGATAAATCCTGTTTTCCAAGGATGTGCTGCACTAAAAAAAAAGAGTTTTATTTTGTTTATTTTGGATGTGCTGCCTGGTTATTTCATTTGGGGCTCCTTTTGCTCCATGCCACAAGAAACAGCAAATCATCCCTCCCTCCTTCCCAGCATCCTTGGGATGTTCCCAGCTCCACACGTGCTGGAGCCATGAGCTTTCCCTGCAGAGTTCAAATGGGAGGCAGGGCTCTGGATCCTGTTTTCCAACATCTCTCCCTGCAGTTGTTGCTGACTAATCCCTGTTTGTGGGCTGATTTTCCAATTAAAGGTCAAGGAAGTCGTTCCAAGAGGCAACAACTCCCTCCAGCCCTTCCACACCTCGGTGCCTCCCCATGTGTATCACATCCAGCAGCTGGAGCCCATGGAGGAGTACAACATCCGTGTTTCCTGCAGGAATGAGGTTGGCTGGTCGGCATTCAGCCCCTGGATAACAGCCAGCACCACGGAGGGAGGTAGGAAAGGAGAAGGAGAATGAGAAGGAGAATGAAAATGAAAATGAAAAGGGATTTCCCTGCCTTAATCCCTCCTGGTTGCTCCCAAGGTGGGAGAGGAAACTTCCCCGTTTTCCATGGGCTTTCTGGTGGAGCACCAGCTCGTTTCCCATCAGATTCCCACATCTCTGCACCCTTTTCTCCCAGCTTCCCTCACCTCCTTTTCCCCACTGATCCCCACAGCTCCCAGCACGCCGCCGCTGAACGTCACGGTGTCCCTGAACGAATCCAGCTCCTCGCTGGAGATCCGCTGGGTGCAGCCATCCCTGGAGAGGATCCACGGGCAGCTCCAGGGCTACCACGTCTGGTACAGCTGGCACAACTCTGAGGGCACGGTGAGTCACCAGGAAATGGGGAAGAATGGCTGAATCCTGGGAAAATTCCCAGCGGCGATGTCCAGATGGGTTCGAGTGCTTCCACAGATTTTTTTGGAGCTCGTTTCTTTGATGTCTTGGGCTTTACTGTGGGCTTCAAACCACTCCTCCCTTGCATTTTGAGCTGTTCCTTACTCAGGTGGGATTTATCCCTGCCTTAACCCACAGCACAGAATTTCAGAGCTCGAGGAACTCTTTGGCCCAAAGGCCTCTCCGTGAGTGCATGAAATCACCTGGCACACCCTGCTTGCCTTTTCTAGGATTTGGGAAATAGCTGCAGGGATTTGCTAGGGCAAGGTTGGCCCAGGCTCTGGGCAAAAGATCCCATCCAGAGCCCGTGGATAAGAGCAGGAATGGATCCAGCTGTGGTCTGGGTTCCTCTGTGCCAGGCTGGTGGAGTGGCTGGCTGGAAACAGTGACTCATCCCCATTTTTTTGTTGGATGCTGCACTTTCTGTTCTCCTTTTGCTCCTCCGTATAGATCCAGCCTGAATGAAGCCAGGGAAACAAAATCATGGTCTTGTGACTCGGAAAAAAAGTGCTGACAGGAGCTGTCTCTCTCCAGCAAAAGGCCAAATCCAGGCCTTGCCCTTTAAGCCCTGGGAGATTTATTGTTGCTGTTGTTGTTTGTTAGTTTTTGTCCATTTTTCCAGCTTACGGAGTGAAATTTTTTCCGGTTCTCAATTTTTCCGTGAGTCTGAGGCACGAGACTGGAGTTCTGACTCCTCAAAAAGCTCCTTCTAAGGCTGGACCCGGTAATCCCAGAGGTCTTTTCCAACCTAAGTGATTCTGTGGGAATGATTCCGTGAAATACAGTCCCTGACTTGTGGCCCTGCACAGGCTAAATCTGGACTGCCCCAAAATAAGCACCAGTTTTTGCAGGATAAAGTCAGGAAGAAGCTGGATTTCGGTGTCACAGGGCCACCTGCAGGCCTCTCCACAACCAGAAAATCCCCAAAAGTCGGTTTATTTTCCTCCTTAACCGGCAGTCTTTGTTGGAGCCAAGGCTGCCTGAGTTGGGACAGGAAGAAATTCCTCAGCAACCACAAAACTCATAAAATCCCATTAAATTTGGCAGGTCAGCCCTGCTTTGTGCTCACGGTCTGGATCTGTCCTCAGATGACACAGCAAAGCCCTTTAGGACAGGAAAGGATCCCAACTTTAGGCTGGTGGTAGGGAAAGGATCCCATGTGGATGCAAGGAGGAGGAAGGCAGGAGTGTGGGAGCAGAGGTGACAGCAGGTCCCAGCTCCTGTCACTGCCAGTAGGTGCCCGCACATTCCCAGGGCCTGGGTGTTTCACATCCGTTTCTGTGGCTTTTTTGGGACAGGGAACAGAAACTGAGAAGCTTTTATTGCCTTCCCTTGTCCATTGATCCTCTCCTCGTTATTGATCCCCCTCAGCTCCTGCTTTTTTTTCTGGGATGTTCAGGAAGGAGCCAGGCACTGCTGGGCACAGCAGCCTGCCAGATGTTTTGGCTGCAGCTGGGCAGCTGTTTTGCAGTTGGAAATCGGCAGGGAGCAGCAGCAGCACTTTCTCAGCTGGAAAAGAACAGGAAAGGATGGAATTTTCAGGGGAAGGCTCCTGTGTTTTTACCAAGCCACGCTGCCTCCTGCCTTGGTACCAGCCAAGGAAACACACAAAAAGTTGGAATATAATTAGCTGGACACAAAAACCGCAGAAGGCAGAAAATATCTGCCCTGAGATCCCCTTCCAGATCACTCGGACAATCCTTCCAGGAGCACACGGATCCATGGGTGCTGAGACTCACCGGGCTCCAGTGGCCAAACTGGAAGGCTGAGGGTCACAATCCGTGTCACCAGAGCCTTTCCCTTCCTTGCCAGATCCTTCCCTGTCCCTTTTCTGGCTCTGGCTGCTGCTGTTGTGAAGCAGAGAGGGCCAGGAGCGCTGGGATTGAAGGGGAAGCTCTGCTCAGCTCCGATCCCATCCGGCCCTTGCACACAGGGCCATTCTTCTCCCTAAATAGCCGGGTGCTGCACTTCCTCTGGGCTGGGAAAGCAAAGCAGCTCCAGGGGTTGCCAAGGGGACAGTTCTCAGTAAATCTCCAGGTTTCCCTGCCTTGCCCAGCCCAGGATTTTCCTCTCTCTCCAGCAGATTGTCTCCGAGGAGGCGCGGCTGAACGGCAGCGTGGCCGTGCTGCCCGTGGTGGCCACCAATGCCACCTGCTCCGTCCGTGTGGCTGCTGTCACCAAGGGGGGAGTGGGACCTTTCAGCATCCCCGTGGACATCTTCATCCCCGCCAGTGGTAAGGAGCTGCAGGGCTGGATGCTGGGAATGGCACAGGGCTTTCCATCCTCCCTTAGATAAAGCATCCCTGTCAGCCAAGGATCCTGATTTGGGAGCAGCAAAGCCTCACTCCTCATTCCCTTTTTTCCCATGTAACCCTTTGTGCTCTGCTGGAAACCCCTGGGAATTCCTGCCCCATGCCACGGGTGCTGCAGGCTGACTCTTCCACCAGCTCCATTAACAGGATATTTTCTTAGGATTAATAACCTCAGCCCCCTCTTCGACTCCAGCCTCGGGGAATGCCGACTCCTTTGTCGTAGCCCTGGGATTTATCTGCGGGACAATCGCTGTTGGAGTCATCCTCTGCTTGACCGTGGTCATCCAGAAACGATGTGTGGAGACAAAATACGGGTAAGGGGATGGAAAATGAGCAGCTCCCAAAGGGCGGGTGGCCAGCAGCCCCTGCTGGATTTGGGGACGAGGATTCTGTCCCCAGGACTGGTGGCGTTGCCACAAATGACATCTTTTATGCCAGTGGTGAGGGACTAAGTGCATTTTTCCTTCCCCTCCCTTTCCTCAGCTCAGCAGTTCACCTTTTGCTCACTATTCCTATTTTTAAAGGGAAGTGAACTTGTGCAACTCGGTGGGGGAGGTGTTTTGGCACAAAAAGGAGAGAGCAGAGGATGTCACTGGTCACCAGAGGGTGACCTGGGCCCAAGGAAACGGCTGGAGCTGTATCAGGGGAGGTTAGGCCGGGTTTTGGGGAAAGATCCTTCCTCCAGAGGGAGCTGAACAGGCTCCCCAGGGAATGGGCACGGCCCCGAGGCTGCCAGAGCTGCAGGAGCGTTTGGACAACACTCCCTGGGATGCACAGGCTGCGATTGTTGGGGTGTCTGGGCAGGGCCAGGAGCTGCACTGGATGATCCTTGTGGGTTCCCTTCAACTCCATGAGTCTGTGATTCCATAATACCCCGTGTCCTGGAGAAACCCTCCTGCCTCATCCCACGCCCGGGTTCAATGGCCCAGCATTGTTTAAAGGAAGGACAAAGGGCTGTTTTCTCCTGCAGTAACCCAACACTCCTCACTCATCCTCGTGACTTCCCAAGTCGTGTTTAACTGCCCTGTGCTCCCAGTTTGGAAACTGGTACCGAGTCAGGATCCCTTTCCTCACTGGTTATTGTCACTCTTTCCCTGCTTCCCCAGCTCTGGAGCATCCTGCCCTGGTTTTGTTTCCCAAAGCTGGACTCTGCAGGGCTCCAGCAGTATTCCTGCTCCTTGAGTAGGAAATGAGTATCCTATTTCCTCCCCAGAAGTTCTGTGACTCACTCCTTGATGGTTCAGTGGTGTTTGTGGAGCTGTTGTTTAGCTCAGACGTTGCAGGCGATGGTGCTGATCCAGGAAAAAGGAAATGGAATGTGCATTTCCCCTTTTCCTACGGATCCCTTGGGCTCCTGCCCCTGCCCTGCTGATTCCTTCAGCCAGCCACAGCAGAGGTGTCTGTGTTCCCTCAGGAATGCTTTCAGCAGGAACAACTCAGAGCTGGCAGTGAACTACACGGCCAAGAAGTCCTACTGCCGGAGAGCCGTGGAACTGACACGTAAGGACACGTTTTTATCCCTCTGGAAGGAGCCGAGGGGGACAATGGCAGCAGGTGGGAGGTGCCTGAGCTCCTGTTCCCCTTTCCTGCAGTGGGAAGCCTGGGTGTCAGCAGGGAGCTCCAGCAGAAGCTGCAGGATGTTGTCGTGGACAGAAACGCCCTGAGCCTGGGAAAGGTCCTGGGAGAGGGTGAGTAAAACCCATCTCATTCCAACCTCCTGCCACGGGCACGGAACCTTCCATGAGCTCCTTCTGTCACTGATGAGGAGCAAGCCTTTTGGCTCCATCTTGGAGCATTCCAGGTCTTAGGGATCCGGTGATGTCCTGGAAGGTGGTGCTTTGGGTAAAGGGATTCCTTCTCTCCTGTGGTGCAGGGGAGTTCGGATCCGTGATGGAGGGACGGCTCAGCCAGCCCGAGGGGCCCCCACAGAAGGTGGCTGTGAAGACCATGAAGTGTGAGTTGTCTCTCTGCTGCACAGGACTCGATGTTTGTCCCAACATTCCCAGTACCTCTCTCAGGAATGGCATCCTGGCACCGTTTTTGGGGTTTTAAAGCTCTTTCTTTCTCTCTGCTTCCCAGTGGATAACTTTTCCCAAAGGGAGATCGAAGAGTTCCTCAGCGAAGCAGCCTGCATGAAGGACTTTGACCATCCCAATGTCATCAAGCTCCTCGGTATGAGCTGTCCCTTCCCACCCTCCAGCTGGGATTTGGGTGGACCTGGATCCCTTTTCCCAGGGCGCTGTGTGAGTTGTCCATATTTCTCAGGGGTGTGCATCGAGCTGAGCTCCCTGCAGGTGCCCAAGCCCATGGTGATCCTGCCGTTCATGAAATACGGGGACCTGCACAGCTTCCTGCTCCGCTCCCGGCTGGAAATGGCCCCCCAGGTAGGGAGCACCCGGAGCTGAGGAGTGGGCTGGCATGGAGGAGGGAAGGGAATCCCCCTCTGCAGCTCCTGCAGGCTCGTGGCCCAATGAATGGCACGGTCTGAGGGATGAGAGCTCGTCTGCTGCCGTGGGCTCATCCATTGGGATGGCAGCCCTGGGCAGGGAAGCCTTTTGGATCCACACTGTGTAACAGCCATTTTCCCTCCCCAGTTTGTGCCCCTGCAGACCCTGGTGAAGTTCATGGTGGACATCGCCCTGGGCATGGAATACCTGAGCAGTCGGAACTTCCTCCACAGGGACTTGGCAGCTCGGAACTGCATGTGAGTGTTTTCCTCTGCTCCATCCCGCGGGATGCACCCTGCGGATTTACAGCTCCGCTCCTTTCAGTAAAAGCCCCCTTGGTTTTGAGACACAGAGCTCAGCCTGGGGCTGGTGGCTCAGGAGGCGGCCCTGGGGCTGTCCTGATGCATCCTGCTTGCCCGCAGGCTGCGGGATGACATGACGGTGTGCGTGGCAGACTTCGGGCTCTCCAAGAAGATCTACAGCGGGGATTACTACCGGCAGGGCCGCATCGCCAAGATGCCGGTCAAGTGGATCGCCCTCGAGTCCCTGGCTGACCGTGTCTACACCACCAAGAGCGATGTGGTAGGTCCCTGTGCCTGGAGGGACGGTCCCCTGGGCTCAGCCACGCCGTGCTCCTGCTGGTGGCATTCCCTGGAAGTGCAGGAGGTGCCAGAGCCTTTCTCCTGCCTGTTCCTTGTGCGGGCCCCTCGCCTCCGTCCTGGTCGTTCCCAATTTCGGGAGCACCACAGCTCTGCCCGTCGTCCCTTGGATGGCAGGCGGTGACCTTTCCTGATGAAAAGGTTCATTCATTGCTCCTGGAAGTGTCCCTTCAGCCTTGGCCTTTCCCTTTGTGCCGGCAGTGGGCATTCGGCGTCACCATGTGGGAGATCGCCACGCGTGGGATGACGCCGTACCCGGGGGTGCAGAACCACGAGATCTACGAGTACCTCTTCCATGGGCAGCGCCTGAAGAAGCCCGAGGACTGCCTGGATGAGCTGTGAGTCCTGGGATCCCAGCTGGGAAAACGGGTTTCTCCAGGATCAACCCCCCCTTTAATGTTTGCCTGAGGAAAGCCAGATCCTGGAGCAGAGCACGCGTCAGCATCTGCTGATCTCCAGGCAAAAATCCCAACAAATGTCCTGAGGGGAAGCAATGGGTTTGTAGGGCTGGCAGGGTCACCAGGAACAGTCAGTGATGGGATTTTTTAGTATTTTATTTCTTTATTTTTGGATTTGTTTTGGCCAAAAGGTCCTGGCTAGTGATGCTCCTCTTTGTCCCACAAAACTCCCTCCAGGGCCCTTCCTAGCCTTAAATCCATAAATCTGTGTCCCCCTGGAAAGGGGAAATGCAGAATACACAAACCTTTGGATTTCTGAGCAGCTCAGCAAAGGCCTTTCTCCCGGGCTTCCTTCCTGAATTTTTCTCCAGTGCCATTAGAGCTGAAAATGTTTAAACCCCCATGTCTGAGAGCTTCAAATCCCAACCGGATGAACAGAGTTGTACATTTCCTAAAAGGCTCCTCTCCACCGCCTGTTCCTGAAGGAAGCAGTGCAGGAACCTCTAAGAATCCAGCCTGCTGGAGGGCAGAGACGCTGCCAGGGACGTGCTGGGAGCTTCCAGGGCTCGCTGACATCCAGCCTGGGAGCAGGCACCTGCCCAGGGAAGGACTGGGCATCCCACGCACAGAGCTGGGATGTTCCCAGGGAACAGGTCCCAGGGCTGCACTGGAAGAGATTTCTCAGGCTTCCAACATCAGCTTGGGCTGATAAATCCATGCCCTTGGCAAACAGCCTGAGCAGAGGGAGTTGGTTTCACTTTGATTTAATGGGAATTTCAAGGCTTGCCCAGCTTGGAGGGAAACTGGGAATTAGCCCCCATACCTCCCCCTAACCCAGAGGCTGCCTGGAGAAGCTGTGGCTGCTTAATGGAAGTGTTCAAGGACAGCTTGGAGCAACCTGGGATGGTGACATGGCAGCGGGGTGGGACTGGATGAGCTTTAAGGTCTCTTCCAAACCAAATCATTCTGGAATGCTGGGATCCTGTTAACCACACTCCCAAATTTCCAGGTACGAAATAATGTCCGAGTGCTGGAGAGCCGACCCTGCCACCCGCCCCACCTTCTCCCAGCTCAAAGCCCAGCTGGAGAAGCTGCTGGAAAACCTTCCCAGCGCCAAGGCATGCGGGGACATCATCTACATCAACACCGGCCTTGCCGAGCAGAGCCCGGACTCCACGCAGGATTCGGGCTTCCCGCAAGCGGACTCGGATTTGGAGGGCGGGGAGGCGTCGGAGCCCGGCTCCCCCGGCGCGGAGGCGGCGCTGGTGGCCGTGGATGTGCATCCCGGCGAGCCCTGGGACACCAGGTACGTCGTGGAGGAGCAGCTCGCTGGCCCCGTGGAGGAGCCCTACGTGCCGCTGCTTCCCTGGCAGGGCTCGGAGGCGGGGAGCCGATGGAGCCAGGCCGGCACTTTGCCCGTGTCGGAGCGGCCGCGGGCCGGGAGCCGCGGGGAGGACTCGGAAGTGCCGCTGGGAACGGTGTGAGTGGCACCACGGCGAGGACACTGAGGGAATATTTGAATAAACGGTCGTCTCTTTTATTTATTATCTCCTGCACGGTTTTCCTGGTGGAGGCTGGCTCTCCCCAGGAGCTCTTTCCTGGGCTGAAGTCCCAGGGGTTTGGAATTAACAGTGGAATTATTTTGCTGTAATTATTAATTTTTTTCCAGACGGAGCGGAGCAGGGTGGGGTGGATGGTGCTGAGGGGGCAGCTGGTGTTTTCCCCCTTTTCTATCATTCCAAGTGTTAAGGTTTGTGGGATGGGCAGCCCCCTGGATGAAGAGGGCTCCAGCTCTACCGTCTGCTGGGGAACTTCACACTGCAAGAGCTCCCCATGGAAAACAGGAACGGAGCCCCAGCAGGTGCTCCCACATTCCCTTCTCCCTGACGGGTTTCCATCCATCCCATCCTCGTGCTGAGGAACCATCACTCCTGCTGCAACACTAGGGAAACAGGAGCCGAGGGGATCCCGGGAGGGCTGGAGCCCCCCAGCCATGGCCGGGCTTTTCCCTGCTGCCCCTTCTCCTTCTAGGGGGAATTCTGCTGCTTCCATAGCGGGGCTGCTCGGCAGCACCCAGAGCCGGACTCAGCACCTCTGGCCTCTCCGTGGGGGAGACCGGGCTGGGAATGGGGGAACCGGGTTGGGGGTGCAGGAGCTGGGAAGGGCATTTTGTGATTGGGGAAAGGGATGCAGTGACTGAGGTGGGGTGCAGGAGCTGGAAAACGGGGTGCAGGGCTGGGGAGGGGCTGCAGGGCTGGGAAAGGGTTTCCCTGCCCGGCGCGGGTGGTCCCGGCCCTGGGGGAGCTGGGGGAAAAGCCACCTTCTTCCCGCACCCCAAGCGCTGGGGATGGGTGCTCGCAGCGCCGCGCCGGTGTCCCGGGGGATGGATGGATGGATGGATGGATGGATGGATGGATGGATGGATGGATGGATGGATGGATGGATGGATGCGCGGGGCCGGCCCGCCGCCGGGGCGGGGAAGAGCCGCGTCCCCTGCACGGGGCAGCGCGGGGGCGGCGCGGGCGGGGCGAGGAGAGCGCGGGGCAGCCGGTCCCGGAGAGCGGCGGGGCCGCACCGCACCATGGCGGGGCCGCGGGGGGCGCGGGGCCGCCTCCCGCCGCTGCTGCTGCTGCTGCTGCTTCTGCTGCTGCCGCTCCCGGCCGCGCCGGCCGCCCAGGTGAGCGGGGACCGGGACCCCGGGAGGGGATTTGGGGGGGCGGTGGGGGGGGGGGAGCACGGGGCTCCTCTCCGCTTCCCGCTCGCTGCCCGTGCGCCCCGACAGCCCCGCAGCGCTGCCGGCGCTCCTGCCCCGGCAAACAGGTGGGCAAAGCCCCAACCCGCGCTTAAACGGCGCTTGAGCCACGCTTAAAGCGCGCGCGGCTTCTTTCGGGATCTTTTCGCCCTTGTTACCCCACACCTGAAGCTGCCCCCGAGCGCACCGGAAGCAAAGAGTCCCCGTTTGGGGCTTTTGGGACGGATTTGCCAGCTTTGCGAGGGCTCAGCATCCCGCCGGAGCTCGCGCTTGCTGCCGGAGTTAAAGCCAGCCCTAACAAAGAGCTGTTTATTAAAGCCAGCGACGCGCCAGCATCTATTTGCTTTTGCCTCCCTTCCTCTGGGCTCGGGGTATCCCAGAGCTGCCTGCACAGCCCGGCTCATCCCCTCCCCGGCAGCCCGGGACCTCCGAAACTGCTCCCGGGGAAGCAGAGGACACCGAGCGCGTTGCTTGGGCTGCTGTGTTTGTGTTTCCCTCAACCCTCAGCAGCTCTCTGGAAATGGGAATCATTCCACAGTGAAGTTATGGAAAGGGGGGCAGGAATCCCTTCGGCCAGGTGGGAGAGAGCCCACCAGCTCCGCTCGCTTTCCCGGAATTCCATAGCCCCCAGCCCAGTCCTGTGTACTCTGTCCTCACTGCGCTCGCCGGATTTCTGAGCTCTGGGAATGGCTTTGCTCTTTTTCCTCGGTTTCGAGTCAATTCCGCAGGAATCCCATAATAACGGTGCCCGTCTCCGGCATGAGTCAGTCCCGTGGGAGCGATCGGTTTGCAGGCAGGAGTCCCACCAGCGTTCCTGGCCCCGGCAGAGCTCACAAGACAGCTGTTTTCCTCTTCTTTTGTCATGTGGAAATGGGACAGGGCTGGAGCTCCAGCAGGATGAAACATGAGTTATAGCATCTCTCCCACAAAGCGATCCCAGCCGTGCCTGGAGCACAGGCCTAGGTGGAAAAAAACTCCCGGATCTGGGTAAATGCGGGGGGAAACACAAAGTCAGGGCGCTCAGGGAACATCGGATGCTGCGGAGCTCCCGCACCAGCCTCCTCCCACGGGCAGCAGGTCGGCTCCCGGGAGGAGCGGCAGCGCAGGGAGGTCCCCATCCCTGTCCCCATCGCTGTTCCCGCAGAGCTGCCTCAGCAGGCAGCAGCTCCTGGCTGCCATCCGGCAGATGCAGCAGCTGCTGAAGGGGCAGGAGACGCGCTTCTCGGAGGGGCTGCGCGCCGTGAGGAGCCGCCTCAGCACCATCCACGCCTCCCTGGCCAAGGCCGCCCCGCAGCCGCCCGCCCGTGAGTCCTCGGCACAGCATTCCAGGGAAAACGGCAGGTAAAGGGTGGCTTGGAAGGACAGGGACACCTCCAAACTCACCCCCTTTCCATGGTCTCGCAGCCTCCTGTCCTCCCCTCCAAGCCCCTGCGGATGGGAGGAAGTTCGGCACCAAATATTTGGTGGATCACGAGGTTCACTTCGTCTGTGATCCAGGATTCCAGCTGCTGGGCTCCAGCACACGGATGTGCCAGGCCAACGGCAGCTGGACAGGGCAGGAGCCCCGCTGTGCAGGTAGGTACTGCTCATCCCCTGCCCTGGAACGGCCTTTGGAAAAGCGCATTTATTTAAATATGGCGGGGATATTGCGGTGCTCAGAGCGGGGAGGGATCGCAGCTTCCCCGCAAAGGTCCAGGGGTGCTGCAGCTCCCACGGCTTTGGGATTTCTCAGTCTTAAGGGAAAGTGGGAATTACAGCTGGAGCAGCTCAGGAGGAGAGATGATGGAAAGTGTCCTGGCTATGACGTGCCGGAGGGCACCAAAGCATCCCGGTGCATGCAGCATTCCTGAGGCTTGCTTCCCCAAAGGAGACGTGGCTGCTTTTCCCGCAGAGATCAGCGAGTGCTCGAGCAGCCCCTGCCAGAACGGCGGGACGTGCCTGGAGGGGCTCGACCACTTCAAATGCCTCTGCCCCCCGCAGTGGACCGGGACCACCTGCCAGTACCAGGCTCAGACCGGTGGGTGACCCTTGCTGGGCGATAAATGGGAGTATTTCATCCCCTACTTCATCCCAGCTGCCCATCCCGTTTTCCCGCAGCTCCTCCCGCCTGGAGCGTGACGGATGACCCGGCCTTCAGCCGGCAGCCCCGCTGTGCCCAGATCGCCCAGACCCAGCAGTGCAGCTGCGACCCCGGCTTCCACATGAGCGGCACGGCTCCCGACGGGATCTGCCAGGGTGAGCCGGGATTGCGGGAGGGCTGGCTCGGTGCCTCCGCCGCTCGCAGTGTCACACTGGAAGGGAGCACAGCGGCTCAGAGCTCGCCATCCCAGAGCGCACAGCACAGTGTCCAGCTGGCTCTGGAGTATCTCCAGTGAGGGAGACCCCAAACTCCTTCAGGAGGCTCCAAGCCCTGAATCCATGGATCAATGGATCATGGATGGCCGAGCTCGAAGTGGGCGCAGTGTCGCCCTCTGCGGGACGCCGCTGCTCACAGCACCCGAGCTGTGCTGCTGCTCCCGTTCCATGGAATCCGTTGGAATCACTTCCCAACCCACCTTCCCGGCCGCCCCACCAGCCCGCGCTCGCTCCCTGGGTTTTCCCAGGAGGCTGGAGCGAGGTCCCGGTGAATCCCTGTCTCCGCAGACCTCAACGAGTGCGAGGTGTACCAGCAGGAAGGGGGACCCCGGCTCTGCGCCTATGCCTGTGTCAACATTCCCGGCTCCTTCCGCTGCTCCTGCCCCGCCGGGTACGTCCTGCTGGGCGACGGCAAGAGCTGCGAAGGTGAGGGGGCTGGAATACACTTGATCCCAAGTGCTTTGCCATTTCCCCCCACTTTTTTTTCCATTTCCAAGGAAGAGGCTGGTGTAAGAGGGGAGGGGGACGATGGAGCGACGCTTTGCGGGATGGCAGCGGATGGAGGATGTTTGGATTGGCAGGAGCTCCGGCTGGATGCGGAGCTGGATGGGGAAATGAATTGCAGGGTTGTGCTGGGGAAGGGAAAACTCTACCAGAGTGCTTCAAGAGTCCCTAAAAATGAAAATAAAACCCTTCTCTGGAAGCATGGCTGCTCCTCTCCCTCTCCCCTCTCCTTTACCCTCTCCGGATGATTTTGGGTCGGCATCTCCTTGAAGACGACCCTGCTGTGGCTGTGGGGATGTTCCTGGAGTGGGGAATTCCTGGGAAGAATCAAAAGTAACGTTAAACCCCCAGAATTCCAGGATCAGTTCAGAGGGTGGCAATTCCCAAGGGAATTGGGGTGCAGGTGGAAGGCAGTGGGTGGGAATAGTGGAAGGCCACAACTGCTGAAAGTCTCCTGAAAAAACAGGGAATTTATTGTGCCCTGAAGCGTTGATTGCAGCAGTCCGGGGTGAGAAAATCCCTATTTCCCCATTCCTCCCGGATTTTCCCATGTTCCATAGCACCTCACTAATGCTCCCAGCAAATCCTCTGCATTCCAGCTCCTGCCAGGTGTCCCATGGGTGTTCAGGGAGTAAAAAGGGATGGTGTTTCCAAACAATCCTGCAGAAAGTTTGGAAAAGCAGCTGCCTTCCTGCCGGGAGAGGGCTGCTCTTAATGCCCGCTGCCCTGGGGAAAGGAGGTGGAATTCTGGGATGCTCCCATATTTTTTTGGATCGCGTTTTACCTGCTCCAAGGTGGTTTTGATAATTTTCTGACGGAGAGGTGAACTCAGTTGGAGGCTCCCAGGCCCTGACCCCGCTTCCCACCCCTGTTTTCCAGATATTGATGAGTGTTCCCTATCCCAGGATAACTGCACGAACGGGAGCACCTGCATCAACACCGGGGGGGGTTTCCAGTGCGTCACCCCGCAGTGTCCCCCGGCCGCCGGCAACGTCTCCTACGTCAAAACCTCCCCGTTGTAAGTGCGGGGCACAAAACCCAGGGCACGGCATCCCTGTGGATCCAGCCAGGAGGGGCACGCCGCATTCCCCGTGTCGCTTTTTCCTCTTGCAGCCAGTGCGAGCGCAACCCGTGCCCCATGGAGAGCCGCTCTTGCCACCAGGCCCCCAAAACCATCTCCTTCCACTACCTCCCGCTCCCCTCCAAGCTGCAGACCCCGGCGCCGCTGTTCCGCATGGCCACGGCGGCGGCTCCGGGCCGGCCGGGCCCCGACAGCCTCCGGTTCGGCATCGCGGGCGGCAACAACCGCGGGCACTTCGTGGTGCAGCGCTCGGGCCGGCACACCGGGGAGCTGCTGCTGGTGCAGAGCCTGCCGGGGCCCCGCACCGTCCACGTGGATGTGGACATGGCCGAGTACCTGGACCGCGTGTTCCAGGCCAAGCACCTGTCCAAAATCACTCTCTTTGTCTCGCCCTATGAGTTCTAAGGGGTCGCGCTCCCTGCCGGGGAAAAGTCCAGGTTGGAGCTGCTCTGCCCTCCGTCCCGAAGTTCTTCTTCCCACGGTGGAAAAGCAGCGCCATCCTCATCCCAGCTCCAGAGAGGCGATGTCCTACAGCAAACAGCAGATGGAAGCCACAGCCCTGATTATTTCCTTTGAATTCCTGTTTTTCCCTTTCGGAGTGTGTGAGAGGAGGGAGGCTCATGGCCTTTTCCCGCTCTCCTCCCTTGTTGCACCCAGTCCTGCTCCCTAAAAACACGCTCCCACTTCCCTCTGGATGCTGAGCAGCCTGTAGGGGATTAAGGTCTGGTGCCTCAATCCCCTGGGACTGATCAGGGCTGGAAAACCCCATGAACATCCACCTGCCTGCCCTCTTTGGCAAGCGGGGCAAAGGAGGAATTCCAGGGCTATCCCTGCTCCCTAAACCTCCCAAATGGGGATCTCCCATGGATCCTCCTCACAGCAGAGCTTCAGCTGCGTGTGGAGGTGGGAATATTCCCTCCTCCATCAGCCAGAGCCTCCATCCTGGCATAGGAATGCTGGGAAGAGCTGGAATTCAGCTTTTCCCAGGGGGATTCACCCTCCTGCTTGTGCATGTTCTGCATGTTCCCTCATCCCGCTGGATTTAGTACAATTAAAGGATGATGTAAAGGATGTCACTGCAGTGATGGATGTGTGGATGGGGGGGGAATGGTCACCTGGAGCAGTCCAAGGGGAATTGGGGTCTGGGAGGGCAAGAACCTCTTATCTCTTTTTATTTTAAATGATTTATTTTTGTTTGGGAGGGGCTGGCTGATAGCAGCGGGCTCATTCCCACCGGAGCATCCCCATCCCTGAGCATTCTCAGCCTGGAGCATCCTTCCCCTCGAGGAATCCTCACCCCTGAGCATCCTTTCCCCTGGGAATCCTCACTCCCTTACATCCTGCTGAGCTGCACCCACCAAAACCATTCCCACTGCTTGTCCTGAGGAAAGACTTCCCAAGATGGATCTGTCTCCTCTGGGGGATCGAGCTCCTGGATTTTTGGGGGGTACGGGAGCTTGGGAAGGGGTTGGATCTCTCCAGCAGAACAAGAAGGGACATTCAGGGCTGCTGTCAGCGGATGGAGGATGTTTGGATTGGCGGGAGCTCTGGCTGGATGCAGAGCCGGGCAGGGAAATGTATCCCAGGGCTGTGCTGGGGGAGGGAAGGGAAAACTCCAGAGCGCTTCAAAAATATCCCTCAAAATTAGGAGAAAATGCTTTTCTAGAAGCATGGCTGCTCCTCTCCTTCTTCTCTCCCTCTCCCATTCTGGACGTGCTCCATCCATCCCTATTTTGGGATGATAACACAATCTGGGAGCCGAAAAGCAGGAATCTGGGAGAGGACAAGCTCCTGACAGGGCAGAATAGTTTCCATCTGCTGCTTTCTCCGGCTAACACAGCTGGAGACGGGCGCCTGGACCGCGCTCCCGAGGCTTTTCCTTGCGGCACGATCCCAAACTGACAACATTTTCCCAGTTCCCGAGGCCAGGGTGAGCTGGTTTCTCCCTTCCAGCCCTGGAAAAGTTTAAGTTCGGCTCTTCGCCTTTCTCAACCTCTGGCTGCCGTTCCAGTTGACTAAAGGAGACCTTTTTTTCCCCTTCCCAGAACGGCCGCTCCGGCATCTTTTAGACTTCCCGAGGTTGGAATTTGCAGAGAGAGGCTCTTCCGGTCTTGAAATACAGCTTTCATTTGGGATAATAATATTTGGGAGCTGAAAAAACAGCAGGAATGCTTCTGCCTCCCTTTGGCGGGCACAAGCTGGCCCCAGATGTGCTGTCCCAAAATCATCATTTCTCACCCCAGAATATTTAACCAAAAATTTGGGATTTTTCCTTCTAATCCAGACTTAGAATCCCTTTTTTTTTCCTCCCTTGCCTATGGCCTAAGGAGATGATGCTGAGTCCTGTGGGCATCAGCTCCAGGGCTCCACCTGTGCTGATGGGGCCAATTAGCCCTAAGTGTCCCTAATGATGTTCCCCAGCCACCACCACCCCGTCCCTGTAGGAATGCTGTTTTCCAGCCTTTTCCTTGGATTTACCTGATTTCCCTGATGATCTGGACCTTCGGTGTTTTTTGTTTGCCTTACTCAGGTGTGTGAGGCCCAAGGGAAATGATTCTTCCCTTCAGGATCTGAGGCTCCTCCCACTGGGGACCCATGCGGGTGTTCCGCCTTGGTTTTATAAACTTTATTCGACTGCTAGCGCTGGAAAAGCCGAGTCGCGCGTCCTGAAAAGCCCCGAGAGGCAGGGAGACAGCCTGGAAAAGGAAAAAATGTAACTTTTCCCGGGAACGTTTGATTAAAGGTCACTGAGGTGACTCCGACGGACGCCTCTTCCCTACGCGCACATTTTTATTACATGACTGCCTTTGAAACACTTTATCCCGGTTTTTGTCACGCCCTGACCCCGACAGCGACTGCAGGGACCGCTTTTGTCGCGCCCTGGGGACACACACTCTCGGTTTAATTACGAGTGTCGCTAATTAACGACGCACGGGCCGCTTCCCCTCACACACACCCGCCGCCAGGGGGCGCTGCCCGCAGCGCGTGAAGGGAGGGGGCGGCGGCCGTGACGCAGTGGCGGGAGGGCAGGCCCGTTCGCGCTCCCGGTGCCCGTCCCGGTTCTCTCCGGGCGGAAGCCGCCGCCCTTTTCCCCCTTTTCCCTCCCTATTCCCCCCTTTTCCCCCACCATTCCCGGGGAGACGCCGCCATCACGTGAGGGAGCGCGGGGCACGTGACGCGGCGCGCCGCGAGGCCCCGCCCCCTTCGCGCGCGCACGGCGGCCGCCGCAGCCGAGGGGAAGCGGAGGAGGGCGGGGCCCGCGCGTGACGTCACGGAGAGAGTGACGGGCGCGGCGGAAGGCCAATGAGCGCGCGTTACGGGAAGGCGGCGGCCAATGGCGGCGCGCGGGGGGCGGGCCCAGGGCCGCGGCAGAGGAGGAGGAGGAGGAGCGCGGCGGGCGGCGGCGGCGTGAGGGGACGCGGCGACATCGCGGCCCCGGCGGGCGCGGAAGACGCTGTGGCGGCAGCGGCGGCGGCGTGTGCGGGCCGCGGGCGCTGAGCGAGCGTGTGCGGGCAAAGCGCCGGGGGCCGCTGCCGCCGCTGCTGCTGCCGCCGTTCTCATCCTCCTCCTCCTCCTCCCTCAGCCGCCGCCATTTTGTGCGAGTGCCTCGCGCGGGCGCCATGTTTGTAAGGAAGAATTAGGGCCGCCATCTCCGGCCAGCAGCACCTCCCTCCCCCCGTGTGTGTGTCCTCCCGCTCTCCTGTGCCCCGGGGCTGCCGCTCGAGCCGCCGCCGCCGCCACCGCCTCCCCGCAGCGCCCGCGCGGGGCGGCCGGGCCCGGGCGCTGAGTGCCCGTTAGTGTCTCACTAAGTAACCGTGAGTGCAAACCTTCATCATCTCTCCTCACTGAGGGGCCCGGCCCTCCTCCTCCTCCTCACCGAGCCGCCCCCAGCGCGGCCGTGCGCGCCGCCGCCGCCGCCGCCTCCTCCCGCCGCTCCGCACCGCGGGCAGCGGCGGGGCCCTGCCTTCCTCCACCTCCCTCCTCCTCCTCCTCCTCACCACACCACAGCCAGGCACAATGGCCTTTGAAAGCCTGTTCTCCAAACCCCCAAACCCAGTTCTTGACCTAAACATGCCCGACTCTGACAGGCAACATGCAGGGGACGAAAGGTCGAGTAACATTCTTCTCTCTCTCCGCTTCTCATAATGGTGGTACTTAGTGGGGTGATGCTGGTAATGATGATGCTGATGCTGATGATGATGATGCTCTGTTAATGTGCCTGAGGGGGTTAACGATGTTTTTGGGGGGCAGGTCACCTTCAGGCTGAAGCGGGGTGGTGGTGGTGGGGAATGCAAGGAGGGGAGGGGGGTGTCACTGCATTAAAAGTGCATTTTTTTTTTTAGCAAGGTTTTAATTTTTCCTTTTGGAATGCATGCGTTTTTACATCTTCATTGATTTATTCTGGCTGGGAAGGGGGGCTGTTTGCCATTCTTTCCATAAATTGCACTTTCCAGGGGGTGTCTGTTGAATGTCACCATTGTTCTCTGTCTCAGGCAGGAAAGGGTGCTCCGAGTTGGGCGGGTTTTTTATTTTTGGCTGTTTTTGTTGATACCACAATCTCTCACTAGAGCCATATTTAACGTCATTTTCTTGCCAGATTCCACCTTACACATTTAACTGGATCTTTTTTATGCAGATTAAGGGCTGACTGACGTTATCTTTGCCACCTCTCAATCCCCATGCGCAGAAACCCAGAGTCCTGTTCCTGGTGAAAGGACCTCTGTTGCTCCCTCCCTCCTTCCCTCCCTCCTTTTCTCTCCTGCAGCTGCTGGAAATTCAAATCCTTTCTCCAGGCAGCCCTGGCCTTCCTAACTAGTTCCAAAAATACTGTGCCAGGGTGGCAGTTAGCAGTGCTTGAGCCTACATCTACCCTGAGCATTCCTGACACAGCTGCAGGAGTTAAAAATGCCCCGGATTTGGGATTCCCAGAGCTTGGCCTCCCCCCACACAGTTCCACAACCCTTTGTGGTACTTCAGAGGACCAGAAAACACTGGGAAAAAACCCAAACAAACAGACAAAAAAAAAAAAAAAAAAAAAAAAAAAAGGCTTGTACAGGGTAAATGCAAATCTGTTTCCTCGCTGGAGAAAAAGAGTCCCGAGTTGTGAGTTATAAATTGGGAAGTGGTCCCACAATGCTCCCGGGATTTAGTGCAAGGGTCAGGGCAGAGCCCGGAGCTGCTGGTGCTTGTTTTCCCCTTTCTGCTTGTCCTTGGGAAATGCTCCCGGGATTTAGTGCAAGGGTCAGGGCAGAGCCCAGAGCTGCTGGTGCTTGTTTTCCACTTCCTGCTTGTCCTCATGAAGTGATCCCTAAAATGGGCCTGAGGTTTAGTGCAAGTTCAAGGCAGAACCCAGAGCTCCTGGTTCTCGTTTTCCCCTTCCTGCTTGTCCTTGGGCAAGGGTGGAAGTTGTGTCATGCCCTGTTTTCCAAGCCGAGTGCACACCAGGAATCCGCTGGGATCTCTGGAGCTGGGGCAGAGCTGTGCCGTGGAGTTCCTGCAGTCAGCCTGGGGCTTTTCACTCTTCCAGGGACTGAAAATATCTGGAGTTCTCAAATCCTTGAGGACAAGCCCGAGTGACTCTGGGTAGTGCTGGGAGCTGAGGTTTTTCCAGCTTGGAGTTCTCATCCACTCACCAGCCGTTCCCACCAGTCCAGCCAGTTGTGACACTGGTAATTGTGAAATAGAGCCTATAAGTGCCACCTAAACAACCTAATTGATTTTAATTTACGAGTGTTGCTCTATAATGTTTTAATTTAGGAGGTGAAGAGCAACCATACACACGAGCTGGGAGATCACAACTTGTGGTTTTTTTTATAAAACTTCAGCTCTGTAAAATAAGTTCATTCGTTTCAAAAAAGGCCCAACTCCCAAGTTTTTGTGTTACGTGAGGTGTGCAAATATAGGACCAGTAAAACCAGTTCACTGCAGGGAACACCCATACTGGGAACCTCCCCATTCCCAATCAATTTGTGCAGCAGGAATTGTTACTAGTTAGATCTGAGCTGATCTGTTGAATGATAAAGAAATTATTTAGTAAAAAAAAAAATTAAAACAACCCTGCCTGGCCACACTTTGAATATTCCAAGTTGGAAGGTCGTTTTAATGCAATTTTCTCAAGACAGGAATGTTTTTAATTCTTTGACTAGTTTTAGTTAATTCCTGTTTTTGACATTATTTTGGTGATGAAGGGTCTGAGCCTTCCAGCACAGGTGTCCTGGAAGGATTTTTCCTACAAGGATTTTTTTGAAGATTTCTTGGTTCTGTGTGGGCAAATCCATGGCAGAGTAAGGAAGAAGTTGGAGGCAAGTTTATTTACACACAAATCAATGCCAGATTTCCCAGGAAATAGCTTGGGATTAATTTACTTTCACTTTTTACTGCTCCCAGCCACCCTCTGCTTTTATTTGATTTTTCCAGTGAAAATTCTCTGTTATTTGGAGTTATTTTCCTTATCAATTTCTTAAGCAGCACCTTAGCATCAAAATTTGGGGAGTTTTAGTCCTCAGGGAATTTTAAGCTGAAGTAAAATTGTTTTCAAATGAAATGATGGGGAATGAAAATTTAAGGACTTCAATAATGTTTGAGGGCAAAGATACCCAGAATATTTCAGAAAATGCATCCAGGGTTTGGATCTTGGACTTAAGGAGCTTCTGGAGTAAATCTTCTTTGGGCATAAGGAATTCTATTTTTAAAGATGACCTGAAATAAGGTCAAGGAAGGGGAGCTAAAATCCAGGTTTGAAGGTTAGAAATGAAGTTAAAATTCCAGAATTGTTTGGGGAGTTTTTTTGGGATTATTTTTTTGATTCTTCCTTCCCAAATATCTGTGGAAATGCCCAGGGATTTCATCAGGTTGCTTTTTCCTGGAAGATCATTTGGCTTCTGTGCCTTTCTGATCCATTTGGGAGATGCTCTAGGAATCCAGTCAGACAATGGGAATGTTTTCTGGGATTGTTTCCACATATCCATCAAGCTCCAAATATCTGGAGGTTGGGAGGGAACTCGTGACAGGGAGGTTCTGCTCTCCCTTCCTGGTGCACAGCTCTAGTTTGGGATTTAAATGGGAATAAAAGCAGCTAAACCAGAAGAGAATTCCTGCCTTGGCACTTCCTTGAAAAAGAACTTATTTTCCAAGAAATGGTATTTTTGATCATTATCTTTTCAATCCATGTTTATCCAGTTGTTGGGTTTTTCCTTCTTCTTCCTTTTTTTTTTCCTTCCTCCTCCTTTTTTTTTTTTACATTCTTGAAGCTCAGGCCTTGGAAAGTGCTTGGATATTGTGGAAAGAATGCAGGGATTGGAGGACTTTTGTAATCTTCCCTCTGCCATGCAATCCAAGGGATTGTATTACTGAGATTGCTTTACCTGGAAAGTTATTCCAGTCCTGTGTGCATCCCAAAAGTGGAAATCCCTGAGTGTAATTCCCAGAGGAACATGGGAACAACTTTGTTCCCAAGGAGCATTTTCAGGAGGTATTTTATCAAAGAGGATGTTTTAATTGATCCTTGAGGGAATGAGTTTAATTGATAATATCAAAACATAATTGGATTTTTGGGATAGCTGCAGGTGTTTCAGGGATATTAATGTTCCAGTTTTATTTCATTAATGTAATTCCAAGAAATTCCAGATCACATAGGAATTGTGTCTTCTCCCTGGCATATCCATTTATCCCAAAAATCACAGCTTGAGGTTGCTTTGGATTTCTTAACTGTTTTTTTCCAGTGACAGGTGAGCTCTATAATAACATGGAATTTTATTGTCTTCCTGGTTTCCCTCTTCCAGGGAAGATGGAGAGCTGGAAGATGGAGAAATAGATGATGCAGCCTATGAGGATGTGAAGGAACACAGCTCAAAAGGGGAGGACAAACAGAAAAACGAGAAAGGCCACCGGAAATCCCGGAAGAAACGCAAAAAAGAGAAGGAAAAGAAAAAATCCAAAAGGAGAAGACGGGACAAGCATAAGGTTAGGAAAAAACACCAACATTTTGGAAGTGCTGATTTGATTCATGGGTGCCCAGGACAAGGATCCAGGGAATTGGTGAAGGAATTAAAATGGTTTTATTACCATTAAGACTTAAACTGGTCTTAAATATCCAAAGTTAAATCCCGGTCTTGGAAGCTGAACCCAGAGGGATCTGAGAGTTTTTAGGATAAGATCACAATGTAAATTTATCACTTTTGTGCTCGTGACATTTATGGAAAGAAGATGATTCCCTCCAAATTCCCAGCTTTTTTTGTTCTGTTTTCCAGCATAACTCCCCTTCCAGCGATGACAGTTCTGACTACAGCCACGACTCCGACATGGAGCGCACGGAAAGGCCCCACAAAAAAAGCAGCAGCTCTTCCTACAGGGATTATGATTCCTCCTTCAGTCAGGTAGGAAGTTTGAAACTCCATTCCTCACGTCTTTGTTGAGGTGACATTTCCAAAAATACAAATATAAACAGTGTGGGTTTGGAAGTTTGGTTCCATCCTAGTGCCTGTTCTCCCAGGTTTCTGGAAGTTCCTCCAGTTCCCATCTCCCTGAGGAGATTCCCAGATGTAAAGCAGGATCTGTGGTAGAAAATAAGCCTGATACCAGCTTTTCCTCCATCAAGCAACAGGAATTAAGGAATCTTAATTATTAAGGAATCTTTTTATTGCCTGCACTGGATTTAGGCTGGACTCAAAGGAGAGAACTCTTGAAAAGCCACTTTTCCATATCTAAAGTTGCTTCTGCTTTTTGGGAGCTCAGTTGTCTTGGCTTTTCTCAGCTGGTGAATTAAAATTATTAATTTTTCCTGAATAACGGATTTTCCCTATTTTATTGATGCTTTTTGGGGGCAAATCTGGTAATGATAAAACAGCCCCAGAAGTGGATCTTTTAGAGCAGTTTGGAGGGGTGGGGTTTGGAAATACAGAATTGCTTCCTAATGCAAACCCTTTCCTTACAGCATGGACACGTGTCAGGGAATTACATGAGTTCCCAGAAAATGCAGCATAAAAAAAATGTCAAAAGTAAGGAATATGACAACTACAGTCATTACAGTGATGAAAACTTTGGCAATTACAATGAGGAGGAAAAGGATGAGGATTTTGCTGACCAGCTCAAACAGTACAGACAAGCTAAAGAGACTTCCAGTGGGGATTTGGGACCTCCCTTCCCAAAGGAACCAGTGAAGAAACAGGGCATGAAAGGGATCCAGAAAGGTAAGGGAAGTTTTGGTGGCATTTTGGGATGGAGCCCTGGGTGAGGGAAGCTGCCAAGAATGTTTTTCCTGGCATCTGCTGGCTGGTCAGAAATAACATTTCCAACAGCAGATAGGGAGGGATTTAATTTATTCCATTTGTCTCTCTTTGATGCCACGAGAGAACCATTTCTCCTTAATTTCTGTGACCCTTTTAAGAGGTTTTCCCTGTTTTCCAGGCATTTCCCAACGAGGGAACAACTACAGTGTTGGAAGAGGGCGTGGGATGCAAAAGAAACTGAAGCGCAAAGATCGCGGGAGGGGCAGAGGCGGCAATAAAGGATCCGATGGCTTCCATGAGGTACCTGCAATTCCAGTCCTTAATCCCAGTGTCTGCATCACCCGTGCTCCAGAAAGGAGCTGACCCAGTGGGGATTTACTCCCAGTGTCTGCATCACCAGTGCTCCAGAAAGGAGCTGATCCAGTGGGGATTTACTCCCAATGTCTGCATCACCAGTGCTCCAGAAAGGAGCTGATCCAGTGGGGATTTACTCCCAATGTCTGCATCACCAGTGCTCCAAAAAGGAGCTGACACAATTGGGATTTACTCCCAGTGTCTGCATCACCAGTGCTCCAAAAAGGAGCTGACACAATTGGGATTTACTCCCAGTGTCTGCATCACCCGTGCTCCAAAAAGGAGCTGACACAATTGGGATTTACTCCCAATGTCTGCATCACCAGTGCTCCAAAAAGCTGATAAAATGTGGATTCCCTTTTTTTTTTCCCAGGATGGCAAGCCAGTGAAGAAATGGGTTAATATGAGCCAGGAGTTCATCAACCAGCACACGGTGGAGCACAAGGGCAAGCAGATCTGTAAATATTTCCTCGAAGGGAGGTGCATTAAGGTAAATTGAATTCTTTTTTAAAATAAATTTTGAGCCAACTTGGGTATTGAAAATTCAGTATTTTGATTTCTGGTGTGCTGAGGATTTCTAGATGGAATTATTTATTTTATTTTATCCTTCTGTTGCACATTTTGAATTAAATTCCAGTAAAAAAAAATTACATTTTTAGTAATATACTCAATAAAAACATCCTAAACTTACCCTGAGAATGATAATACAGTAATGACATCATATGTCACAGGTCTGGAATCTCTAAATAGGCAACAACTCCTCAATATATAAAATTATTTCCTGCTCATTTGAGAACTTTAAAGGACTTACTTTAAAAAGTGGGATTGTTAGAAGACACAACCACTGAATGCTTCTCACTTTTATTTGGTTCCTTGGGATTTAGCAGTGGAATTTTCTGTTTCTTACCCCAATGATAGAAATAAAAGTGCAAATGATTGGAAATGTTGTGTTTCTTGCTGCCTTTAAACACCTTTTGCTCAGATGACTATTTGCTGCCACCTTCAGTTCTAGAAGGGACTGAGAGAGCACTTGGTGTCTTTTTTCAGGAAAATAAATCCTAAAAAACCACCCAAACCCCCATCCAGCAAAAGGATCTTAAAGAATAGCAGAATATATGAAAGTAATTCAGTAAAATATTATTTCAGTGCCTTTTAAATGCAAATTCCCAGGTAGAGGCAGAGAACAGGGGTTGTTTTCTGTCACCATTCCATCTATTCCTTTGAATTCCAATCCAGGAATTTTCTCTATGTCCAGACTCCCTGTTTACAGTTTTTATTGCTTATAATGAAATTTAATGTTGGTAAAGTTGAGAAATTTAAATTCAGCTGAGGAGGATGTTCTTTTTGCTACGGAATTAAATTACTCAGCATTTCAGATGGGTAATGGTTTTTCCTTGTTTTTTTTCTCAATTTACTCATAGGGAGAACAGTGTAAGTTTGATCACGATGCAGAGATTGAGAAGAAAAAGGAAATCTGTAAGTTTTACATCCAGGGTTACTGCACCAAAGGAGAGAACTGCATTTATTTGCACAATATCCTTTTAAAGTACCTCTAAATTCACCTGAAATGTTAATTTCTGTTATTTTATTTCTATTTATTTTGTTAGAAACGATTTCTAAAGGTGACTGTTAAGAGACTCTACCACCTACTGTGTGGATTAGTTACAAGATTATTTTTCTCAAATACATCAGAGGAAAAAATAAATACAAAATTACTGATTTCTAACATTTTCAAAAATAAAATCCCTGGAGTTTTAGATACATTTATCCCCACTTTTAAACTCCTCATCTCTTCCTCTTTGTCATCATTTTGGCATTTGCCTCTGGAATTGAGAACTTTCCCTTTTGAATCACAATTGGAAAATTAAATCCAGAGGATTTCAATCCAAATTAAAAATGAAGTCCGAAGTTTAAATCGGAAGGATTTAAAAATGACAGAAATGTCATTTTTAGGGGAACTTTAAATGGAAGTAAGAGGTAAGTTGGTTATTAGCTTCCAAAATTCCTACCATAAAGATGAATTCCTGATGAAGAATTGAGAGATAGCTGCCAGCTGGATTTTGTAACCTTCCCAAACTGTTAAGAATCCTTAATTCTTTCCTCACATGAATTCCCCTGCAAGTTCTACCACACAGGAGCAAAGTGTTATCAAGGAGATAAATGCAAATTCTCTCATGCTCCCCTGACTGCAGAAACCAAGGAGCTGTTGGACAAGGTGAGTGATCCAGATACTGGGAATGTTGGCATTGCTGCACTTGGAGTGGGGAAGGGGAAGTTCCATGTGCTCTGGGAAATCCTGAGCTCTGCTTTGTTGGGATATTCCCTCTCCAGTCATTGCCCACCAGGCCTTAAAAGAAAAGGGGTCTGAATCCAACACTAAAACATGAGAAATCCTGGAATAACTCCTTCCACTCCTGTTTGAAGGAAGTGGATTTGTGAGAAGTTGTTCCTTCCTGAAATAGAGAAGTGTTTTCCTGGCTGAGATTTAGTGTCCTGGAAAACAGCTCCCAGAAACGGGTTTAGAATTCCTTTGAGTTGGATATCAATATCCAGCAGGAAAGTTGTCTGTTTAAATATGGAAATCATATTTCAATAAAAGGCACAAGGCTCAGTTGAACTGGGAAACTGATGGAATGTTTGCCCCATGGCTTTGTTGCAGGTTTTGAATAATGAGGAGGAGCCCCAGAATGAAGATGAGAAGGAGCTGGAGGAGCTGCGGAAGCGGGGCATCGTTCCTCTGCCCAAACCCCCGCCGGGCGTCGGGCTCCTGCCAACCCCCCCGGAGCAATATCCCTTCTCCGAGTCCGACATGGAAAATTACCAGGATCCTTCCGGAGATTATAAGAAAATCCCATCTCTTTTTGAAATCGTCGTGAAGCCCACTGTGGATTTGGCGCACAAAATTGGGAAGAAGTAGGTGTTGGGATTCTGGGGAGAACTCTCTGGATATTGATCGTTTAATCTTTAATTGTTCCTATCAGGATTCTGAGCTAAGTTAAGGATATGCCAGATAGTTGATACCAGGATTATTTCTTGCTTTCCATAGAAAGGAACTTAGGCCTGACTCATAGTTTGACATCTCCATCTCTGGGTGGAGCAGTTCATTCCCTGCTCCAGTCTTTCTGTAGTTGGCTTTTTCTTGGGCAAAACTGATGGAGATGAGCAAATATTGGAAAAAAGTGGTTTTGGCCAAGTTAAGGAAGGTGGAATGGGTGGAGTTGGAAACTAATGCTCCTTTGGGAATTTTATCCAATGTCAGGTCAAGTAAGAGTGGGAAGGGGCGGAGAGAGCCAACTGTTGGTGTTTGTAGGTCCAGAATTTGATTCCTTGATTTTCTTCCGCTTCCAGGCCACCGACCTTCTACAACAGCGCGTCACCGCCCCGGCCGCCGTTCCAGGGCAACGACCCGCATTCCCAGCACATGTACAATCCAGGCTCCAGTCCAGGGCCGGGTCCTGGCATGTCCCAAGGACACAACGGGCCCCCCATGCACCCCGGTTCTCCCGGGCACCATCCCTGTGGAGGCCCCCAAGGGCCGGGAATGCCGCAGAGCCCCCCCATGCAGGGCGTTCCCCCGGGATACATGGGCCCGCAGAACCAGACTGGAATGGCCATGCAGGGCCAGCAGGGTGGGCCACCCCTCACCCCACCGGGCATGGGAGGATCCTACAGTTCCCCCGGAGTGCAGGGACACATGGTGAACATGCCAAGGGACAATCACTGTCCCCCGGGGCCGCAGTACCAGCAGATGCCCGGGGACTACGAGCCCATGCAGAACCCGGCTGACTTCTATGACAACTATTATTCCCACCAAGCTGTACACAACTTCCAGCCAGCCAATAATTCCGGAGGTAAGAACGTTTGCTGGATGAATTTTGGATAGAAACTGCCTGGAATGTCTTCAGTGTTCTGGCTGTCTCAGCCGGTGGTGTTCACTTGTGTTGTTAAGTCATGTTATGCTTTAGGTTGAAACGGGATATTGGGAAGAATCCTTCCCAGTGAGGGTGGGGAGGTCCTGGCAGCGTTTTCCCAGAGAAGCTATGGCTGCCCCATCCCTGGAAGTGTTCCAGGCCAGGTTGGATGTAGCTTGGAACAGCCTGGGATAGGGGAAGGTGTCCCTGCCATGGCCTGGAACTGGATGTCCTTCAAGCTCCCTTCCAGCCCAGCCCATTGCACGATGCCATGTTTATAGCTGTCAACATCTCTCTAGGATAACTGCTAACCGGAGCTTTGTCCTGCAGATGGAGCGTGGCACGGAGAATTCACGGATCACCAGGCTCACCTCATGGCTCCGGAGTCGCACCCGGGCGGGAGCGAGTCGGACTGCATGGGTGGTGGCCACATGGGCCACAACCAGGGCATCAACGTGCCCGATTTCCTGCCCGCCATGCAGAAGGCCCTGTATGTGAGGCTCAGCCAGAAGCACCAGCGCGATGGAGACTCTGCCAGCAGCCAGGGCCAGAGGGCCATGAGCAAAGATGAAGGTGAGCAGGATTCCGTTGGAATTCTCATCATACTTAGTGGCCCCTGGCCAACAAACCGGTTGACAGTGATTCGTGTCATGTCACAGTTACTGGGAGTGTCCAAGCAGCAGCTCAGTGTTTTCGGCTCTTCTTCCCAGCTTCTTCTAGGATCTTAGTGTAAGCTCAGTAACTTTTTGATCTAGCTGCACTTTGGTTGATAATTCCTTTTGAAAATCCCTTGTTGGACCAGAAGGGTTGTTTCTTGCTGCCAGAACTGGCAGTTTATCATCGATCCTTGTTTCTTCAGTTGCACCTCTTGATTTATTTCCTCTAGAGCAGCATTTTTCTTTCTCTGATATCCTTTAAAAAGAAATACTGTAATTTATGCCTTCCTGAATCTCAACCTCTCCTGCAAACTTTGGGATTTGGATTAAGTAAGGCAGCAAATTTGTAATTTACCTGGATAAACGACCACTGCAAGGGGCCATTTTACTATTCCTTCTCCCATCAAGACTCAGATTTTAGATATGTTTTTTTTTTTTTACTAGTGCCTGTAAGGATTGTTTGAAGCAGTTAATGTTGATGAATATGCAGACACTCCCAAGCATTCTATCTCCACTGCCTCAATTTTTTTTTTGTTATGGTATTTCTTTGATTAAATGGATTTTGGTCGTTTGAGGTTGTGATTTTTATGACACAGGGAGTGATTTAATATCTTTTCAGATCTTTTCAGTATGACTTTACTGAGAAGTTTTGCATTAGGGAGTGTTGGATTCTCTAAGGATTATTTGCTGGAATCATCTAAATTTTGTGGCATTTCTTTGATTTTTAGATGACAATGTCAACTGGTACTCCAGTAGTGAGGAGGAAGAGGGGAGCAGTGTTAAATCAATCCTCAAAACCTTAAAGAAACAAAGCGAAAACTTTAGGAATCGGCAGCAACATTCCACGGAGCAGCACATGCTCGGGATGCCCACGGATCCGAGGCTGGCCAAAGACAAAGGTGTGGGGCCTCAGGCTGCTGACCCGAGGCTCCGGGGCTCTCCCAGACCCAATCCCAGGAAACCTTCGGAGTCGGCGTCCCTGGATCCCCGGCTGGCCCGCGATCCGCGGATGCACAAGGTCAGCGAGGGCGGCCATCCCGGCTCCTCCCTGGCCGGGGCCAAGCTGGATTTGCACCACGCCCACGCCGGAGTGAAGGTCAAGCAGAAAGGGCTGGATGATGACGAGGAGGACTCGGAGAGGGAGCTGAGGGAACGAGCTTTCCTCATTCCCATGGAACCTCTGCCGGGCGTCACGTTACGGGATCCCCGCTCCCAGCTGCGCCAGTTCAGCCACATCAAGATGGACGTGACCCTGATGAAACCCAACTTTGCCAAGCACATCGTGTGGGCCCCCGAGGACTTGCTCCCAATCCCTCTGCCCAAACCCGACCCCGTCTCTTCCATCAATTTACCCCTCCCTCCGCTCATTGCCGACCAGAGACTGAATAAGCTGCGCAATCTGAAGAACGATCCGCACCCCAACGCCATGCCGGCCGATCCCCGGCTCGCTGCCAAGGCCAAAAACAGCCTGGCGGGCCGGGGTGGCTACTTGGATCCATCCACAGATTCCCATGCCAGTAGCTCCAGCAAACTGGGGGATCCTCGCTTGCAAAAGAACGTCGATCCCAGACTCCACAGACTGTCGAGCGCCGACGCTCACCACGGAGTCGGGAAGGATTCCCACCCTCCCAAGTTTGACCCCCGCCTCGCCAGAGCTGCTGCCAGCTCATCCCAGCCCTCGGAAGCCGCGGCTCCGAAATCCGAGCCCGACGCTTTGCCTCCGTACGCGCCCAAATTATCGTCCAGCGGCGTCAGGCTGGGAGCTCCCGGCTCCATCCTGAGCGGGATCAGTTTGTACGATCCCAGGGATCACAGCTCGTCCTCGGACACGGCTCCGGCCGCTTCGGGAGAGAACGGAGAGAACCAGAAAAAAAGTATTTTGAAAAATTCCAGTAAAAACGAGCCGAGCCTCACAGAAGACGCGTCCCAGCAGAAGGCTGCCCCCAACACGGAAAAACCCACGGAAGGATCGGCGGAAGCTGCCTCAGACAAGGCAAACAACAGCAGTAAATCTCAGGCTAAACACTCCAGCGCTGCTCCTGCCGTCCATAACCTGCCAATCCAGGCTCTGTCGGGATTGATCCGGCCGCAGTACAGCGACCCCAGGCAGGTGAGGCAGCCCGGACAGGTAACGCAGGCCCCGGAGAGCGATCCCAACGGGGAGTCGGATGATAAATCCCTAAAAGATGTTTTCAAGACTTTCGATCCAACCGCTTCCCCCTTTTGTTAGCAGATGGCTTTGGAGTCTTTTTACCGTTGTGGGTATTGCAGTTCTCTGCTGTTTTGTACCTGGGTTACCTCTTTTGGCTTTATTTATTTTTAAATTATAATTCCCACCACTTTTCAGCTGCTAATCTCCGAACCACACGCAGTTCTCCAGTACGCTCGAGTGTTTGCAAAGCTGTGGTATTTTCTAGAGAAATCCTTTTTCTTTTCCAATTTCAGGGAGACTAATAATTGACCTGTAGAAAGGAAACCAATCCCCCCCGGATCATGTTAGAGCTGAGAAAAGCACTTTCATTGTAAATAAGTCATGGAAAATTCCCAGAGCTGTATATGTGTGAGCTGCCTCTTTCCCAAGCACCACTTAGATCCGATTGCCACATTTGTATAGATCCAAGCAATATTATGTACATGAATTCCCAGGAGTGATGCCGTTCCAGGACTGCCAAACCCCCGAACTGATGGAAAAACCCCACGGAAACGAATTCAAAGGACAGCGTCGCTCCTCCTTTTCCAATGAGTTGATGTAAGACACGGACAGTTTTTATTCCTGCAGTCAATATTAGTGTAAAAGAGACTATATCACATATTGAGGATGAAAAATGTCATATCTTTTAAAAGTATTTTATTCTATGCTGTACATAGAAGAAATTGTGAAGTACATAACTAGCAAAAGTAACTGTTCAAAGTGGAGAAAACTACACTGTCTAATACGAAAAAAAGAAAAAAAAAAAAAAAAGGTTTTTATTTAATTTTTTTCCACGCCTACACGATTGGGATTTAGTGCTCCGAGTTCCATTGTGGTGTTCATGTATTTCAATGTATTTTTGTATTCAGCTGCTTAATTTGTATTGCTTTTTTTGTATGGCTGTAACTGCAGTACTTGTATTCATGGTGTCTCGACGACATTTTTAACAAAACAATTAAAAAGGGTACAGTTAATTCCTGGTGACGACTCCATGTGCATACGGCGGCAGCTGGGATGAGGGGGACTACAGCTGCCCTTTTTGGGATGGTTTGTGGGGTTTTAGCATTACCTGGTACCTGATCCTGAGGTCTCACGGAGAAGAGTTTCCATTTTCCACCGTGGAACATCCTGCATGTCTTGAATTGCCCAGGTTTTGCATGGGAGAGCACAGACCCCTTGTCCTGCCTTTGGGGCTGCTTTTTCTCCAGAGGAGATGCAGTCATTCCCAACCAGCTGCCTTCCCAATAAAAATGTGCTGGCTGCTCAATCATCTGCTTCCCACCCCTTTGGAATGTTCCTCTGCTTTAAGTCTCTTCCTTGGTGGACCTTTCCCTCTTGTTTTCCCCCTGGGCCAAGCGATGGTCATGGACCTTTTCCCCTTTGTTTTCCACTGGGACAGCAGAGTGTTCATCCCAAATCCTGAGGTTTTGCCTTGCATGGGTGAGCTGAGGGAAGCCAGTGATTCCTTCATGGAAGAGGAGGCATCTCCAAAGGCAAACGTGGTTCCAGTTTGCCTTCCTGATTTGCCAGAGCATGAATTCCATTAATTTTATGATTTTTTGTTTGTGTAGGAAAAGTAGAGAATAGACATGGAACTGGGCTGTTATTTGGGAGAAATCCATTAGCCCTTTGTTAGTAATCAGTTATTTCTTCATCTGCTCACTGGTGTGGCTGGGCAAGGTTTTACTCAAAAAACCAAGCCAGCAGGGAAAAACAGTGTGGAAATAGGACAGGGATACAAAAGCCAGCGAGTCCTCAGCCTGTTGTCTCCGTGTGTAATTCCTTCCTGGAATCCTTCCTTCCTTCCCTTCCTCTCGTCCATGCACCCATGCTTTATCCATTGCAGATAGCTTCCCAGAGTCTCCAGTGTGCCTGCTGCTGCCTTTCCTTGGAATGTGGAGGAGATTTCCTTGCCACCACGCAAGTAATGGAATTCCTGGTCTGGAGAAGGTGGTTGGGATGCAGGTGGGACACCAATGTGGGCTGGAATGGGCTGCAGCCACCATGGAGCCAGTTGTGATCTGCTGTGCTGTTGGATTGTGTATCCCACAGGGGAAGCTCCTTTCCACCTCTCCTGCAGAATTCCAGCACAGAGCACCATTTCCAACTCGTGATCCTGAGGCTGGGAAGGATGGATGTGCAGAGCCAGGATACAGGAGCAGCAGTGTCACCAGTCTGGGATACTCTGGAAGCTGTGAGGTAGGTGACCTTGGGGATTGAATGTTTACTCTGGATAGGAGAGAATCCTGGGGCTGAGTGGGATTTTGGGAAGAAATCTGCAGGCTCAGGGGCAGCAGGTGAGACAAAATGCTCCCCACTGCTGTATCCCTGGATGTGTGAAGGAGGAAAGGTTGAAAGACAGCAGAAAGCCTGAGCATTTCTGGATCACAGAATCCTGGAATAGTTTGGGTGGGAAGGGACCTTAAATTAATCTCATTCCACCCCCTGCCACGGGCAGGGACAACTCCAACACTTCCCATTGGATCAGGATTCTCCAAAGCCCTGTCCATCCCATCTCACCACCTGAGGGGTAAAACACTCACCAGAACATTCCTGGCCTCTCCATGAAGCCTGTTCCAAGATTTTCCTGCCATGATGAATAACTCCAGCAGGAATCCTTCACACTGCAAAGTTTTCCTCCTCTGCTTCCAACACCATCAGGACAAGGAGCCTCTCTCTGGACTTACAGGTGTCTGTCCATAACTGTAGGTCCTTTCCTAGGAATGGGATGCTTTGGGATATTCCTGCTCCGAGGGGGTTGCTCTTGCACCAGAGACATCAGGGTGGGCTCAGCCTTTGCCCCTCGAGTTTTCCGGAGCCCTAATTCATCCCGGTCGGAATTCAAAGCCTCCTTGGCTCTGTGCTGTGTCAGGTTTTCCCTCCACTGCTGGCAGAAAGCAGCAACTTCTTCTTCTTCAGGGTCTGCTGAGGGCTGTCCCAAACCCTGTTGGACAAAGGGATTGCTTTAATATATCCCTCTGCATCCTAAATTGTGGAAAAGTCTGGATGTGCTGATGTGTGTGTGATCCACATGGCATCGCTACCTCTTAATGCTTTAAAATGTTTCAAAAGCTTCTTACAGGAGAGGAAAGGAGGGCAGTTTGTTGATAAGCAGGGAATTTTCCAAAGGGAAATTTCCAGGTCATAAAGGACTTGGGGCTCTAGAAATTCAAAATTAATTAATTAACTAATTAATCTAGGCTGGCAGCAGCACAGTGAAAAATGGGCAAATAGAGGAAGTTTAAAATTTAATTAAGCACAGGAGGAGCTTTGTCACCCTTGGGGCTGATTGTTCAGCAAAGGGGATTCTAAAAAAATCTGTGTTTCCTTCAAAAGGAGATGCTGATCCCAGGAAAAGCAGTAGGATTATGGAGGGGATTCAGCCTCAGGGACAGGCTAGTGGTGTTTGCACTTGTTTTCCTGTTGTTTCCAGGAAAAATCTGCTCCCACAGACTTTGCAGTCAGATCAGGTGGCTGTTGATGGCAGCTGCATGGGAAGCTCTTGGGAATTTGGCTTTTGGGAATAAAGAGGATAGCATGGACTAATTCCAAATGAAGGTGCTCTACGATCCAAAAATTAAGTGGGGAATGGACCAGGTAAAGGTGACTTGAAGGACAGTAAGTGCTTGGGATGATGCAGGGTGGGCTTTGGACACGAGACAGAAAGGCACAAAGTATTCTGGGAGGAATATTTGCTCCAGCTGGAGTCCCACAGCAGCCAGATCCCAGCTCCCATAGAAAGCCCTGGATGAGAAGCTCCCACAGCGTGGAATTGCTGCCATCAGCCTTCAGTGTTAGGGAGAAACCCTTCCCTGTGAGGATGAGGAGGCCCTGGCACAGAGAAGCTGTGGCTGTCCCATCCCTGGAACTGCTCCAAGCCAGGCTGGAGGGGGCTTGGAGCAACCCTTCCCACCCAGATAATTCCAGGATTGGTTCCACGATGGACTCACTTTGATACACGCCGCCTCGGCCGCCCTCAGGACGTGCTGGACCGCTTGGATGAGGTTCTGCACGTTGCTCAGCAGCAGCTCAGAGGAGGCCTTGCTCTCCCCAGTCACTGCTTTCACCCTTCAAAGACATCCCAAAGGATTTTATTGGAAGGACATTGGACATCCTGACAGTGTTGTTATCCCAAACCCAGCCTGTGTCCCCTGTGCCATCGGAGCAGGGAAACCCACGGAGGGAAGGGAGGCCTCCAAATTGTTCCTCAGCTCTTGGATAATACCCACCTCCCCTAGGACCTCTGGGGACCACCACCCACATCCCTTGGAGAAGGGATCCCTCTTGGATGGCCTTGGGAGAGGTGATCCCAGCTGCTGGCAGCTCACCTGGCCACGATGCCGAGCTGGCTGCTGATGGATTGGGTGTGCTCAGTGGCACGGAGCAGCTCCATAGAGCATCTCTGGTCCAGGCAGTGCTTGGCAAGGATGTTCCCAAACTTAACCACCACCTGCCCATCGGAAACCATTTTCCTGGCACAGGCAACAAACTGCTCCTTGCTCTGGAATGGGATAAAAATCAATGGGATTGGGGAGAGGAGAAAAAAAGGCTTTTCCTGTAAAGCAGGGAGGGTCCAGGAGGCTCAGATACATCCTGAGGAAAGGACAGGATGCCAAGCTCACATCCAACCAGGAGGAAGGAATTTGGATTATTTGGCATAAATAGAGCTGGTGCCACTCTCCCAAGAGCTGGGTGACACAGGGATTTGGGATGGAGCTGCCATGATCCTAAGGGAAAACGGGAGGGATGAAACGCTGCCTACCGCAATGGGGCCTTTCCTCCGCAGGAACTGAGCCATGTGCAGCATCCTAGTGGCCATGTCCTGGGTCACCTGGGACACCTTGCTGGGGCCACCCTGCCACTTGTCACAGTTTCCTCTCTCCTGCTTTGCAGGGGAGATGCTGGAAGGATCCTGGCGCTGTTGAGACAGTAATGGAGCAGATCCCAAGCTTGGAATATGTGGATGCAGCGATGCCGAGTGGTCTCCTGCAGCTGGGGGTTTCTGAAGGAGATTTTGGTGAGTAAAGTTGGTGGGAGAGCTGCCCACCCCCCGCTGGGTCCACTCCACCTTCCCACTAGCCCTTTTCCCTAAAGCCAAAGCCCTTGGAGCCATCTCCAAATGGAAATAGGATGTCCTGCAAGCTGACAGTTTGCAATTAATTCCCAGCACAATTAGAGCTCTAAAGCACTTTGCTGAGGGGCCTGGGCCTGTGCCAAAGCCTTTCCCAGCTCCTGATACCCATGGGAATGGAATTGCTATTCCCAGCAATTGGTGTTCCCAGAGGGAATGTGTGGAGGTGAGGGAGAGTGCTACAGCCCCCCTGCCTCGAAAATGGTGGATTGGGGTGGGTGGATGTAGGATGTGATCGGATATCCAGGAATCCAGGGCTGCCAGCAACCTGAGCTGTCCCAGTGGCCCAGGGTCAGCCTGCTGACCTCCAGAGGCCCTGCCAGCATCCCTCACATTCCTGCTCCACGCTGGCAGCACCAGGAATGAGGACAGCCCTGACCAATACCCTGCCAGGGATAAGAGTTCCCGTACCAGCTCACCCACTTCCCGCACGGCCCCACTCGCTCCCCTGCTCCTGCATGGATGAATTCCTGCTGCCTCAGTGGGCTCTGGGGCTGGGGGAAGTCCGGGTGTGCCATTGGGTGATCCTGGGAAGCGTGATTCCTGCTGCAGGCATTCCCTGAGGCGCTGCAGGATGTCCTTGTCCATTCCATGGATAACCCGGAGCTGTGTGACAAGGTAGTGTGCCTTAGCAGACCAGTACCACACCACGCTGTCCAGGTGGGGATCCCCAGTGTCCTGGCAGGGATTCCCCGTGTCCTGGTGGCTCTGGAAGTGCTGCCGGGCGCTTCCCAGCACGTCAGCCGTGAGCAGCAGGAGGTGCTCAGCCACGGACAGCAGGTCAGGCTGCGATGTAAGCTGTGCACCAGCCTCCAGAGCATCCCGCAGGGTGTTCCTGACCCACTGGACATCAGCCATGAGCTGATTTGCCTTCTCCTCAAAACCTTCTTTGCTCCTCTCCCTCTCCTTTTGGGTGAGGTTGGACAGAGCTGCTCCAACCACCCCTTGGATGAGCTGCAGCTGTTCCACGTTGACCCTTTCCATGTGGAGCAGCAACGCCTTGGCCCTGAGGGCCACGTCCCTCCGCAGGAGCTCGAAGCGGATGGCCAAGCTGGCAGCAGGCAGTGGGGAGTGCAGGAGGGTGTTGGACACATCCAGCAGCGCTTCCATGAACACCTGGATCTCCTCCCGGAGCACCAGGATTTCTCTGGCACTGTGGTCTCCAGGGCAGGATAAGTAGGAGAGCCGGGCAGCCTCCTGCAACCTGAGGGAATTCTCAGCCACGGCAGCCAGGAGGCTCCGTGGGCCAACCTTGTTCCTTACAGCTCTGCCCAGCTCCCTCAGGAACAGGACATCCCTGCCCACAAACTGATCCATGGCATCCAGCAGGACACACATGCCAATGGCCCACCGGGCACCGTGCAGCTCCAGGATGGCCTTTTCCATCCCACAGGATTCCCTGAAGGACGCTGCCTTCTCCAGGAATGCTTTGGTGTTCAGCTGAGCACGGGAAAACTTGGCTTGGAGCTGCAGAAAGCTCTCCTGGACATGGGAGGGATTGGGATTTTCCTTGCTGCAGGCTGTGCTTGCAATGTCTCCTGCCACCTGCACTGCTCCCGCTAAGCCCAGCAGAGTCTCATCCAAAGCCTGCTTCCCTCGTGGAAAGTCCCCCGACAGGATAAATCCAAGCACTTGCTGGGCCAGACCATTCCAAGAACCTGCCACAGCTGCCAGGCACTCCCGAGTGTCCCGGATCCTTCCCGAGAGCCTGAGTGCCATTTGGAGAAGCCTGCCTGGAGCAGGGAGCTGTCCAGGGGCCGTTCCCGTGGCCAGGCTGATGATCTGTGGGGTCAGTGCCGTGATATCCCGGTGCTGCTCCAGCACCTGGAGCTGGGGGGGCTCAGCCACGGGCAGCGCTTCCTGTGCTGCTTCCACACATCCATCAGAGAGCTGCAGCAGGACGGAGCAGGCAGCACGGACAGCATCCATGTCACCGGCTCGGGATGCTGCCAGGAGGGCTGCAATGACAGGGTGTGTGTCCCCTTTCCATGCATCCAGTGGGAAGTTAGATGGATGGCTTTGGATATCTCCTTGGAACGCTGCCTCATCTGTACTGGTCTGTATTCCAGTGTGGGACAGGCTGAGCTCCAGCCCCTTTCCCACCCTGGTGCTCCGCACTTGCTCCCGGAGCGGGCTGAGGATCTCCGGGTGGTTGGAGCCATCCAGGCCGGCTTGGACACGGAGAGCAGAGTCCATCAGGGAGCTCGCTGCCTGCAAAAAGGCATCCCGGCTTTGGAGGCAGGAAAACCTTCCTGGAATGAGGGCCCTGACTGCTCCCAGCTCCAGGATGGATTTGGCCAATTGCTCCACCCACACCAGCAAACCATTCCTGAAGATGGGATCCGTGGCCCCGTCCACGTGCCGGGTGGTGGCTCCAACCACCCAGCGTGCCCAGCCCGTGAGGCGAGCGGCGTGCCGGGAGAATCCCTCGGGATCTCGGCGTTCCAGCGCCGCTTGGCACCATTCCCTGTGCTTGGCCAGCTCCAGCATGGATAACTCCAGGAATTCCCTCATGCCAAAGGTCTCCTCAAAGCAGCGCAGGAGGCCGTGGGTGGCTCTGGCCCATGCACAGCACAGGGCCTGGAGCTGCTCCATGGAATTCCTGCTTGTTTCTGTGAGCAGGGAAGGGAGGCCGGCCAGGAGGCTCCGCAGGTGCTCCACGCCCTCCCGGATTTCCCTGGCAGTTTGGGCCTTGGCACACCTGGCCAGGACCAGATCGGCCGCTCGGAGCATCTGCTGGGCCTGAGCAAAGAAGGCGGCAATGAGAGGCTGGAGCTTCCTTAAAATTCCTCCTGGTCCTGCTGGAAAACATCCTGAGCCGGCAAGGCTAAGGGCACCTTCAGTCAGCTGCCTCAGGGGCTCCTTCTCCTCGAAGAATCCATCCAGGATTTGGCACAGCGTGGCCCTGAGCGCTGCCCGGTCCAGGTTTTCCAGCTCCTCCCTCAGGCTGCGACATTCCCGCTCCAAATGCTCTCCCTGCCTCTGTCCTGGCTGTTCCTCCCTCTGGCTCAGGTGGCTGCAGATGCTCCTCCTCAGCTGCAGCAGGACCCAGCAACGTTCCACCAGCTCCAGCTGCAGATCCAGCCTGGATGACTCTGCCAGCAGCATTCCATGGAGAATGACTGCTTCCAAGTGGGAGCTGAACCCGCCCTCGGAGAGGCGCAGGGGGTCGGGATGGGAGAGGAGAGCCTGGAGCCTGCTCACCTGCTGGGAGAAGATCCCACTCCTGTCCTGTGGCTCTGTGAGCAGGGAGAGGAGCTCCCTGATGATCCTCTCCGCCAGCTGGAAAACAGGATTTTGGGAGAGGCAATCGCTGGGATGTGTCAGGGCGCTGTGCTTGGCTGTGTGGATGAGTGGGACACACTCGTGGAGCAGCTGCAGGGTCTGGGCCAAGCTCTTCCCTGCAGGACAGTCTCGGAGTTCCTGGAGCCGCTTGGCTGTCAGGCGGCTCAGCAGGAGCACGGCCTCAGAAAAGGCCTGGAATGCAGCCAGCAGTCCCGGAGCGTCCCGGGCACCCCGCAGCACGCTCAGGCATTCCAGGAGCCAGCTGGCAGCGCCAGTGATCCTCCTCATCCCTGCAGCCTCTTCCAGCTGAAGGAGCTAACCAGGAAACAAGGCAGAAAAGCTGCTCAGGTCAGGAATTCCCCATTCCCCTTTCATGCCTGGAGTAGGGAGGAGGTGTGGTTTGCTCCATGGATCTGCTGGAGCTTCCGTCCCCACCCTGCTCGTGTCCCTTCCCGGTGTCCCTCTCACCTTTGCTGTCTCCATCAGGATCCTCTTGGCAGCCGCTGCCAGGTGCTGTCGGTGCCGAGGGCTGTCCGGATGCTCCTGGAGCTGGCATGCAGCCAGCAGCACGTCCCTGCCAGCCTGGAGCAGGGATTCACCCACGGGACACATCTCCGTGCTCCCCTCCTGGCCGGAATCTTCAGACAGCCTGGAATGGGAGGACTGGGCTCAGCACTCCTGTCTACTCCCCACCTGTCCAGGAGGATGCAGGCTCCCTGCCACCTTCTCCATCTCTTCCCAGCCCCTAAATCCACCCGGCAGACTCCCATCCACCTCACCTCTTTGCCACAGCAGCGAGTTCTTCCGTAGCTTTGGCTAATTTTCCCGCCTTTTCCACCAAATTGGGAAAGGCCAGGGAAATCCCATCTTCCCGTTGCAGGGCGAGGAGGAGGTGGCAGAGGTCCACAGCCATGGGGCAGAGAATTCCCTGGATAGCTTTGTTTTCTGTTGGGAGCCCAAGAACAGAGAGAGAAAAAGGCTCCATGTCGTCCTGCCTGGAAAAGGGAAAAAACCCTGGGGTTAATTGAGATCCAGTGTGGAACAGTTCCCGGTTTTCCCAGCGAGCTCGGATGGGAACGACAGTTCCTGGCTTGGGAAATGCTCCTGGCTTTAATTTCTCCCAGCCCTGAAACCGGGTCACTCACCTGGAATTCCTGGGACACCGGAGCCGGGATTTCCTTTCCCGGCACTGCAGAGCCGGCATTCCCTCACAGGGAGGAGGGAGCCGGGGGGAGCGCCAGGTTTTTTTACCCCGCTTCCCGCGGTTCCCGGGACGCCATGCGGGACGTTCCCATGGAAGCGACGCCGGGATGCGCCGGTGTCGCCATGGAGACAGCGGGCGCGTGGATGTGACGTCACGCAGCGCGCCGGCCGCGGGGCGCGCCGGGAGTTGTAGTTCGGCGGGGTCAGGGCTATGGGATTCCCGCGGCCCGGGTGCGCAGCGGAGGGATCAGGCAGGAATATCCCAGTTTTCCCCGTACAGGGCTCACTCCTTCCAGGGGCGTTTTTGAGCAAGGCAAATGTGCGCTCAGGTGACGGGGGCAGGACATACATGTGACCCTTCTGATTATCCTCAGCGTGGAATATTCCCAGGAAAGTGTAGCCTACCTCCCCGGGAATTTGAGTTTCAGCTTTCCTGCATTACAGGTGAGCTAATTCCCTGGAAACTGGGAGAGCGACATAAATAACCTTCAGGATCAGGATTGACCTGACACACATCCCAGCGGCCGCACTAAGCCGGGATCCCGCTCCCATTCCCCTCGGCATCCTCGAGCACAAGCCATCTTTTGGAATCCCCCCTTCGGGAATAACCGGAGAGCCGCGGCTGCGCGGGTCCCGCCCGGCGGGAGGAGGCGGATCCCGGATCCCGCATATCCCGCATATCCCGCATCCTGCGCGCGCCCCGCCCCGCCGCGCTCCCGGTGCCGCGGCGGAGGAGGAGGAGGAGCACGGGGAGCAGGAAAAGCAGGAAAAAGCCCGGGGAGCGATGGACAGCGCCGGCAAGGAGCGGGAGGCCGTGCAGCTGATGGCGGAGGCCGAGAAGCGGGTCAAGGGCTCGCACTCCTTCCTGCGGGGGCTCTTCGGGTGAGCGGCTCCCGCATCCCGCATCCCTCTTCCCGCATCTCGCATCCCCCTTCTCCCATCCTGCATCCCCCATCCTGCATCCCTCTTCCGGCATTCTGCATCCCCCCCCCCCCTTTCCCCGGCTCCTGGATCCCCCTTTCCAGCCCCTTCCCACCCCCATTCCCATCTCCTCCGTCCGCCCCCTTCCCTATTTCCTGCCCCCCTTCCCCATCTAGTGCATCCTCCCCTTCCCGACCTCTTCCCCCTTTTTCCCAACTCCTGCCCCCCGCTGTGGGTGAGGGTCCTTCCTTATCCCTGCCAGGAGCTCTCCCGTCCCGATCCAAACCCGGATTTCCCTGGAGCAGCCGCTCCTGGCCATCCATGGCCACAGGGATGTGATAGAGGCCTCTGCGGCTCCTGTCCGCTCATCCCGGCTTTATCCCGAGGGAATCATCTCGCCCTGGCACCGATGGGCTCTCCCGAATTCCCGGGAACACCGGCGTTATCCCAGAAAATGGCAGAGCGTCCTTTTCCCTGAGCCTGCCTGCTCCAGGCTCGCAGAAACAGGGTGCTTTGGCCACCTCACTCCTGCTTTTCCTTAGTTTTTTTTTTTTTAGGAAAGAACATTCCTGGTGTGATGCTCTGTGAAGGCCGGGAGGTTTTTTTGTCCATCAGCCTGGAAAAATCGGCTGAGACCGTCCTAAAATCCACAAGTTTTAAATAGAATTTCCTCTCCGGCCTCCGGCAGATTAATCAGGCAGGGCCTGCTCCTGGGGCATAATCCGGGCAGCAAATTCCTGAAAATCCTTGGAGGGAACGGGCTGAGATTTCGAGACGGGAATTTTTAATTTCCAGGGCTAAAAACAGATGGAGTAAAAAAAAAAAAAAACCAAATAAAAAAGAGGAAGGGAAGGTGTGGGGGGGTGGGGGTGACTCGGCTCTTGGCACCTTCCCTGGCAAACGGGATATCCAGGCCTCGCAGTGCCAGCCAAATTCCTTCTTCCCACCTGGGCTATTCCTGGAATTGCTCCAGCACCTCGCACAGGAGCCGTTGTAGAAGGAAATATTCCTTTTATTTCTGGTTGTTTTGGGATTGAAAGGCTGGGACCTGCCCTGTTCCAGAGGCCTCTCTGGGTGCTGCCTCCATTGGGCTCTGCCTCGTGCCAGAGCCTCCTTCCAAGGGCAAGGAGGAATCCAAAAATCCCGCCTGTGCTTCCAAAACCAACCGTGCTCGGCTGCCAGAGGCAGAGAGGGAAGGGAGAAAAGCGCCAGAATTCCCAAGGGAAGGAAAAGAAAATGGAATAATTCCTCTTGTGAGGTCGATTTAAGAGCAGCGTGGATGTGGCACTTGGGGACGTGGATTTTGGGGGAATATTGGGTTCATGGGCTTGAGAGATTTTCCAACCTTAAGGATTCTGAGATTCCTTTTTGTTTTGTTTGTTTTTTTTTTCTGTGGAAGTAGAGCTCGATCCCACCTGGCTCCTGTCAGGGAGTTATGGAGAGCAAGGAGGGCCCCCCAGAGCCTCTTTTTTTCTCAGGGTTTCCATAAAAAATCTGCATTTCCTTACCAAAAATCTGACCTTTGGCATCTCAGAATTCCAAGAGAGCCCCCAAATCCAGCATTCCCCTTTCAGTGTTCTCACATGGGGGGTGGGATCGGCATCACAGAGCCGGAGAGGCCAAGATTCCCAATCCCAGTTTTGGCTCTGGAGCCGTGTTCCCTCCTGGCCCGGCCTCAGGAGCATTCCTGCTGCATTCCAGGGGCAACACCCGGGTGGAGGAGGCCTGTGAGATGTACACCAGGGCTGCCAACATGTTCAAGATCGCCAAAAACTGGAGTGGTGAGTCCAAATCCTGGGATCTGGGTGGGGGGGTGTGGGTGAGATCCTGGAGCACCCAAAAATCTTCCTGTGAATTATTCCAGTGGGGAATGGTCTCTGTGTCCATACAATTCCTGTTTAAATACTGTGAGAGTGGACAAAGGGAATGAGCTGAAGGGTCTTGGAGGAATTTTAAAATGCCAGCTGGTGATGCTGCTTGGGAAGCTCTCATCCCTGAATCCCCCCAAGTCCTGGAGGCAACACATTCCTGCTCATCCCTGGGATTCACAGGATTGGTATTCCTTCTTTTCCAGCGGCAGGAAACGCCTTTTGCCAGGCAGCCAAGCTGCACATGCAGCTCCAGAGCAAGCACGACTCAGCCACCAGCTTCGTGGATGCCGGGAATGCCTACAAAAAAGCGGATCCACAAGGTGAGGCAGCGGAATCTGGGATTGTTCCCAGCAGAGGGGCAGTCCTGCTTTTCCACAAGGAGCTTTGGGATGATGGTGCAGGAGGTCAGCGCTGTCCTGGCGTCTCCTCTTGGTGGTTGTTGGGATTTTTGGCAGCTTCCAGCCCGGTTTGGCTTGGCTTTAGGGAAATGGTTTCCTGAGGAATGGCTCCAGGCAGGTTCTGGGCTGGATCCCAGTGGGATCCCTGCCGTGTCCCCGAGGCTTTCCTCAGTCCTGGCCTTTGGTGGGATGAGAATAAAGGATCCAGGTTTTCATTTTTGGGGAAGTCTCCAATCCACTTTTCCCTGGATAGGTCTGGAAGCAAATCCCCCTCCTCCCAGCAGCATTATCCTAGGAGACACGGGAACAAACCCAGGGTGGCTAACACCCTTTTGGAGCGGTGAAACTCCCAAATTCCCTGGGAATCAGCAGTGTTTCGGAGCTGATCCCTTGAAGTTTGCTCCGTTGGGGGATGCAGACAGCAAACTTGGGCTTGGGTCGTCCCGGCGTTTGTTCCCTTTGGGAATTACTGGGGGTGCTGGGATCACTCCAGGGTCTGCGGGCAGATATTCCCTGCCGGGTGGGATTTGGGAAGGGGGGGCGTGGCTGACGCTGTTGTCTCTCACACACGCTGCAGAGGCCATCAACTGCTTAAACGCAGCCATCGATATCTACACGGACATGGTAAGGCCATTCCCGCCGTCGGGAATGCCGCGGGGCCTCACCCCGGGAGCGCCCGCGCCTCATCCCGCTGCCCTCCCCTCCCCTCCCGCCCCCAGGGCCGCTTCACCATCGCCGCCAAGCACCACATCACCATCGCCGAGATCTACGAGGCCGAGCTGGTGGACATCGAGAAGGTCAGGGGACATCATCGGTGACGTCATCGGTGACGTCGCCGGGTGACGTCATCGGCGCCGCTTTCCCGGAAAACCCGCGGTTCTCACATCCCTGGGAGTGCCCGAGGCCAAGCTCCGGAGCAGCCCGGGCCAGTGGGAGGTGTTCCCCCAGTGGATCTGGAGCATCTCTGAGGTCCCTTCCAACCCGGATCATTCCCGGGATTTCCTTGCCCCTGAGCTCTAGAATTCCCATCTGCCGTCCCATGGTGTAGGTGCATTCCAGCCCTGAGTTGGGGTTAATGGTTTTCCCAGCCTGGAGGCTTCCGTGGAGCATTCCCAAGCCTCTGGTGTGTCCCTGTGCCAGCAGCACATTCCAGTGAGAATCCACCTCAGCGTTTCCCATTGGAAAAGTGCTCAGGAATGTCACAGAGCCATTTTCTGTCACTTTCAGTTCCCACATCTCCACTGATTCCCTCATTCCCACTTCCAAGCTCCCTGAGCAGGAATCCCACTGCAGATCTTCCTCTTGCTGGAATTTTGCAGGATAAAACTGGATGGGATTTAGGGGTTCTTTTCCAGGCAGGATCTGCTCTGTTGGATCACCCTCTCTGTCCCCTGGGGTGCTTTTTCCCGGGATGACTGATCCCACATTTCTGTCCCCAGGCCATCGCGCACTACGAGCAGGCTGCGGATTATTACAAGGGAGAGGAATCCAACAGGCAAGTCCTTGGGATCAGCGGGAAGGGCTGGAGCAGGGATCCACCCCACACACTCCCAGAACCAGCACACTTCTTCTAATTTGGGCTATTGCACGAGAATTCCTCTAAATCCCACCTGTGGGTTCCCGGTTTTCTCTGCGGGAAGGGGTGCCGGGGGGTGGGCTGGTGAATTCCCGGGATTCAGGGCCTGATTTTTGGGATGTGGTCGCAGCTCGGCCAACAAGTGTCTGCTGAAGGTGGCGGCGTACGCGGCGCAGCTGGAGCAGTACCAGAAAGCCATCGAGATCTACGAGCAGGTCAGCAGCAAATCCCATGGGAATGGCACCTCTTCCCAAGGAAAAGGGCTCGGGGGGTTGGTCGGCAGAACTGCCAGAATCAGGGAATTGTTCAGGTTGGAAAAGCTCTCTGAGGTCAGAGCTCCCCCAGCATGCCAAGCGTCCCCATGATTTTTCAGGGTTTTTTTTTTTTCAGTGTTTTTCATCCGTGATTTTTCAGTGTTTCCAGGGGAAATCCATCAAAATTCCCCTTCGAGTGTATTTACAACACCCTTTGGTAGAAAATTCCCTCCTGGATTTATCAACTCTGCCCTGGTTGGATATTTACCTGGGAATACCGGCAGCGCTGCTTGGCTCTTCCAGAGGTTTAATCCCAAAGCAGCTTTTTCCCAAATGGATTTGTTTTTCCATTTCCTCATCAGCCTGGTGGGATCTGACTTCCCTTGGGATAAGTTCAAAACCTCCCTGCTTCCCAACAGCTTTTTGGCATTTTTTCCACGCCTTTTATTCCCAGCCCTGTGGAATTTGAATCGGTTGAACCCAGGCTTTCCTTTCCTGCCCCACTTCTCCATGGTTTTGTTTGTTTGTCCAGGTGGGAACAAACACGATGGATAACCCTTTGCTCAAGTACAGCGCCAAGGAATATTTCTTCAAAGCTGCCCTGTGCCACTTCATCGTGGATGAGCTGAATGCCAAGGTCAGTTATCCCAGAATTCCCAATCCCTCCTCACCAGCCTGGGCCAGCTGGGAGAAGCTTGGTGGGCTCACAGCTGTTATCCCAAAATCCCTGACCCCTCCTCAGCAGTGGCTGGAATTCTTGATGTGCTGCTGTCATGTTGGAATCCTGGTGGATAATTTCCCAAGTTTGAGGATGGGAAGGCAAATCCTGGGAAAAAAAAAATGGGACTGGTGTGTGTAGGGATCTCCTCTCTCTTCCAGCTTGCACTGGAGAAATACGAAGAAATGTTCCCGGCTTTCACAGATTCCCGGGAATGCAAGCTATTGAAAGTGAGTAATCAGGGGAATTTCCCACTTTTCCAGGGGTTTCCTCCTTTCTCCCAGCACTTTAGAGGACATCAGTCTTGCTTTTCCCTGGGTGTGTCCCAGATCCCCGTTTGTGGTGGGTGCATTCCATGAGTCTCTGTTCCCTGGGATGAGACGCCGGAGCAGGAACATGTGGGAACAGAGCATTCCCTCATTTTTCCTGTTGTTTTCCCAGAAACTGCTGGAAGCTCACGAGGAGCAGAACAGCGAGGCCTACACCGAGGCAGTGAGTACTCATGGGTTCACTTGGGAATGCTGCTTCTCCCTTCTCTTTTTTTGGGATGCCAGTGCCCTGTTCAGGATTTGGGAACCTGCAGAGAGGGGCTGGGGACAGAGCTGCTCCAGCACGGTCCCACCTTCCTCCTTTACCATTCCTGGGTTTTCATGGAGAGTTCACATCCTGCCTGGGTTTGCTCCTTTGGTGTTTGACAGGAGCTTAAAGTGCTCGGGGTGGGTTTGGAGAGATTTTTCTCTGGACTGTGGCCTTTTCCCCTTCTTTTCCCTCCATTCCCTATTTTTCCTCTGCTCTCTCTTGTTTCCCTCCCACTTGCCCTTGGTTTTTTCAGCCCTTCCTCCTTTTCGCTCCTTCCCTTTTTCCCTCTCCCCCCTTTCTTTCCCTTCTTCCTTTCCCCCTTTTTCCTTTCCCTTTTATCGTTTCCCTTTCTTTTTCCTTTCCCTTATTTTTCCCTTGCTTTCCCCTTGCGTTTTTCCCCCTTTTCTCCTTGTTTTTCTCCCCGTTGTTTCCCCCCCCCTTTCCCCTTGGTTCTTTCCCTTTCCCCCCCTTCCTTTTTTTTTCTCTTCTTCCCCTTTTTCCTCTCTTCCCCTTTTCCACCCTTCTCGTTTTTTCCCCTTCCCCTTGTTTTGCTTTTGCCTTTGCTTTTCCCCTTTTTTCCCCTTTCTCCTTATTTCTCCCTCCCTTTCCCCTTGTTTTTTTTTCCCTTTGCTGTCCTTCTTTGCATTCCCCCGTCCTTTGTCTCTCCTCTTTCCCTCCCCTTTATTCCCAGGACGAGCCCACTTCTGCCACTCCCCGCTCCCATCCCCTCCCGCTCCCTGATCCACGTTTTTTGCCGGTGCCAGGTGAAGGAATTCGACTCCATCTCGCGGCTGGATCAGTGGCTCACCACGATGCTGCTGCGCATCAAGAAAACCATCCAGGGCGAGGGCGACGGCGACCTCAAGTGACGCCCGCGGGCCCTTCCCGCCTCCACCTCCAGCCGAGGACTTTTCGGGAATTCCCGACCCAATCCCGCGCTTTCTTTGGTCGCTTCCCACTCCCATGGCTCACTGTGTTTCTTTAGCCCCCGCTCTGTGGTGACGCTCCGGGTGGATGTGAGGCGGGAGAAGCCCTTGGAGAGGAAGGAATTCCTCCTCCTCTTCCTCCTCCTCCTCCTCCTTCTCCTCCTCCTGGGGTTTGGTCCCGCTCATCCCGGTGCCTGCACTCGCAGCTCCCGGTTTTCCTGCTGTTCCGTTGATTCCAGCATGTAAATATTCCATCCAGGCCAGCACAGCACCAATAAGCGCTTCCAGCCCGTTGTGTTCCCATCTTCCCGCTCTCCAGTGTTGGATACACTTGGATTAGGGGGTCTGGAAGTGGTGCTAGCCAGAGGCTTTGGGAATTGGGAATATCCCACACACCCCCGCCACGCCAAAGGCATTCCAGGAATGCCGGGATCGGTGTCGGCCCTAGGTCCTGCTTGGTTTCCACTTTTCTTGGATTGATTTTCCACTTTTAGTTCGTGGTGCATCCCATCCCTCCACTTCCCAAATAATTCCACCCGAGGAAGGATCTGGTTTTGTACCCTCGCCCTCCGCGTGGGCCGGGCACAATCCCTAAATTCCGACCCCTCGGGATGCTGCACACGGGTGTTGATCCCACGGGAGCCTCGTTGGAATTCGGGTGGCAGGAGGGGCACGGTCTGCTTGGGAAAAGTTGAAAAATTCCTGCAGGAAGTGATGGATGTGTAGGCAAGGAGAGAGGATTGAGCTGCCTGTTTTTTCAGGGAGCTTGTGTCACTCTTTGGGAAGAGTGAAGTCATTCATTAAGGGCTGTTCTGGGGGCTCCAGGCAGCCCCAGCCCCTCTTTCCTCTGGAAAAAGTCAGGCTGGAACGCTGGGCTTTGGATCGAGCTTGGCTCGTTGGGCTCTAAAGTTCTGAAAACCAAAAATCCCCATCCATGCCAAATTCTCCTTGGTTTGATGTTTTCCTGCCCTTCCCCATCTCTTTATTTCCCACAGGTCCTTGTGTTCATCCCAAACAGATGGAAAAGCCCGGGCTTGGGAGGCGGGGGGAGATCTCCCAGCTCCAGGCTTGGAAGCACCCGGAGTTCATCCATTCCCACCCTCAGGAATGGCTTTGTCTGGTGTCCAGCACTGTGGGAGCCGGGATGAGGGGAAGCACAGCTTGGGAGGCTCCACTTTTCCCGGTGTTTTTTCGGTTCTGTTGCCATTCCCTGTGTCGGTGTTGTAGGACAGGAGGAGCAGGAGGGCTGTTACTCCATCCCTACACCTGGTAGTTGTGTGTGAGTAGCTCCAGCATGTCCTCTGCTGTATCCATGGTGCATTGTGACGGTTCCCAGGTGACAATTCCGCCACTCCCGCTGTATTCCCGCCCCACTTCCATCACTCCCTACTCGGAAAACTTATTTAAGGAAATGGCCTTAGCAAGAATATCATGTTTGGTGTGACTCTGTACATGAATAAAGTGAAAATCATGGATGGAAGGAGGGAGAAGTGGTTCTTCTGGAAAACTCAAAAGGCTGGAGCGTGGTGGGATGAGGGAGGCTGGGAGGGGCTGTGATTCCTTTAATTCCTGTTTGGAATCGTGGGGTGGTTTGGGTGGGAAGGGACCTTAAAGCTCATCCTGTTCCAGGGACACCTTCCACTATCCCAGCTTGCTCCAAGCCCCTTGAACACTTCCAGGGATGGGGCAGCCACAGCTTCTCTAAGAAAACTCTTCCAGGGGCCTCTCTGACCTCACAGGGAAGAATTCCTTCCCAATATCCCACCTGAATTCCCCCTCTGTCACTGGGAAGACTTTCCCTCCCTCTTGTGCTGTCACTGCAATTCCTGATGAAGAATCCCTCCCACTTTTCCTTGTAGGCCCTTTCTGAGGTTTCCAGGGAACCTTCTCTTCTCCAGGTGAATTTTCCAGGCCTGTCAATATCCCAAAGTGCCCCACTGGATATGACTGAGTCACTGGGAGGTCTCCATATTCCGTATTTTAATAGGAACAGCTCAAACAAGTAACTCACTTCTGTATGTTCCCAGAGTACAAAACGTTCCCTGGCTCCCGATCCAAGTGCTCAGCCTTTAAATACGTCTACAACCCCTTTCCTTCCATTGGGAATAACTGAGCTCCAGCAGGAATAAATATCTCAAATATAACCTCTCGGAAATGTCCTCTGGTACAAAAATTCCCTTTTTTCCACCTTGGAATTCCGTGAGAACGCCTCCGCCATCCCTTTATCCCAAAAAACAGCTCTGTGCCACAGGTTTGGGGGGGGAGGGGGGTCTTTATTGCTGGATCTCACCAAGGCTGGATTGTGCTTACCTTTCCCAAAGTTCTGCTCACAGCTTCAGCTGAGGAATTGCTGTGGGAATACTACAGGAACAGGCAAAGGAATGGGAAAAGGAATGGGAAAAGCTGCAGGTTTTTACACTGGGAAGCCCATCCCGAGGTTTGAAGCATTAAGTCATAGCAGTGAGTTGCTGTTGTGAAAAAAATCCAGGAGTCAGCGCAGCTGGACAACACTCCAAGGCTCCTTCCCTGCCCAGGGGAAATCCCCCACATCCAAGTCCACTAAAATGGAGCAGGAGAAGCCTCTGAACTGAGCCTTTTCCAGCACAGCTCCTTTTCCCAGACTTTATTCTAGGAGATGTTTTGGTCTCCTAAGTGCCCAGTTCCACGGGAGCTGGAGCAGCTGGAAAGGTGAGGACAGGCTCCAAGTGCCAGACTGCTCCGGTTTCCATGGAATTGCAAAACCAAGGAAGTAGCACTTGGCTGCCACCTGCCCCTTTTTGCTGCTCAGAGACTCCAAACTCCTGGATTGAAACTCCAAAGCTGCTCCCACTCTTTGGGATCTTTGGCAAAAGCAGAGAAAAACCAACAATTCCTGAAAAGCGAATCTAGCCAGACTTTTCCTGGATGAAATTCCACTGGGAAAAATGCAGCGAATGTCATGGAGGAACATCAGTTCTCCTGATTGTCCGTGTGGCACTGAATTCCCTGGAAAACAAACCTGCACCACCAAGGTACCTGAGCCACCCCCTGAATTCCCAAGGAATCAACTCCCACAAATTCCCTGGTGTGGTGCCACCCTACTCAACCGGGAGCTGGGGAAGGAATTTCCAGAGGAAAGCTGGAAATCCACTCCTTCCCAGCTTCCCACCACCAGGCCAAGGACTGCACAAGGGGTGCAGCCTCGGGAGCAGGAGGCAATCCCGAATTATTCCATGTTCACCAAGGCATGGAGCTGGGGCTGCCCAGAGTCCGTCTGCGTGTGGAGCACGCTGAGTTCTCCCAGCAGGGCTTCCTGTGCTCCAGAGGCCTTACAGTCCGTGCTGGAATTCCCATTTCCTGGGGCTGCTGCCAGGCTCTGGTAGGGGCTGTTCTCTGGGAAGGACAGCAGCTTTTCAGGGATTTTTGGAGACACCTCATACTCCTCGTCGGGAAGCTCCGTTTTGTGCCCCTCCGGGTCGTTCTTGGCAGCTCCTTCCACGATGACCAGGAAGGACTTCCAGGGAGTGTTTTTGTCGTGGATCTGCAAAGGAATAAGCAGGAGAGAGAAAGCTGGGTATGGGATGACAAGGAAAAATTTGGATCAAGCTTGTGTTTGATGTCGGTAGAGAAAAGGCTTTTGTTTTGGAGTCGTGGAATTGTTTAGGTGGGAAGGGATCTTAAAGCTCATCCAGTCCCACCCCCTGCCATGGACAGGGACAACCCTATCCCGGGATGTTCCAAGCTCTGTCCAACCTGCTTCTGAACAATTCCAGGAATGCAGCTGGGAAAACTGTGCCAGCGCCCTCCCAACCTCCCAGGGAAGAATTCCTTCCCAACATCCCATTCCATTACTTGGAACAGGAAGTCTGCTCTGGGCTTCACCTGTCAGTGCACGGAACCCCTGGAATGTGGGAGGTGCTCCTGGGATGAGGATTGGGATGGGACAGTACTGAGGTGAACCCCTGGAATGTGGGGGGTGCTCCTGGGATGAGGATTGGGATGGGACAGTACTGAGGTGAACCCCTGGAATGTGGGAGGTGCTCCTGGGATGAGGATTGGGATGGGGCTGGTGATTGGGATGGTGATTTGGATTGGGATGGGGATTGGGATGAGGACTGGGATGGTGATTGGGTGAGGATTGGGCTGGTGATTGGGATGGGGATTGGGATGAGGATTTGGATGCTGATTTGCATTGGGCTGGTGACTGGGCAGAGGATTGGGATGGTGATTGGGCAGAGGATTGGGATGGTGATTGGGATGAGGATTGGGCTGGTGATTGGGATTGGGCTGGTGACTGGGATGGTGATTGGGATGGTGGTTGGGCTGAGAATTGGGATGGGGATTGAGCTGGTGACTGGGATGCTGATTTGGATTGGGCTGGTGACTGGGCAGAGGATTGGGATGGTGATTGGGATGGGGATTGGGCTGAGGATTGGGATGGTGATTGGGATGGGGATTGGGCTGAGGACTGGGATGGTGATTGGGATGGGGATTGGGCTGAGGACTGGGATGGTGACTGGGATGGTGACTGGGATTGGGCTGGTGATTGGGATTGGGCTGAGGATTGGGTTGAGGATTGGGATGAGGACTGGGCTGATGATTGGGCTGGTGATTGCGATTGGGCTGAGGATTGGGATTGGGCAGAGGATTGGGATTGTGATGGTGATTGGGCTGGTGATTAGGATTGGTCTGGGGATTGGGATTGGACAGAGGATTGGGCTGAGGATTGGGATTGTGATGGTGATTGGGATGGTGATTGGGATTAGTCTGAGGATTTGGATTGGGCTGAGGATTGGGATGGTGATTGGGATTAGTCTGAGGATTTGGATTGGGCTGAGGATTGGGATTGGGCAGAGGATTGGGATTGGTTTGAGGATTGGGATGGTGACTGGGATGGTGACTGGGCAGAGGAGTGGTCCGAGGACCGTGCCGGTACCGAGGTGTGGCGGCGCAGCGTGGATTTGTCGGTGAAGGTGCGGCCGCAGGCGTTGCACATGAAGGGTTTCTCGCCCGTGTGGATGCGGTGGTGCCGCTGCAGCGCGTTCAGCTGCGTGAACTGCTTCCCACACTGGTCACAGCAGTAGGGCCGCTCCCCTGGGAAGGAACACGCCCATGGGGGAATTCCCGCCTGCCGTGCCTCGGGAATGCCCAGCAACCCCCAGGGAACGGTCAGGGAAAACCTCCTGGAGGTGCAAACGGTGTCGCGGGCGGCACGCTCCTCCCAGCCCCATAAAGCTCCGCTCCCACTCCCCTTTTCCACGGATTTTCCATCCCTGCCCAGAATCCAAGTATTCCTCCCCCCTACTCACTCTTCTCTGAGCAAGACCCCAGCCTCCCTCTTTGGAAACAGATCCCATTTTCCTCCTTCCCTGGATAAACCCTCGGAGCTCAACCAGAGCTCCACAGCGCCAAGGATCCTGGCAGGTTATTAAGGTGTCTCCACAGCCTGTGGAAGCATTCCAAGGAATTATCACTCAGGGCTAGTGGGAGAAAGGGAGAACATGACACATCGAGCAAGGAAAAACCTGGCTGAGAATTCCTTGCTGGAATATTGCAGTGGTGAGGGGTGTGTAATCCAAGGAAAAGGGGCACATCCTACCTGTGTGTAATCCAAGGAAAAGGGGCACATCCTACCTGTGTAATCCAAGGAAAAGAGGCACATCCTACCTGTGTAATCCAAGGAAAAGGGGCACATCCTACCTGTGTGTAATCCATGGAAAAGGGGCACATCCTACCTGTGTAATCCAAGGAAAAGGGGCACATCCTACCTGTGTAATCCAAGGAAAAGGGGCACATCCTACCTGTGTAATCCAAGGAAAAGAGGCACATCCTACCTGTGTGTAATCCAAGGAAAAGGGGCACATCCTACCTGTGTGTAATCCATGGAAAAGGGGCACATCCTACCTGTGTGTAATCCAAGGAAAAGGGGCACATCCTACCTGTGTGTAATCCAAGGAAAAGGGGCACATCCTACCTGTGTGTAATCCATGGAAAAGAGGCACATCCGACCTGTGTAATCCAAGGAAAAGGGGCACATCCTATCTGTGTAATCCAAGGAAAAGGGGCACACCCTACTTATGTGTAATCCAAGGAAAAGGGGCACATCCTACCTGTGTGTAATCCAGGGAAAAGGGGCACATCCTATCTGTGTGTAATCCATGGAAAAGAGGCACATCCTACCTGTGTGTAATCCATGGAAAAGAGGCACATCCTACCTGTGTGTAATCCAAGGAAAAGAGGCACATCCTACCTGTGTAATCCAAGGAAAAGGGGCACATCCTACCTGTGTGTAATCCAAGGAAAAGGGGCACATCCTATCTGTGTGTAATCCAAGGAAAAGGGGCACATCCTATCTGTGTGTAATCCAAGGAAAAGGGGCACATCCTACCTGTGTAATCCAAGGAAAAGGGGCACATCCTACCTGTGTGTAATCCATGGAAAAGGGCCACATCCTACCTGTGTAATCCAAGGAAAAGGGGCACATCCTATCTGTGTAATCCATGGAAAAGGGGCACATCCTATCTGTGTAATCCAAGGAAAAGGGGCACATCCTACCTGTGTGTAATCCAAGGAAAAGGGGCACATCCTACCTGTGTGTAATCCAAGGAAAAGGGGCACATCCTATCTGTGTAATCCAAGGAAAAGGGGCACATCCTACCTGTGTAATCCAAGGAAAAGGGGCACATCCTACCTGTGTGGACTTTGATGTGCTGGTACAGGGAATTCCGCTGGGCAAAGGTCCGGAAGCAAACCTCACACTTGAAGGGCTTGGATCCCGTGTGGATCCGGTTGTGGTGTTTCAAGTATTCCTTGGAGGCAAAGCTCTTCCCACAGGTCTCACACATGAAAGGCCTTTCCCCTAAAAAAAGGGAGCCAAAAAAAAAAAACGAGGATTGAATCAGCAGAGCTTTGGGAATGCCCTTAAATATCCCACAGGAATTCTGGAGCGTGCCCTTGCTTGGGGGACCTTTAAAGGTCACCCAGTTCCAAACCATTCCAGGGACAGGGACACCTTCCCCTAACCACTCCCAACCCGGCCTGGAACAATTCCAGGGATGGGGAATCCACACCTTCTTTAGGAAAACTCATCCAGAGCCTCACCACTCCCACAGGAGAGAAATTTCTTCCCAAAATCCAATTTAAATCACCCCCCCCTCCTCAGCTTAAAACCATGGGATGGGAACCCTCAGCAGGCAAATCTCCTCTAAGAGACAACAACACCTTGTTTTATCCATGGAAACACAGATAAAACAAAAGCAGTGTTTTCCGAAGGCAGCAGTTTCCCTGGAATGGGTGGGGCTGGGTTTTCCCAGTTTTCCAGGCTCACCTGTGTGGCAGCGCCTGTGGTAGATGAGCATGTGGTTCTGGGTGAAACGGGCCCCACACTCATCACACACAAAGGGCTTCTCCCCCGTGTGGATCCTGCAAGGGGAAAAAAAAAGGGAATTTTCAAACCTTTCCCTCAACCCCCAGCATTCCCACGGATCCTCACTGCTGGAGCGACGCCCACGGCCAAAAACGTTACGGAAAAAAAAAACCCGAATTTTTCGAAGCAGAAAAAACGAAATTCCGAAAATTCCGTCCGAATTTAGAAAATTCTCTGCAGGTTGTGGCCCCAAATCCTTCGGGATTGTGAGGAAAAGCTTCTCAAGGGGTTCTCCTGGAGAGGCACATCCACGTGCCAAAACCCATCCCCAAGTGAATTAGGAACATTGCCTTGATAGTTTTAATTCTTTGGTGGATACACTGAAGTAGATAAGGCACAAATATTATGATTATTAAGATCACAATTAGCATATATATGTTTATTTTTAAATATTTTTTTATAATTGTTGAGGTTTATAGGATGTTTGAAAATAAAAATATTTCGTTTTTTAGTGGGATTTAATTAATTTAGTGGGATTAACTGAGAAAGCTTTGGAGAGATATTTTTTGGAATTGGTTAATTGTTTATTGGTATATTGATTAAATAGCTTGAGAATGGCTTTTTTGGATTTGCATTTGTTAAATAAATGGTGTTTAGGTTTGATGTATTTGTTAAGGTTATTTAAATATTGGTTTTTGGTTGATTTATGGGTATGGTTGTGTTATTAAAAGCAAACAATGAAGTAATAAGGCACAAATATAATATTTCATTTTTTTTGTTTTTAATTTAAGGTTAAATGTGATATACTAAATTAACTTTTTAAAAAAGTTTTATATTTCGTATAAAATTTTGATTTGCAATACGATTTGTATTACGTTTTTGGCAATAATGTTTTATAATGTTAATGACTTTTATATTTTTTGTATTGACATAAAACTTAAAATTTATAGCTGTTGTATGTGGGACAGAAGATGGTTTTATATTTTTTGAAAGAATTTACTTTGGATTAGTATTTGTGGAGACATAAAAAACAGACTTTTTTTAGGTTATTTAGTTGAAATGGATTTTTAGTTTTTATTAAAAACTTAATTTTGTTTGGAAAAAAATTGTGATTTGGAAAGTGAATTGAATAAACACTTGGACAATTTAATAATGCAAGGTAAATTTTGTTGCTATTACTTTTGTGGCAGTGTTTTGTTGATGAGTTATACGAAGAGTTGTGAGGGCTTTTTAAAAATTTTTTATTTGTAGACTAGCATGAGAAATCCCCACCACGCCCAAATTAAGGCAGTGTCGAATTTCCAGTGTCCAAAATTCCTGAACAGGGCTCTGGGAACAGGAAAAAAAAAATCAGGTTTAAACCCTCAGAGAGGATTTTTCCTCCTCATAAAATGTCTCTGGCCCAGGATAAATGAAATAACTGATAAAAATCAGGTTTAACCCCCTCAGAGATGATTTCTGCCCTCATGAAAAGGGCTCTGCCCTGAGACAGATAAAAAAAAGAGATAAAATCAGGTTAAACCCCTTCTGCCCTGATAAAAACGCCCTCGGGAAGACAAAATGGATAAAATCAGATTAAAACCCCTCAGGGATGATTTTTACCTTATCTAAATGCTCCGAGGTAGATAAAATACTGACAAAATCAGATTAAAACCCCTCAGGGATGATTTTTACCTTATCTAAATGCTCCGAGGTAGATAAAATACTGACAAAATCAGATTAAAACCCCTCAGGGATGATTTTTTTTTCTCCTGATAAAAACACCCAGGGACAGATAAAACCCAGCTGCGTGTGGGTGATGCCACCTCCTCCCATTCCCAGATCCATTATTTTCCCTGTTTCTCCCACAAATTCAGCCTTTTCCCATAGAAATCCTTCCACAGATCCTTCCCAAATATTTCCACACTTTGTCTTTGTGTTGACTCAAAGGATGTGCTGGAGGAATCCCAGCTGCATATGAGGAGAAAATGGGAATTTGGGATGAAGAGAAAACAGGGACGTGGGATGTCCTGAACGAGAAAATGGGAATTTGGGATGCCCTGGAAGAGAAAACAGGGATTTGGGATGTCCTGAATGAGAAAATGGGGATTTGGGATGCCCTGGAAGAGAAAATGGGAATCTGGGAGGCCCTAAAAGAGAAAACAAATATTTGGGAGGTCCTGAGGGTTGCACCCCACAAAAAAAAGGGACTTGGGAAGCCCTGAAAGCAAACAGGAATTTGGGAAGCCCTGAAGGAGGAAACAGGGATCTGGGAAGCCCTGAGGGAGAAAACAGGGATGTGGAAGGCCCTAAAAGATAAAACAGGGATTTAGGAGGCCCTGAAAGAGAAAACAGGGACCTGGGAAGCCCTAAAACAGAAAACAGGGATGTGGAAGGCCCTGAAGGAGGAAACAGCGACCCAGGAGGCCCTAAAAGAGAAAATAGGGATTTAGGAGGCCCTGAAAGAGAAAACAGGGATGTAGGAGGCCCTGAAGGACAAAACAGGAATCTGGGAGGCCCTAAAACAGAAAACAGGGATCTGGGAGGCCCTGAAAGAGGAAACAGGGACCTGGGAGGCCCTAAAACAGAAAACGGGGATGTGGAAGGCCCTAAAAGATAAAACAGGGATCTAGGAGGCCCTGAAGGACAAAACAGGGACCTGGGAGGCCCTAAAACAGAAAACAGGGATGTGGAAGGCCCTAAAAGATAAAACAGGGATGTGGAAGGCCCTAAAAGAGAAAACAGGGACCTGGGAAGCCCTAAAAGAGAAAACAGGGATTTAGGAGGCCCTGAAAGAGGAAACAGGCACCTGGGAAGCCCTAAAACAGAAAACAGGGATCTGGGAGGCCCTAAAAGATAAAAGAGGGATCTGGGAAGCCCTGAAAGAGGAAATAGGGATTTAGGAGGCCCTGAAAGAGAAAACAGGGATTTATGAGGCCCCGAAGGACAAACCAGGGATCTGGGAGGCCCTAAAACAGAAAACAGGGATCTGGGAGGACCTGAAAGAGGAAACAGGGACCTGGGAGGTCCTAAAAGAGAAAATAGGGATTTAGGAGGCCCTGAAAGAGGAAACAGGGACCTGGGAAGCCCTGAGGGAGAAAACAGGGATCTGGGAGGCCCTAAAAGATAAAACAGGGATCTAGGAGGCCCTGAAGGACAAAACAGGGACCTTGGAGGCCCTAAAACAGAAAACAGGGATGTGGAAGGCCCTGAAAGAGGAAACAGGGACCTGGGAGGCCCTAAAACAGAAAACAGGGATCTGGGAGGACCTGAAAGAGGAAACAGGGACCTTGGAGGCCCCGAAGGACAAAACAGGGACCTTGGAGGCCCTAAAACGGAAAACAGGGATCTAGGAGGCCCTGAAACAGAAAACAGGGATGTGGAAGGCCCTGAAAGATAAAACAGGGATCTAGGAGGCCCTGAAGGAGGAAACCAGGGCCTGGATGGCCCTAAAAGATAAAACAGGGATTTATGAGGCCCTGAGGGACCTGGGAAGCCCTAAAACAGAAAACGGGGATGTGGAAGGCCCTAAAACAGAAAACAGGGACCTGGGAGGCCCCGAAGGACAAAACAGGGACCTGGGAGGCCCTAAAACAGAAAACAGGGACCTGGGAGGCCCTGAGACAGAAAACAGGGATTTATGAGGCCCCGAAGGACAGAACAGGGACCTGGGAAGCCCGGGGGGCGGCGCCCCGAGCCGCGGGGCAGGCAGCTCCCCCCCCCACCAGCCCAGCCCCGGTCGCCCTCACCTCATGTGCGTCTTGAGCGCGGAGGGCTGGGAGAACTTGGCCTGGCACTCGGGGCAGGCGTAGGGCTTGTGTCCCGTGTGCGTCCTCTCGTGCAGGCGCAGCGCCGTGCGCGAGCTGAGCCCCTTGCCGCACTGCGGGCACTGGTGGCGCTCGCCGCCGCCCTCGTGCACCTGCAGCACGTGGCGCCGCACGTCCTTGCCGCGCTTGAAGCGCTTGGCGCACAGCTCGCACGGGAAGCGCCGCTCGCTGCTGTGCACGTGCCGCTGGTGGCTGCGCAGGTTGCAGCGGTTGGCGAAGGTCTGCGCGCACGTCTCGCAGCGGAACTCGGGCGCCGGCGTCGACGCCGCGCCGCCGTGGCTCTGCTGCACGTGCTTCAGGAAGCTCTTCTCGTACAGGAATTCCTTCTGGCACGTGGCGCACTTGAAGGCGCCGCCGCCGCCGCCGCGCCGCTTCCTGTCGTCGTCCTTCTCCGCGGAGCTCCCCTCGGCCGCGCCGGAGCTCTCGTCCCGCTCCACCTCCGGCGGCGTCCCCTCCTCGGAGCTGCGCTGCTGCTCGCGCAGCCGCCGCGTGTATTTCTTCTTCGGGATCTCCACAAAGACCTTCCTGCCCGCCAGCCGCCCGCTCGCCCTGCGGATCTTGGCGTAAGGAGCCTTCGGCGCCTCCTTCTTCTTGTCCGCCTTCTCCTTGGCTTTGGCGGCCTCGGGAGGCTCCCCGCGGCCGGGCACGCCCGCGGAAGAGTCCGGAGGCTCCCGCTCGGGCGCGGCGGCGCTCTCCTCCTCGGAATTCTGCGACTCCGAGAAGCTCTGCAGCTCCAGCAGCACGGATTCCAGCATCTGCCTCTTGAGCTGGAAGCAGGTCTCGGAGAGGTCCAGGCACTTGAGCTTCTCGGCGATCTCCAGCATGCGCTGCACCCTGTCCTCCTCCACCTCCACGCGCGCCGTGTACACGAACTCCAGGAAGGAGGCGAAATCCGCCACCTGCACCTCGTTGAGGAACACGCTGCTCCGGGGGCCGTCCACGGGCTTCTCGTTGAGGAAAACCTCCTTGAAGAACTTGCTGGTGGCGGCCAGCACGGCCTTGTGCGCCGGGAACTCGGCGCGCACGCCCTGGTACTCCACGCTGACCGTGACGTCGCACAGGTGGCCCAGCAGCCGCAGCTGCTGCATCTCGTTCAGCAGGTTGATGGGGGAGGACTTGGATTCCAGCAGGACGGGGGCGCTTTCCATCCTTCTTCTCCCTGGGAACGAGACCCCCGCGTCAGGGAGGCGGGTCCGAGGCGGCCCGGGGTCGGGAAGAGCTCCGAGACGATTGGATCCAACCCCAGGCCTCCGAATCCTCAACAGAACCACGGAGCGAGGGAAGCTGAGCTAAGGTTCCGTGAAACCCTTAGGGGTTTGAGCCTCACGGAATTCTTGGGATTGGGAAGACCTCTGAGACGATTTATTCCAACCCTCAGACCTCCAAGTCCTCAACAGAACCATGGAGCGAGGGAAGCTGAGCTTAAATCCCAACCCTCGTTTTCCAGGAAACCCTTTGGGCTGTCAGCAGCTGGGACAGCAAACAAGGATGGACCCAAGTCAAGGCACTTGGAATTCAGGAACGATTCCTGGCCTCAGAAGGCAATAAAAGGAAGCCAAGACTAAGCAAAAGTTAACCTCAGTCCCAAAGAACTGCCTGAAAACGGTTTCCACAGAAAATTCCACGCTCCTATCTGACAGCTAATCCTCTTCACGCACCGAAAATCCCAAAAATGATTGGGAATTCCTCCAAACGGACTCAGAGCCTGCACTTTTTGAAAGCCCATTTCCAACCTTCCCCATCGGGCCCTGTTTCCCAGGAATGTCTGAAGTTGCTCCAGAGTTTGTAAAAGAGAGGAAGTTTTGGGGTGTTTTCCCAACCGTCTGACCCCAGAACAAACCAGATTTCTGCGGATTTAAAGGTGCTCTCAGGAATCTGTGGAGTCTAACCCTCTTCCTGCCAGAATCCGAGGAATTTCTTTCCGTTTCCCGGGAATTAAGTGATGTCTCCGCTTTATAAACAATCAGCGACACCAAAACGCCACCTTTTTACCCCGATAAAATGATTTTTAACTGCTTCCCGCGTTATTGCACAACTATCCCTCTAATTCCCATTTGAGCACTATCCGTTTCCTAGGAATACCTCCCGTTCCAGAGGCAAAAGTGGCTGCAAAGAGGCAAAAAGCTCCAGGCCAAAGGGGAATGGGGAGAGGATTCCCATGCTGCTGAACCCGGCGAACCCCACGGTGCCCACTTCCAGTCCCAATTCCCAAAGCACCCTGGATCCCATGGGAAAAAAGAGGGAGAGGAAAGGGGGCAAACAAGGAGGGGAAGCGGGGGAGAGAAGAAAAGGGATGGGAGAAGAAGGGTGGGGAAAGAGGAGGGGAAAAAAAGCGGGGAAAAAGAGGAGGAGGAAAGGGGGGAATAAGGCGGAAAGAGGAGAGGAAAAGAAGGCGGGCGGGGCCAGCCCGCCATGGCTGCCGCACTCACGGCTCCCGGCCCGTTCCCGGTTTGTCCCCGGTTTATTCCCGGCTCCTTCCCGGTTTGTTCCCGGCCGCTGCTCCCGCTCAGCTCCGGGCGCGGCCGGAAGCGCTGACGCGCCACGACCCCGGAAGTGACGTCACTAAGCGCGCCGCGCGCTGCTAGGCAACGCGCCCTAGCCCGCCCCGGCATTCCCAAATTCCCGGCGTTTTCCCCAGGGAAATCCGGGCCAGTCAAGGAGGGACGGGCAGGGCGGCACTGACAGCTTTATTTAAGGAGGCCTTGAGGATTTACAGCGCGCTGTGTGTGTATAAACGCGCCCCCCCGCTCTGCCCATTCCCAATGGGATGCTCCCACAGCTCTGGGAGAAAAAAAACCTCTGGAGAGGTGCAAACATTTCAGCGGAGTAAACACCCTCGCGTGAGGAATTACCCCTTTAGCACCTGCAGTGCGGCTCCCGAGGCAGGTGGACGATTCCCTGCGTTCCAAAGGGCAATTCCCACCGCTGGGCCTCAAACCGCCCATTTCTGGGGCTCAGACGGACTTTACAAGGACAAGAGGGAGGGGTCAGTGTCCCCGGTGTCCCCAAGGCCAGGTGTCACGTGTGCTGCTGCTCCTGCAGCTGCTGCTTTAGCACCTTCTGGTTTATAAAGATTCCCGTGGCCAACGGACCAAATTTCCGGCACGGGATCTCCTCCCGGCTGCGCTTCCGCTAAAGTCTCGATTTTGGACCAGTTGTGGTCTTTTTTTTGGGTGAGGTCGATCAAGAAGCTTCTCCAGTGAGCATTCCGGTCATGGATCTGGGGGGAGGAGAAAAAAAAAAAAAAAAAAAAAGGGAGTGGGACAGGAAAACAAGTTAGATCTGATTCTGAACTGCCAAGTATTTCACTTCATCCAGAGCTATATCCAACAATTTTGGGATAACTCCGGGATCCAAGTCTCAGCTCAAACACAAACAAGGCTCTTTTGCCAACTGTGTGCTGAATTCCTGGCTGTGCTGCCGTGGAACGCTTCCAAAATCAGCTGGAATTTCAGCACACAGGCAAAACACTGACTTGGGGCTGGAAGGGAACCTCCTGTTCTGCCTCCGCTGTCACTTCCAGGACCTGGAGGTCTCTGAGAAGAGCCGAGCTCAGCGTTTTCCAGCGGAATGCTGGAAATTCCTGTTAATGTGCGCCACGAGGGCTGGAACGAAGGTTAAAGCATCAGAGACCCTGCAGTTAACTCATAAAAATCCCAAAATCACATTTTCATGGAATCTTCCAGGAGAAGATCTCGGAGCTGACGGCCATCACGGGAGATGGCCGGATTGGGGGATGAAAACCCCACACGAACCTCAGGGACAGATTTAGAGGACGGCGCTGCCCTGAAACCCATCCCTAGCACCGTCCCCTCCCAAGGGCTGGAAATTCCCGCTGCCGGGGTGGCACTGAGGGGCGGGAAGCTCCCGTGGGATGTCCTACCGCCACGTGCCGGCGCAGGGTGGACATGTCGGTGAAGGTCCTGTCGCAGGCGCGGCACTTGTAGGGCTTCTCCCCGGTGTGGATGCGCTGGTGGCGCCGCAGAGCTCCCTGCTGAGTGAAGGCCTTCCCACACTGCTCGCAGAAATAGGGACGGGTCTCTGGGAATAACAATCCCAGCAAACGTGGGCTTAGCAGAGGGCAGCGGGCTCTCCGGCCCTTTTCCCTGGAAGTGCCCGAGGAAACGCTTGGAACAACCCGGGAGAGTGGAGGGTGTCCGTGGCAGGGGGTGGAATGGGATGATCCCTAAAGTCCCTTCAAATCCCAGCCATTCTGTGATAATTACTTCCCACCACCACGCTCTACTCCAAATTCCTTCAGCTGCACAATCCAGGCCTCCGTTTTTTGACACAACACTCCCATGAGCCAGGGTCAGGACGAGCCCTGCTTCCCAACGTAATTCCCATCCCTGGAAGGCCTGGACGTGGCACCCAGTGCTCTGGGCTGGTGACAAGGCGGGGATTGGGCACAGCTTGGATTCGATGGCCTTGGAGCTCTTTTCCAACCCCGATGATTCCAGGACCCCCTAATTCACCAAGGGGCTGAAACGTCCCCATCCACACTGGGGAGTGCCACAAGGCCACCGTTCCTTTTCCCAGCCCTGGAATTACCTGCATGGACGTTGCTGTGCTGGGCCAGGGAGGCTCTGAGGCCGAAGGTTTTCCCACAAACCTCGCACCTGTAGGGTTTGGCCCCCAGGTGACAGCGCTTGTGGCACTTGAGGTACTCGTTGGTGGCAAAGTGCTTCCCACACACATCACACCTGAAGAGCCGCTCTCCTGAGGGAACAGAAACCGGGCATCAGGAATTCTCCCAGGGGAATTTGGTCCTTCTGCAAATCACGGAGCTCAGGCTGGAAAAGACCTCCAAGGTCATCGAGTCCAACCTGTGCCTGATCCCCGCCTTGGCAACCAGTGCCACATCCAGTTGTCCCCCAGGATTCCATCCCATTCCAATGCCTGATAATCCTTTCCATGAAGGAATTCTTCCTGATATCCAAGCTGAACCTCCCCTGAACCACCACTTGAGGACAGTCCTCTCATCCTATCCCTTGCTCCTTGGAATCAGAGCCCAAATTCCCCCTGGCTCTTGACAGGGAATTGTGGAAAGCAACAAAGTCCCTCCAGAGCCTCCTTTTCTCCAGGCTAAAAGTCCTTCTACCCCTATGAATTCCTTCCTGGTGCTTGGATACTCTTGGATGAATTACCAAAAAAATAAAAATATTTAATTCCCACCTGTGTGTGTCCTTTTGTGGCCGGTCAGTTTTCCTTTGTCGGCAAAGGAAGCGCCGCAGTCCTCACAAATGTAGGGCTTCTCCCCAGTGTGGGATCTAATGGGGACAAAACACCAATGATTAGTAATTAATTAGGTCTTGATCCCTAAAAGACTGGATTTGAAACGATGTTTTTTTGGGATTTAGATGTGGTGGGAAAAGGAAATTCTGCTCCCTCAGAAAACTGAGTGTTTCCAGGTACAGGTGCTATGCTCTGGGAGTAAAATTCCCATTTAAAGTTTACCTTTTAAAACTGAAAATTCCCATTTAAAATTTACCTTTTCCTCAATTTCAGGCCCCACAAAATCCTCCTTTTTTTCCCAGACAGCTGAGAGCATGGGAAAGGACAAAGAAGGGAAAATGACAGAGAATCAGAAAAATCTGAGCCTAATCTTTGGTCCTAACTTATTCCAACTCAAACAGGATGACGTCCAAAGTCATTCCTGATTTTGAGCTGTCAGGACAAAGTATTATCATGGAGAAAGATGGGAAATTCCATGGGATGATTCACCCTCTCCTGGGAGAGGACACATCCAGCACAGACACCACCGGGGAGCAACTCATCCCGCCAAGCTCGGGCTGAGCGGCACGGATTTGGAGTTGCGCACGGAGATGAAATCCCATGGCAATTCCTTGCTCCAAGAGCGAGCGCGGCTCAGGATCTCCAGGATCCCTGACTCACTCTTCATCACCGAGGGGCAACGTGGGATTTGAGAGCCTGTCTCAATGACAGATGTTCCTTGCGAGTTCGGACAGGGCATCCGTGTCGAAATCCCGACCGCGGCAGAGGCGACGCGGAGCCAAAGCCTTTGCGCAAGGGAATTAATCGCGCTGCCCGCGAGATCCTGGCCTTCCTGGGGTCTGACCTGGTGTGGATCTTGAGCTGGGAAGGCTGAGCAAAGCGGGAGGGGCACACGCCGCACTCGTAGGGCTTCTCTCCGGTGTGGGTGCGCATGTGGAACACGAGCGCCGTGCGCGAGCTCAGCATCTTGCCGCACACGGAGCACAGCGGCCGCTTGGCCCTGCCCTCGTGCTTCCGCACGGAGTGGGTCCTCACGTCCCGCTTCCTCTTGAAGGTGGCCTGGCAGAGGCCGCAGGAGAACCTCCTCTCCTCGCTGTGCACGCAGGCGCGGTGCTCCTTGCAGCTGGCGTAGCTGGCGAAGGCCTTGCTGCACACCTCGCAGCGGTACGCCTTGCCCGGCAGGCTCTGGTGCACGTCCCGGCAGTGATCCACGTATTTTTTCCGGGAGACAAACTGCTCCTGGCACTTGTCGCAGTGGATCACGTAGATGGATTTCTTGTCGGCCGCACTTTTACTGGCCTTCTTTAGTTTGAACCCTGGTTCAGGCTCTTTGCTGTCCTTCTCCGTTGAGGCTTCATCCTCCTCCTCCTCCTCAGAACATTCCTCGTTGTCCCTGCTTCCTGCCACTTCCGAGTATCCTGTGTCATAGCCTCCCTGCTCCTCGCCCTTTACACTCATTCCACCTCCATCTTCATTCCCTCCTTCAGCTTCCTGGAATTCCTCTTGTTCCTTGCTCCTTTCTGCTTCAGCAACAGATGAATTCCTGGCATCTTCCTCATACGCCGAGGTTTCCGGTGTCCCATCCCAAGTCTCTCCGTCGGGATCTTTGTCACGGCTCGTGGAGTTAGGGCCGTGTCTGGGTGGAACCACCATCCAATAGACAGGCAGGAGTTTCCTTTCTTGCCCAGACTCATGGATTTTCCTGTTAAAAACGGAGCACAACTTCAATTAAGTTCGACTGAAACACATTAATTGTTTAATTGTTTCAATTCAGGCCTTGGGGGGAGAGTCCTTTCCTTTGAATTGCTCCTTGCACCATTTAAGAAATTCCCAGCGTGTTCGGAAAGCCTGCAAGTAAGGAGAGTTTGGGAAGAGTTGGACCAGATAATTAAAGGCAATTAAAATGCCTCAGTTCATTAAGATCTGAATTTTTCACCTGATCAGGAATGTAGGATGGACTTTTCCTCCCAGGCCGTGAAATTAAGGAAACAGAGGTTAAATGCCCAGACAGAGATACACAAAATTCCGGTTTAAAACCCCGAATCTGAGGACTCCAAAGAAATCTGGTTGCACAAGCCCCCCCTTAATCCAATGGGAAATTCTCTAAATTCCCCATCTGGGAGACCCCCAATCCAGTTGTCCGCGCTGCGAGGCCAAGAGAAAAATCCCGATTTCAACAACACTTCGAGTCAGATCCAAGGAATTCTGGAGCTGAGGCAGGGAGGACGGTGGGAAATGATTTATCCCAGAATCCCCAGGAAGCGCATTCCCAGGAACGCCGTACCTGAGGTGGGAGGTGTAGGCAGCCCTGTGGGCGAAGCTGGCGGGGCAGCGCTGGCAGCGGTAGGGCCTGTCCCTGGTGTGTGTCCGGACGTGCAGGGCCAGGCCACACTTGGAGCTGATGGCCTTGTCACAGTAGGGACACGCCTGGGATTCCCGCTTCCGCTCCTGACCCCTCCCATCCTTGGTTTCCAGGCTGGCGATATCCACACCCGGTCTGCTCGGGGAATGCGCCTTGTTGCACTTGGGCGGCTTTGCCGGCCTGGATTTTGGGGCTGGAAAAGCCGTGGCCTCCTGCTCCAGGCCTCCTGCTTGGCCTCCAACGAGCTCATAGCCTGGCAGCAGCTCCTTGTGTTTCTGCCTATCCCAAAGTTTCCTCTGCATGGGAATCGCCACGATCTGCGAAGAGCTCCTGGGGTTCTCCTCTTGCTGGATGCGAGGCCACTGCGATCCCCCGTTTTCACCCCTCTGCCCTTTCAGGCGGAGGCTCAAATCCAAGCCCTTCCTGCCCTCCGCCTTCACTTCTTCACAGATGTCCAGCAGATCCTTGCATTCCAGCCGCTCCGCGATTTCCTTCATCCGCTGGAGCTTTCCCGCCTCGATCTCCACCTCGGCCGTGTACACGAACTCCAGGAAGGAGGTGAACTCCTCGGTGTAGATGTCCTGCAGGGTCACCGTGCACTTCTGGGCGTCCAGCATCTCCTGGTGCAGGAAAAGCCCTTTGAAGTAGTTGCTGGAAGCTGCCAGGACGGCTTTGTGAGCCAGGAATTCCTCCTGGATTCCCAGGTGTTGCGTGAGGACCGTCACGTCGCAGAGGTGCCCGAGCCGGTACAGGGAATGCAGAGCCCTCAGGAGGTTGGGAGCAGCAACCTTGGACTTCATCAGGATTTTCTTCTTCTCCATCCTGCCAGAGGAAACAGAGAAACGTTGGAACTGTTTTTCCTATCTTTCCCTTCCAAGTATGGCAGGGGAAGCCCAGTGGAATTCCACGCCCTAATTCCTTGTTCACCCTGCACAGGTGGAACCACTGAGGTTGGAAGAGATGCCCAAGCTTTGATGGATCACCACCACTTGAACTAAACCATCTCCCAGGGGCAGGAAATTGAGGGAATATGGGCACAGTGAACGTTGCCTAAATTCTACTGGAAAAGGATTGCTCCCATCCAGATTCCTTCTGGGCAATTCCCACAGCCAGCAGGGATCTCTGCAACGCTCCCAACCCAACATCTGCCAACTATTCCCATGTGGAACGGGAACCCCAGCCCACTGGAAGCAGTGCAGATCCGGAGGTTCAGCTCCAAAATCCACAGGAGCTTCCAGCCCATCTCCGCGTTTCCCAGCAGGAAATCCTGGTGTGTGTGCAGGGCTCAGAGGAATCGATGGCAGCAGCTCGTGCTAATTTCCTGCTGCTCCTTTGCGAGATTCCCATCTCCGATAAGATCCCGATCCGTGCTCCCCTGGGAGCTCCTCTAACACCAGGATCTGACACGGAGCCCGATGGGAGAGATAAATTCCAAGATCATCTCCGAGCTCGTCTGCTTCTGGATTAAACCCCCCAGTACCTGAAGCATCTCTCCACCAATCCATCAGCTTCAGGTTTTTTTTCCTTCAGGAAAAAAACCCGAGATTTGTATTTTCTGTTCCCATTTGGAAGCTGATCTTTAGTTTTCCAAAGTGTTGCCAAATCCTTAAGTCCCCAAAACACTCACTCCAAGGATTTAAACGAATTTAAATTCCTCCCTATTTCACGAGTTTGTTTGTAACTTCTTTCCAGCTTTTTCCCCGGCAATTTGGGAATAAATACTTCAAAAATGTGCACATGTGTGCAAGATTTGCAGAAAGCAAAATTAATCCCAGAGATTGTTTGCAAAGACACTTTAATTGCATCAGAATTGATGGAAAACTCAAACCGTGTTTCAATTCAATTACGGAGCTCCTGATGAGGAATTGGAATCAGTGCAGCTGGAATCGGTACAACTGGAACTGGTACAACTCCTTTAAAAATAATAATAAAAAAGTAAAATTTATTTTAAAAAATAAGTAAAACGGAATCTCCGAGAAAATACTTATATTTGTATATTTTTATTATCTCCATTTACCTGCTGGAAAATTTTCTATTTTATCCACCTGGAAAATGTCGATTTATGCTCCAGAGCATCCCTATTTATCGTTCAGTATCAATCTCCATTTACCACCCTCCCCAATCTCCGTTTATCCTCTAGGAAAATCCCCGTTGATGCTCCAGAAAAATCTCAATTTGTACTCCAGGAAAAAAAAAAAAAAAAAAAAAAAATTAGAAATCTCCTTTGATGCTCTGGAGAATTTCCATTTTCCCTCCAGCAAACTGCTGGCCAAATTCCTCCTAAAGTCCTAAAGTTTGGTTTTGTTTTTTTTTTTATGTTTTGAAACACAGAGCACTTGATTTCTCCCTACCCACGTTACCTTCGGGACACCCCTGGAAAGGCTCCTCCCCCGAGGAACGCTCAGCATCCTCGGGATGAAAATCCGGGAATGTCCCCGCGCCGTGCTGCTCCTTGTGCCATCAAGGCGTCATCCTCTGGATTTTGAGTGCGGCCACAAAAATTTGGATCCGCGCTCAGACACCTGGGAAGCGCTGCGGGGAAAGCAGAGAAACACGGAGGGAAACATGAGAGGGGCAATCACCTGCAGCAGCCGGGAATCGCCTCCCTCCGGGCGGGATCGCTCCGGCCGCTGCCGGGGGATGATTCCCGGCTTTCCCGGGGAGGATTCCCGGCTGTGCCGGGCTCCATGCCGAGGATTCCTGCCGGCCCTCAGGCCGCCGGTTCCCGCCCGAGAGCGCCATGGCGGCCGCGGCCTCACGGCCTCATCGCCCCTCAGCGCCGCCGCCATTTTCACTGTGGGCAGGGCGGTCCCTCGCAGCTGTCAAAGGAGGAAAAAAAAACACTTTAAACCCTCAATCCCCACCTTAAATCCACGCTGATCCGCGAAAAAAAAAAATAAAAAATTAAAGCGATCCGTTTTGGAGATAATTTGTTTTCAGGCTTTCAGTAATAATAATAATTAAAAAAAAACCAGGTGGGTTTTCTCCGGGGAAATGACTTCGGTGTTGCGTGTCCTCGGGGGCTTTAATATCGCCCGGTTTGCTCCTCAGCCTCTCCCAGTGTGGATACTGGGATATCTGTGAACATACTGGGATATCCGTGTTGATACTGGGATATCCATGTGGATACTGGGATATCTGTGTGGATACTGGGATATCTGTATGGATACTGGGATATCCAGTGTAGATACTGGGATATCTGTATGGATACTGGGATATCTGTATGGATACTGGGATATCCATGTGGATACTGGGATATCCATGAGGATACTGGGATATCTGTATGGATACTGGGATATCTGTATGGATACTGGGATATCCATGAGGGAACTGGGTTATCTGTGAAGATACTGGGATATCTGTATGGATACTGGGATATCTGTATGGATACTGGGATATCCGTGTGGATACTGGGATATCTGTGTGGATACTGGGATATCTGTATGGATACTGGGATATCCATGAGGGAACTGGGATATCCACTGTAGATACTGGGATATCTGTGAGGATATTGGGATATCCATGTGGATACTGGGAGATCTGTGTGGATACTGGGATATCCGTGTGGATACTGGGATATCCAGTGTAGATACTGGGATATCTGTATGGATACTGGGATATCTGTATGGATACTGGGATATCCATGTGGATACTGGGATATCCATGAGGATACTGGGATATCTGTATGGATACTGGGATATCTGTATGGATACTGGGATATCCATGAGGGAACTGGGTTATCTGTGAAGATACTGGGATATCTGTATGGATACTGGGATATCTGTATGGATACTGGGATATCCATGTGGATACTGGGAGATCTGTGTGGATACTGGGAGATCTGTGTGGATACTGGGATATCCAGTGTAGATACTGGGATATCTGTGTGGATACTGGGATATCCATGAGGGAACTGGGATATCCACTGTAGATACTGGGATACCTGTGAGGATATTGGGATATCCATGTGGATACTGGGATATCCATGTGGATACTGGGATATCTGTGTGGATACTGGGATATCTGTATGGATACTGGGATATCCGTGTGGATACTGGGATATCTGTGAGGATATTGGGATATCCATGTGGATACTGGGATATCCACTGTAGATACTGGGATATCCATGTGGATACTGGGATATCTGTATGGATACTGGGATATCCATGTGGATACTGGGATATCCACTGTAAATACTGGGATATCCATGTGGATACTGGGATATCCGTTAGGATACTGGGATATCTGTGATATCCAAGATAAATTCCTCCTTTGTAGCATTTGTTTTCCCCCCAACTTACATGCAGGTTTTAAAATCTTCAAATTTTAACAGCTTGGAAAAATGTTGGGTGACTGTAATTCCGAGGAAAGGTAAAATAAATTTCTGCATTAAAAAAAAAAAAAAAAAAGTCAGGAAAGGCAGACATCTGTGTTATCCATGTTTTCAATCCTGATTATTTTGTTTGTAGCCAGGGAACGTTTCTATTGTGCAGACACTGCTCTTGGAGTGGGAAGAATGAGCAGCAATATGAGCGATCCATGCTGAAAATGTCAGGATAATATTCCTATATCTTCTCACGAGGGAATGGTGTTTGCTTTTCCTTTGCTGGAAAACTGACGTGCTCGGCAGCTCTCACCCTGAGGAGCTGGGAAGCTCCCGGCCAATTTAGTTCAGAATTCCACGAGGATGGAGGGAATTTCTGCATACACTGCTGGGCTGTATCCGTGTGTCCATCCCAGGAGGGATTTTCCCAAGGCCGGATTTCACTCTGCTCTTTTTGTTTCTCAGCAGATTCACTCCATTCTCCAAATATTCCGGGTGCTCAGATGCACTTCAGGGACTCCCTGCAACCCATGGAATTCTCCGTGTCTCTCCTGTGGGGGGAGAGAAGGAAGAACATCATAGCTGCTCTTTCCCAATCTCTAATTTTGGAATTTCAGCAGGAGGGATGATACATGTGGGAGGAGGCAGCTGTGGGAGATGCCAATCCTGGGTGTCTCGTGGTGGGTGAAGCATTCCAGGCTCTGGGATGGCGAAATAAAACAAGCTATTAAACCGAAACAACAAAATCCAGGCAAGAACCGGAGCCTGGGAACTCCGATTTTTATCTGAACACTTCCCTTGGTAGGGAGTGGAGAAATACCTCGGGCTTTGATCGTGGTGACTAAAACCGGGAAAAGGGGGGAAAACTGGGAGTTTTCAAAGCAAAGCCAGGGATGGAAATGTCCCCAAATCCCAGGTTCCGTCCCCCTGGAGCACAGTGGGAAGCGGCGCTGGGGGGTTGGTGATTTTTGCTTTTCCCAGCAAAGCTGGGGGGTGTTTTGGAGCCCCTCAAGGAAACATCCTGGCGTGTTTTCCCTGGATGAATATCCCTTCCTTACAGCTCCACCAGAGGATGCTGCAGACTTCGGAAAGAGCAGCCCGGGCTGTGGCTCTGCTCATCCCTTTAATCCAGAGGAATCCCATCATGGATATCAACCATGGTACTGCAGACAGAGCTTCCAAAAGCCTTTTCCTGAAAAAGGACAGAGCTTTCAGCATGGGCTAAAATTGCAAATTCCAGAGAAAATCCTGATGGGAAGCACAGAACAGCCCTTGCTCCGTGTGTCAGCACCGAGCTCTGCTTAGCCTCTTGTCCTGTTCTCCATAGGAAATTTTGGCACGGGATCGTTCTACAAATCGGACATCCCACGGATTCTCCCCCTCACGTTCAGTCTCAGGGAGCAGGAGTTCTGGATATCCTGGCAGAATGCTTCCAAGATCCCGGTGTCACTTGAAAAACACGGGACTTGAGGGGAGTCCCTGTGTGTTTCGTCTGGAAAAGGAGATTTTAGAATCCTAAAAAAACAGCAAATTTAATTCCCATCAAGGTTCTGGTGGGAAAAACCTGGGCACCAGAGCAAACCGAGAGGGAATAGGAGAAGGCCTTTAAGATCATGAAATCCAAACATCAAATTCCAAGATCGTGGAATGGTTTGTGTTGGAAGGGACATGAAAGACGATCCAGTCCCACTCCCTGCCACTATGCCAGGGTGCTCCAAGCCGGCCTTGGACACTTCCAGGGATGCAGCAGCCACAGCTTCTCTGGGAAACCTGTGCCAGGGCCTGCCCACCCTCTCAGAGAAGGATTTCTTCCCAATATCCCGTCTATCCCTGCCCTCTGGCAGTGGGAAACCATTCCCTCTTGTCCCATCATTCCAGGCCCTTGGAAATAACCTCTCTCCACGTTTCTTGTAGCTCCTTCGGGTCCTGGAATGTCACATTTGGGTCATCCCAAAGCTTCTCTTCTCCAGGCTGAACATTTGGAGCCCTGGAAAACCAATTTTACGGATCAAGGCGATAAATGAATTAAATAAAATGTAATTAAAGCAAATATAAATAACGAATCAGCTAAAAGCCCTTTTCACCCCTCTGCGCTCCCTGGGGACACGAGGCCAACACTTGGGATGCCATCTCCGTGTTCCTGACGTGGGGACACATCCAGGAGCCACTGGAAGGGCTCCCACCGAGGTCAAGACCCCAATTTGGGAAGGTTTCTCCGGAACGAGCCCGGAGTCAGCTCAGCATCCCCCCGGAGCTCAGGATTTTGGCTCTGGGCTGCGAATTCCGGACGTTCCCTCTCGTTTTTCCTGGGAACTCGTTCCTGTGTGGCGGTGCTGGCGATGGGATGTATTCCCACAACTTCAGGGGAGGAGGGAGCGGAGCTGCTTTGCCCCTAATTCCCTGCAATCCTGACCCCACACGCCTGACAAGTGACGTGCTAGGGAGATGGAAATCCAAATTCTGGGAGTGTATCTGTGATGTTTTCCTTCTGGCACGAAATAAATCCTCGGCACAGCTCATTCGCTTGTTTATCACACGTTTTTAAGCTCTTGGCACTCGGCAAACTTCTTTTCCTTCTTCTCCCAAATATTTTAACCCCTGCTAAACCCTGGGCATCGAACGCAGAAGTTGCCTCTGGAAGCAAAGGATTTTCTGTCACATTCCATGGATATTGAAGGCCTGATCCACTTATTTTCAACTCCTTAACACTCCCAGTCAAGCCCAAGTTTAAATGGTTTTTAATTGATTTTTAAATAGTTGGGTTCTGGTTGAGTTTGAAATGGTTGAGTCCGGGGATTATGGAATATCCTAAAGATCCCGTTTCTCCATCTGGGATCTGGAAAACAGGTGGGTAATGTTTAGTCTCCTGCTAAAAAAGACAGGATGTTAATGCTTTTCCCGCTTGGAAAGGAGCTGCCTCCTGTTTAGTTACATTTCAGTATAAAACAAATATTCCACTAGCAAAAGGAGGTGTGGGGGGGGGGAAAAAATCCCTTTTTTCCTCCCCTGTTTCTCCACAGGGTCCCTTCCTACTCAGTATTCCCTGATAAAGCCGTAGAGAACGCAGAGGATCCCAGGGAATAAATTCAGATTAGCACCTTGCTCCCAGCCAGAAGAAATCCGGCAAAACAACCCCCAAAGTTATTCCTAATGGCAAGAAAAGAGGGAATTCTTGCCAGATTTACGCTCCCCATGTTCCAAGACTCTGATTGAAAGAGCTCCTGATTTCAAGGAGGTGATTCCGGACAAATTCCAGCTGATCCCAGCTGTTCTCCAGGAAAAATTATAAGGAAAATAAATCTGAATACATCAGATTAAATGATATTTTTTCCAACAGCTGCCTGTGGTTTTCTGTTGTTCCCCAGAAAGCAGTATTCCCTCACAAGATCCCAAACTTCTCGTCCTCCTACAGAAGCCTCTTGACTTTTAGCCACCAGAATTATCCCAATTTTTTTTTTTTTTAGTGTAAATATTTGTCTTCCCAGTAATAATATTTTTCCCTCCGTGGTTATTTTCCCTTAGTGCTGAGCGCTCACCGTGGTTTGCGAATCCAAATAATTTGGGGGGAAAAAAATCGGGAATTTCAGTTTATATCTGTGCCCTGAACCCGAGTGTTTTCAGGGAGAAAATTCCTGCCTCCAGGTGCTCCTGCAGGGATGAGAAAATGCCCTTTTCAGTCCCAGTTTGGGTGTGGAATCTTGGCACGGGAGCGACTAAACGTGGAAGGAGCAGCTGCCTGGAGAAACAAACACCTGGCAAAATATTTGGGGGAATTTCAGGATGAGTCATCCCGGGCTGCGCTGGGGAGGCTCAGCCCCAGCTGCAGCTCGGGAGGTTGCTTTTAGTCCCACAGGATCCCATGGAATTACTGAGGTTGGAAAAGACCTCCGGGATCGTCCAGTCCAACCTGTCACCCAGCCCAGGAGTGCCACATCCAGGTATTCCTTGGACACCTCCAGGGGTGGGGATTCCAAACCTCCCTAGGCAATTCCAATGCTAACAACCCATTCCATGAAAAATTCCCATCTCCTTCATATTTTATTCCAGGACACCTCCAGGAATGGGCATCCAAAGAAATTTCCATGTGCCTTCATCTCTCATTCCAGGACACCTCCAGGAATGAGCCTCCAAACCTTCCTGGGCAATTCCAAACCCAATTCCATGAAGAAATTCCCATCTGCCTTCATCTTATTCCATCTTTTCTCCTTTCAGCTCTCCTGCTCGGACAAGGTCTATGCTAAGATCTTTCCCCATCTCCGCAAAGCCGATGGAACATCGGGAACTCATCCCAAGCCAAATGTCCGAGCTCATTAAAATCCCAATTAATCCCTTTTGATCCATCACCATTCGTTCCCAGCACGGTCGTTAGGCACGGGAAAGGAGCAGGGAGGGAGGCTCCGTGCTGGAAGTTCCCAAATTGGTTATTTTTGGACTCTTCCCAGAGTTTTGCTTTTCCCCCAAGCCCTTCTTGCCCCCGACCCCTTTGGAAGGGAAATCATTCATTAATTCCACCATAAAAAGGAAAGGGAACAAAGGGAAGCATTGTTGGGAATGGTGGGGAGGTGCTCAGATCTCCTGGGAAGTGGGAATGGGCAGAGCTGCACCTTTCTCCAGCTGTGTCCACATCCCACCTCAGCTCCATCGGGATTAATCACAGATTACTCCCAGATACTAATGATGATCAAACCCGGAGCCACTGGAAATGAAAATCTGTCTGGAACTCCAAGAAAAGCTTAAAACTGCGGAATGAGGCTTGGATGCCCACGTGGAGCTCAGGGTCGTGCCAGCCTTTGGGATAAAAGAACGGATTAGGGTTTTCTGGACGAGGAGGAGGAGAAGGATTTGCTGAGTTTTCCCACCGCTAATTTTCCAGATTTGTGCTTATCCCCAATAATGATCCCAATAATTATCCCAATTAATTTCAGCAATGGCTTTTGGAACCTTGTCCGCCTTCAAAGATACAAAAGTCCGTCTCCAGAGGTGTTCCCAGACCAATCACTCATCTTTAAAAGGAATGTTTTCCCACCTGGGATTAAAAAATTCATATTTCTAGGGAGAAGTGGAGCTGAGAATGGCTGGATAACCTTTGGGAAAGCGGCAGGAATGACTTTGGGTCTGGCCAGGAGCTCTTTCTTAAAGCATCTGCTTTTACTCTGGGATAATTAAGGATTTCTAGGAATTCCAGGGCTGGAGGAATACCAAGATGGATTAAAGAAAAATATCTCTTTGGATGGAGCTGGAGTTCCAAATCCCAGAGCGTCCCGCTCTGATTTTTCCCAGCTGGATTCATTTTCCCTTGAAAACCAGGATTGCAGGGAAATGGGAAAATGTTGCTGCAGGCACAGAGAAGGCTCCAGGCGAGGAGGAATTTTCTGGGATAGCCACAGCCAAGGCAAACTCCAGCACCTAAAGGGATGGATCCAATCTCTGGGACCTTGTCCTCAGGGAAAACACATTCCATAGGGGAATTACAACAAGCAAAAACCTGGGAGCTGGACATAATGTGGCACCTAATTCCATCTGAAATTCCTTCATTTTTCCATACAGCAGATACTGGGTACCCACCAACATTCCAAAGGCCTGTGGTTTTGTGGAATCATTTTTCTGGCTCGGAGGGATCTATGGAGTCAGGAGGTTTGGAGTTGGCTCCAGGTTATCCCAAAAATCTGTTGACAGCACTGGGATTACTGCAGTGGGTTTGCCAAGCCCAGGCTTGCATTGGAAACTGGAAGAACATCCCAAAATATGATGGGTCTGTGTTTTTAATCCCTGCATACTCCCAGGCATGTGAGGACATGGAACCCCACCCTTGAAAGAAAAAAAATTAGGAGAACAGGTTGGAGCCTGAAAGTGTCAGGGAGAAATGTGGGAGAGACAAGGGAAGGAAGCCAAAAGGAAGGGAAAAAAGATCCCAGATTCCTCACATGGGTTCCTTTTAGATCCATGGATCCTGGTCCAAGGATCCAGGAGATGCTGCAGATGCACATTTCTGACTTCCCAAGGGAGCAGGCTGTGGAAAAGTTCAGGAGTGGATCCGTGCGACTCCACAAACACTTTCCTCTCCTGAGCAAGAAGCTGGGAATTCAGGATAGGTACCTGGAGCTGGGGTGGGAGCAGGGAGCCTTTTCTAGGCCCAGAATTCCCACCTGGAATGCCAACATCCGAGCTTTCCTGCCTTTTCCTGGAGCTGGGACAAAGTCACTGTGGGCTGACCTGCGAGGATCAGGTGGGATTTTTGTCCCTCTGGAAAACGGGAGTGCATGGGAAGGAAGTAGAAGCTCAGAATTCCAGAATTCCAAGGACAAGGTGCAGGAGCTGCCCCTGGAGCACAGGAGGATGCTTTGGCAGCGCTCCCTTCTTCTCAACATTCCCAAGAAAGGTGGAAAGAAGAGAATTCCAAGAGGATCTCCACACCTTGTTCCTTCCACAGGGGCTGCCCATTCCAAGCCCGGCAGCTCCACGTGATCCAGGATAACCCCTCCTAATCCAGGCTTTGGAAAACTGCAGTACATCCCATCCCGGGGCTTCCCATCTGGGACACTCATGGATTCATCACCTCACCCCTGAGTAATCCCAAAGTCGCCTCCATGCGGGAATGACGGCGGATTGCGCCGGCCGTGACGGAGCAGGCGGTTCCCTCCTGGGGATTGTGTTCCCTGGGCTTTTTCCAATCCTTTCAAGCTGTTCCCAGTGAAATGTTGGCAGGAGCCAGAGTTTGCTGTGACGGAAAGAGGCTGCTCCCTCTAATCCCCTTTTCCCAAGAAACTGCTCCGGCCATCCCAGTGCATTCCAGGCACGGAATGGCCTCCAGATCCTGCAGAGGCTGGAATGGTTTCCCTCTGGAAAAGCAGGATGAGGATGTGGAGCTCATGGTGAGGAGCCCTGTTCTTGCTGGGATCCTGGTTGGAGCAGGCAGGAAAGCAGGGAATGTCCCCATCCCTCTGTGCTGATGGAATCCAAGAGCTCCTTGCCATGGCAACAGAGCCGGGACCACAACTTGGGAATTTTCCAGCGGCTCTGGGTACATTCCAGGCTTTTCCCACGGGGAGTTTGGGCTCCTCAGTTTGGGACCGACACCTCCAGAGGAGGAGGGAATGGAGAGGGAAGGACAATCCCTAAAATCCCACAAAAGTGGGAAGGACAAGCAGCTGCTCCCTCCGGGAAACAGCTGGAATATCTGGAGAGCAAATCCAGGGGGGAAATGGGATCCCACCGAAAGAAACCACTCACTCCTTTTCCCTGGAGCTGTGGCTGTTTGATCCCAGATGGATCAGCCCAGGAACAGGGTGGATTCTCCACCTTTAGGGAATGGCTTTTGAAATCCAGGTGGGAGCGCTTCGACATCGGCATTCCCACCCGGAGCCAGAACTGCCAGGGAGATTTATAGCCTGGATTGCATAGGAGATCATTCTGGAATGCTACAGATGTGGAAATAAAGATTGGGAAATCGGGCAGGGAAAAGCTCCAAGGAAAGGCAGTGCCAGCACTGCACATTCCTAAAATCCTCGGCTGAGCCAGGGGATGCCACTTTTCCATCTCTTCCCGTTAAAAATCCTGGAGATGGTGCCTGGTTCCAATCCTGCCACGGTGTCATTCCAAGGGAACAATCCTGGTTAGCTGCTGGGAATTCCCATATCCAGGATAACACAGTGGGAAGAGGAGCCATGGATGCTGCAGCCATGCCAGCAGGGAAACAACCAATCCCATTTATTTGGGATCAAATCCATCCTGTCTCTTTTCCCTCTGTTTCTTGGCAAGATGGGAATGGCATTCCCATTTTTTCCAGGTTTCCCCACTTCCAGTTCATGCTTCCCACTTCCCTAGGGATAATTTTGGCTCTATCCAGCTCTGGCTGCCCTGTCGGGCTATCCCAATAGCTGCTTGACAAGGCTCTTCCAGCTTTTCCAGGGAATTTTGGGAAAACCACACCAAACCTGGGCTACTTAACCAGAAAATGAATTAGCTCCAGTGGGAGGAATTCCTGAGAAGCTTGGCCTTGGCACAGCACATTCTTTGGGAAAAAGAGGAATCGGACCTTGAGACCTCCTGGATGCAAAGGTATACAGCTGGGATTTCATTTGGAGCTCTCAGAAAATCCCAGGAGGATTTGGGAATGGGCTCAGCCGTGTTTTGGAACAGGCTCCTGGTTTTTTTTTTGCCATGGATTTTTACTTCGATCTGTGTATCCAGCGTCTCATTCCCTACAAAACCAGGGAGGAGGGAATGTTTGCCCAGTGAGGTCAGTGGAAAGCTGCCTCCAGCTGGGATCAGGGCTGCAGGTGGCCGGGAGGGACAAGAATCCAAGGATTTTATCCCTTTGGAAACATCAGCCCAGCTCAGAGCATCCCTGGTTCCTCCCCACCTTTCTCCTGCCTCTCCTTTTGGGATAACAATGGCAGGATCCAGATGTTTATCTGCAGGGCTCTTCCCATTTCCACGCTGGCCTTCACCAAATTCCATAGGGAGCTCCGGAAGCAGCCATAGATAACCTGGTGAGCTGGGCTGGCTCCCGGGAAAGGTAAAACCCTTGGAATTACAGCAGGGCAGGGAGCACTTGGAAATGATCCCTAATTCCTTTCCAGCATGGGAACGTGGCCGTAATTAACCTGTGAAATCCCATCTCAGGAGCTGGAGAATGGATCCCAATCCATGGTTTTTTGTGGCTGTTTCCATTTTCCCGGCGCTGCATCGAAGTGCCCCAGAATTCCCTTCGCTCCATCCATTCCCTTTCCATAGGCAAATCCAGCGTTGGATGCCCACAGCCATGGCACAGAGGAGGAGGAACTTTCGGAAACATCAATAGATAATGCTGCAAAAGAGGGAAAATTCCTTTTAAACCTCTAAGGAAGCTTTTTCTTCCCTGTTTTTGGGCTGGAAAAAAAACCCTTGGAGCAGGGTGTGGAATCAAGGGATGATTTTCCTCCAGCTGTGATTCCCTGCCCAGCAGCCCAGGGAATTTTCACTTTGCATTCCCTTTTTTTTTTTTTTTTTTCCCTTGCTGAGGCAGGGAAATTCCAGCTGAGGCGACCCCAGCTCCGGCACATCCCTTGGCAGCAGCGCCCGGCTCCTGCGGAGCCGCGATAAGGAGGGAAAAGCTCAGCCTTGGGCCGCGTTCTCCAGCCGGAAAACTCTGCCCAGCCTTCCCAGCCCTTATCTTTATTGCCCACATTCCCAACAATCCCAAGTTTTTATTTACGGAGCTCTCATCCCCGAGGCTGTGAGAAGCTCTGCTGCATCCATGGGCTGGATGCAAGGTGAGGATTGACGGCGGCGCAATTCCAGCAAAAAATCGTGGGATTGATCCTCCCTGCTCCAAAGGCAGCAGGGAAGCTCGGAGCCTCTAGAAAAGTGCTGATGTTTTCCTGCCTTGCAGGGACCCTCCCAGCAGGAAATTGGGCATTGTACTGGGAGCGCCAGTTTTCCGGACAAATCCCACCGGGATCCGCGTCCCGCTCCGCCGTGGGCTGGGAGCTGTCGCCTCGGCCATGGAGCAGTGCCCTGGCTTCCCAAAGCAGCCCCAAGAAAACCTTGGGATGAGGTTTAAAGCCGGGCTCAAGGCAGGGATTGGATCCCTAAATTCTGTTCATCCAGCCTCTGTTATAATGGAGCGAATCCAGAGTGTCCCAGTGGTGGTGAGCTCTGGCCGGGATCCAGTCGGGGATTCTGGGAAGATCTGGGGACGTTTCCCTGGGTCACAGCCCCATCCCAACACCAGAGGGATTGGGAGCACATTTAGGATTGAATCTCAGGCACTTCCCAACTTCCCAGCTCGCTCCCAGCTCCCAAATGTCCCAGGGTCAGGAGCAGGGATTGGTTCCCACATAAATCACCAGCATGGAGCAAAGGGCATCCCATTCCAGGAAAACCTGAGATCCTGGAGATGCTGCAAAAAGGGCGGGATTTGCTTCTTCCCAGAGTCCAAGGGAGGAATTCAAACCTTGCTTGGCTTTTCCCAGGAATTGTAGACCTTGTTTTGTTTCCCCCCTTTCCCAAACTTCCCAGTTCCCTAACAGCTGGTTTGCCCTGGCTCCAGATTTTGGGATCCCCTTTTTTCCAAGCCCGCCATCAGTTTTCCAGTGCAGATGATTCCTCAATCCCATTAAAAAGTAGGGAAGCACCTCCGGATCCCCCCAGCAGCCCCCGGATGCGGAGCCAGCAGCTCCTGCCTTCCTCCCATTGAATTCCCGAGCAGCCCCATTTCCTTGGATAAATAGGAGGGGGAAGAGGGAAAAGAGTTAAACAGGACAAAACCAGAGGGAAGAAAACTTGGAGCAGCACGGAAAAGGAATTGCTTGGAATTGCTGTGGAAACCCCACCAGGCTTTGCTCAGGGCTGGGAATCTTTTCCATGAAACTAAAAGGGATTTTGGTGTTTTTCCCAATCCAAACCATGGGATTGGTGCACCAACAGCTGGGAACAGCACAGGGCTTTTCTTCCCTCCTGTTTTCCACCGATTTTCAATCCATTTGTTCCACACAAACGGTGGCAACTGAGGTCAAACCTGCCTGGGCCGGAAGAGGGTGAAATGGGAATTCTTTGGGAATTCTGTCATTCCAGCAGCTCCCAGAAGGAGGTGGGACACTTCTGATCCACCTTTTCCACAGGGATTCTCCCATGGCAATTCCAGGCTCACACATCCCGGTGGGCTCCGAGGCTCAGCCTTGGATATGGAGCAGGGATCCCAGCTCAGGATTTAGGGAAGCACCTTGTAGGATTTGGGTCCAAACCACTCCAGTTCTTTGTTCCTGGATTGTCCCAAAGATCTGGAAGGGAAGGAGCCAGCCTGGGATAGCTGTCCCAGGAGTCCCATCCCAGGTTTTCCTCCAAAATTCCAACTTTGGAATGTGCCAACAGCATTTTTTAGCTTTGGTTGCCTTGGAGTTCCAAAAGCAGGGATGGGGCTGTTTTCCAAGGATTTCTCCACATCCAAAGGAGTTGGAAACTTGGGATCTTCAAGGCAAAACTCAAAGTATCAGCAAATCCAGGGGAATATTTCCTTCTTTTGGGCCAGGTGAGAACAGGAATTTTATTCCCACTTAAATCCAGTTAAACTGAACACACAAGGATTCGGAAAAGAAGGATCCTGGGATTTTTAGGGATTTGGGAAGTGGATCAGAGCAGGACCTGGCTCTGCAGGGCAGGGAATGTCCAGGAATTCCTGGCACTGGGATCTGCATCATCTCACATCCCAGCAGCATCCAAGGCCTGAATCCCATGGGATGTGAACTAAACCCAGGGAATTCTTATTCCAATCCATGTGCTGAACTTGGGATGCAAATTTTGGAGTGGAAACGGAGCTTTCCTGGATTCAGGATGTCGGGAATGAAGCCTGGCCCGGTTTTTCCTGCTTGAAGTGGGACTTGCAGCTGAACCCTTGGAAAACAAATCCATCCAAAATTGGGAATGGGTTCCCACTTCTCTTTGACTCCCCTTGGCTTTGTGTTTATGCATGGATATGGGATGAGGTTTCCATGGAATAATGTTCTCTAAGGGCAAATCCCGGCTGGATTTGGTGGGGATAAAGTTCTGGCAGCACTTTCCTGCTGATTCCCCACACATCCCGAGCTCCCTGGAAAAACCTGGAGCAGCTCCTTGCAAAAAGATGGATACACGAGCAAATCCCACTCCCCTACCTGTGGAATTGCTCCCAATCCAAGGCATCTGATTCCCCAAAAATAAAAGGTAATGGAATCCCAGAAATTCCTTCTGAATTTGCAAAGGAATTGGGAAAAAGGGGGGGGGTGGTGGAAATATGGAACTGAGAATTCCACGCTATTCCCAGTTGGAAAAGATACCCAGAGTCAGTGTCCAGTGGGGAACCAAAGTGAGCTGGGGTAATCTTTCAATCCAGCAGTAAAATTCCAGTGGGAATATCCCGTTTTTCTCACCTCCCAGCCACAAACCCCATCAGCAGGAAGGAAAACTGATGATTTTTCCCTCCTATCCCTGGAATTACGAGTGTTTCCCCATTCCCTGGGCAAATCCAAGGCCCTGCTGGATTCTATCCCTCCTCCTCCTCCTCTGCAAAGTGGAAGATTTTCGGGATAGAATGGAAAAACCTGGAAAAGAGCCCAGTGTGGGAAGCAGGAATGGTGATGGTGCCGGCGGGAGTGATCCAGGCTTTGCTGGGATCAGATCCCGCTGGGAATGACCTCGATGTTTTCAGGTGCTTCGAGCCTTTTTCCTGCCAAATTGGGGTGGTTTTTTTTAAGGAATATTTGAACTTTTGGCTCCTCTCCCTTCTGAATTTTGGGATCTCTCCTTGGATGGGGAGAGGGGCTGGAGCGGCCACATCCCGACGTGGGGGGGGGTCTGGATTTCCCAGTGGATGCCAATATTTATAATCCCCTTTTTTAAATGGAATTTATTCTGTGACATGATCCAGCAAAGGGATCCCACATTCCAAACGGGATCATCTCGAGGGGAGAGAAGATTCTGGGAAGATCGGGATCAGGAGAACAATAATCCCAGGCTGGATTGTTTTGGGAATGACCTTAAAGCCCGTCTTATCCCAACCCCTTTGGCAAACAAGGAATTCATTGTCCCGGGAAAGCTGGGCAGGGTCTGGAGGAGCCGCTCATCCCTTTGGAGAATCCCACCCTGCTTTTCCTTCCAGTTGTTGCCGCCCTGGCCGGGCAACACCCGGCGCTTCCCGAACCTCGGGAATGTTTCCAACCCTGCCTTTCCCTTCACATTCCAGAGCCAGCTCCTTCCCGGGATTTTGCACATCAGCGGTTCAGCGCAGCTGGGCTGGGACAGCGCTAAAAAAGCAGGAGGAAAAAGGGGAAACAGGGAACAATCCAGCTGGGGGTGGTGGAAACTCTGGGACTGTGCCAGGGCTGAGTCATTCCCGGCCGGAGGGGCTGGGATGACATTTGGGAATGGCAGCAAATCCCGATTGGCTCAGCTCAAGGTGGAGTCCAGATCCCGCTTTAACCCCATCCTTGGGTTTTGCTGTTTGTGGGAATTTGGGAAGGACTGGAAGTCTGGATTGTGCCACAAATGTGGGAATTCCAACAGGAAGGGGAGGGAAAACAGGCAGGGAATTCTGTGGGATGAGCAAACAGCCCCCAAAGAGGGAAATAATATTTAATAACAGTGCCCAGCGCTTCCCTGCCTCTGCTCCAGGGAAAAAAAAAAATAGAGATCTATGGATACACCTTCCTTGATCCATGCGTGGGGTGTCCTAAACATCCCAAAGAAAAATGGGATTCCCCAAATCCTCCATCCCGGATCCCAGAGCCTTTTGCAGACCTGCCTGTCCCCATTCCTGGCATCACAAGGCTGGGTCTTAACTCCTACCTTTGGAATCCTGCCTCTGGAACAACATGGGAACACAGGGATCACCTTGGGTATCCTGATTTTAGGTGGAAATTGGGAATTCTGTCCCCCACAGCTCCTGTGGGCAGGGAAAACCTGTTTTCCATAGGGAAAAATGCGTGAGCCAGAGGGGAGGAAAAAAAAGAAGGAATAAACTCCTCATGGATCATGTTTATGTTTATATTTTTGTTTATGTTTATGTTTATATTTTTGTTTATGTTTATATTTATGTTTATGTTTATATTTTTGTTTATGTTTATATTTTTGTTTATGTTTATATTTACATTTATATTTTTGTTTATGTTTATATTTAGGTTTCAGTTTCAGTTTCAGTTTATGTTTATGTTTGTTTATGTTTAGGTCTAGGTTTAGGCTTAGGTTTATGTTTATATATTCCTTAATTATTCCACCTTTCCACATTCCTTAATTATTCCACCAGGAAAAGCAGATAAAGGGAGAGAAGGATGGAAAATGCCAGCCTGGAATCTGGGCTCCAAGGAACCAATTCCCTGCTCCCATGAAAAGGAGGGAGATGCCTGCAAGGAATGGGATGTTTGAGATGGGAACTGTTCCTTCCTCTCCTCATTTCCACGGAAAAAAAATCGTGGAATGGTTTCAGCTGGAAGGGATCTTAGATCCTCTCATCATTCCATGGGCAGGGACACCTCCCAGTATCCCAGAGTTCTCCAAGCTGGCCTTGGACACTCCCAGGGATGGAGCAGCCACACCTTCTCTGGGAATCTGTTCCAGGCCCTCCTCATCCTCCCAGGGAAGGATTTATTCCCAACATTCCATCTAAGTGTGCTCCCTGGAAGCCGTTCCCCTTCTCCTGTCACTCCATCCCTTGGGAATAATCTCTCCCTGTTTTCCTCCTCGGCTCTTTCAGCTGCTGGAATGTCACAATGGGATCATCCTGGAGCTTCTCTTTGCCAGGCTGAGCAATCCCAATTCTCCCAGTTTTCCCCTCCATCCCTCCGATTATCCCGGAAATAAAATCCTCTGGATTTGCTCCAACAGCTCCACGTCCTTCCTGTGCTGGGAGCCAGACGTGGACGCAGAATTCCAGGTGGGATCTCCCCGGAGCAGAGGAGGAGGGATGTGAAAACCTAAACAAAGCCATTCCTTTTCCTGGCGCTTGGAATTCCATTCCCATTGAACCCCTGCTAATTCCTGCTCCTCTGCACTGCCCGAATTCCCAAAATTTCATGTGACAGGAGCTCATTCCCCTTTCCAAGAGCCTTCTCAGAGCTTCCCAACCCCGGCTCCGTGTCCTTGGGATGTCTCCGGAGGGAGCCGAGTTCCTCCAATTCTTTTCCCGCACAGGTGTCCCCCACCTCCGGTTCCATTGTCCCTCATCCCAATCCTGGGATTTGCCGCCGCTGACGTCACACATTCCACGCCCTTTTCCTTCTGTAGCCTCAGAGCGACGTCTTTTAACCGATTCCTTCATTTTCAGCAATTCCCTATCTTTTTTTTTTTTTTTTTTAAATTATTATTATTAGCTTTAATTAATCGTACTGGATATTCCCTTCGGTGGGAATTCCCCTCTCCAGATCATTTGGGTTGGATTCCTAAGGGGAAACGGGGGGTTATGGTTTTGTTCAGTCAAGGGGGGGGTTGGGAAAATAAAATCCTTTGAAAGTTCAGAGCCAGGACTTGGATTTTCAATGGGAGCATCCAAAAAAATTTAAGGAGTGCGGAATATCCAATACAAATCAAAGCAGCACCAAAAATTCCCCAAAATATTCCCACATAAACTTGGAACGTGGAGATCTTCCTAAAAGTGATGGGAGGGAGCTTTCCTATCCATGAAACTCTTAAGAACAGGGACATCCCAATTTTATTTTTTAAAAAATAAAATAAAGCCACTGGAAAAGGTTTTTAGCTTTATTTTTGCAGATATTCCATGAATAGTCCATGCTTTTGAACAGGAAGTTCTTCCCTGGATCCTACACATCCTAGGGAAGAACATTCCCACCAATTCCATGATTGTCCTGAAATGACTTTTAATATTAAAATTATATTCAAATATTTTGGGATTTTCCCCAGTTTGGGGATATCCAGAGGAGCTGTAGTTAAAAATTCCCAGATTTTGTCCAGGAAAACTTGGTTGGATTTTTAAAAAGGCCAGGTTGGGTTGCGGAAATAAGTTGTTGGTTGGAAAATTGTAGGATCAGCTGGGTGGACAAACCATGATCCATGTTTTTCCAACAGCAGAGCTGCGTCCTGGGCTGGCAGCAGGGAATTGCTTCCGTGCTAAATTCTTTTATTCCAAGTAAAAAAAAAAAAAAAAATTCTCCCCATTCCTGGAATTCTGGATAAATCCAATTAGAAGCAGCATCCAGGTGGGGTTTCTCCCTCCCAGTTTTTTTGGGAAGTGGTTGTGCCGCAGTGTCACTCAGCTGGGAGATTCCAATGGAAATCCCAGCAGTCGGGGCTTTCCCAGGAATGCTGTGCATGAGCAACCTGGGAATAATCCACAGTTTTTATAGGGATTTTTGGCAGCTTCTTTAATTAGGAGGGAAGTGAAGGAGCAGATTCCTGGTTTTCATTTCTCTGTTGGATCACGGCCATTCCCTCAGGAATTCCAAACCCACCTAACTCGAGAAATCCTGGAATGGGCAGTAGATCCACGGCTCGGCCGAGCGGGAAAAGATTCCCCAAACTGCCAGGGTTCAATCCTGGATCTGCTGCTGCCAGAGGGAGAAATCCTGGGCATGCAGGGAGGGAACTGGGAGCAGCCCAGTATCCCAGCATCAAGGTCTGGGAGAACCCATTCCAGTGGAATTGTCCCTGCCCTGCTCACGGATGAGATTTTCCAGCCCAAACCTGGAATTCCGTGACGAATCCTCGTCCATGGAATGCCAGGACAGCGCTGCTGGGGATGGCACCGGAGCCCGGCCCGGGCTTGGCTCCATCCTGGTATTCCCAGGACCTTCCCACGACCCAGCTCCTATTTCAGAGCTTTTCCATCTATTTAAAGAAAGGGAAAAATGCGCTGGAATCTTCGCGCGTGCGCGGCAGAGCCCGCTCCAAATATTCCCTCTTTTTTAGAGAGGCCGATATCCACGGATCCCACGGGCTTCTCAGCCGCGATGTTTTCCTTCCCCTTTTTAGCAACACGTGCCTCGAAAAACACTCCCGGCCCCTATTAGGGCTTGGAAAACTCTGCTGCTGCTGCCGGAGGGAATCAATCAAAATTTTTTAAAAAAAAGGAAAAAAAGGAAAAAAAAAGCAACAAGCAGGAACGCGGCGTGTTTCCCCCGAAACTTTGGGATGGGAGCGAGGAGCCGGCGGGAAAGGGAAGCCAGGGGAGCCCAGCGAGGCTGCACGCTACAGGAAGCCGCGGCCTCCGGTGATAAATAGGAAAGCCGGGAGCACAGGATGTGTTTCGGGAGAGCTCGGCGGGACAACGGGATGTGAGCGCCGGCCGGGACTCCGCTGGTCACTTGTCCATTTGTCCGTTTGTCCGGCGGGATGGCCGCGCTCCGGCCGCTCCTGCCGCTGCTGCTGCTGCTGGCCCGGAGCTGCGGAGGGGAGGACGTGGAGGTGCTGTGCGCCGACAGCGCCTGCTACACCCTGCACCGCGCCGAGAGCACCTGGAAAAACGCGCAGGAGCGCTGCCGGGATAACGGGGGCAACCTGGCCCCGGTGCGCAGCGCCAGCGAGGCCGAGCGCCTGCGGGAGCTGCTGGCCACGGCCCGCTGGGCCGGCCCGGCTTGGCTCGGGCTGGCCCTGCCGCGGGGTCACTGCGTGCAGCCGCAGGAGCCGCTGCGAGGCTTCTCCTGGGTGGCCGGGGGCGAGCAGGGCAACTTCTCGGAGTGGGCGTCCGAGCCGGCCGTGACCTGCGTGAGCGCCCGCTGCGCCAGCCTGCGGCTCCCGGGCGGCTGGAGCGACCGCGCCTGCCGCAGCCCGCTGCCCGCTTTCCTCTGCAAGTTCAGCTTCCAGGGAATGTGCGGGCTGCTGCCGCTGGCCGGCCGCGGCTCCGTCACCTACAGCACCCCGTTCGGGGTGCGCAGCGCCCGCCTGGCCGCCGCCCCCTTCGGCACGCTGGCCGAGGTGCGCTGCGAGGCCGCTGGCCGCTCGGCGTTCGCCGTCTGCAAGGGGCCGCTGGCCGGGGGCGGCTTCGCCTGGCACCCGCCGGGCCCCCTGTGCCCGGTGGCCTGCGGCCACCTCAATGGGGGCTGCCAGCAGCTCTGCCTGGACGGGCCGGGCGAGTCGCCGCGCTGCGCTTGCCACCCTGGCTACGTGCTGGCCGCCGACATGGCCTCCTGCGTCCCCGAGGATTCCTGCCATCCCAACCCGTGCCAGGGCTCCTGCCGGCCGCTGCCCGGCGGCTTCGAGTGCGGCTGCGAGCCCGGCTACGCCCTGGCAGCCGACGGCCGCGGCTGCTCGGACGTGGACGAGTGCGAGTCCGGGCCGTGCCAGCACGAGTGCCACAACGTTCCCGGTGGCTACGAGTGCCTGTGCCCGCCCGGCTACCGCCCCGCGGGGCCCGCCGGCCGCCAGTGCCACGACGTGGACGAGTGTGCCCAGCCCCACGCGTGCCCGCAGCTCTGCATCAACATTCCCGGCTCCTTCCGCTGCACCTGCCGGCCCGGCTTCCAGCGGCAGCCGGGAGGAGATTCCTGCCTGGATGTGGATGAATGCCTGCGGGATCCGTGTCCCGGCGCCTGCCGCAACTTCCCCGGCGGCTACGAGTGCCTGTGCCCGCCTGGCTTCATCCGGGACGGGGATGGGCACGGCTGCAGCCCCGGAGAGGCGATCCCAAACACTATTCCAGAGAGCTCCAGCGTCCCACAGAGCTCCGACAGCATCCCACAGAGCTCCGACAGCATCCCACACAGCTCCAGCAGCATCCCACACAGCTCCAGCATCCCACACAGCTCCAGCAGCATCCCACACAGCTCCAGCAGCATCCCACACAGCTCCAGCAGCATCCCGGGCACCACGCGCGTCCCATGGACCACGAGCATCCCGCGGACTCCGGGAATGCCCACCGCGGGACTGGGAGGCGGCTCGGACGAGCACAGCGCCGACGGCCCGCGGCTGCTGCTCTATTACATCGTGGGCAGCCTGGTGGCCATCCTGCTCCTGCTGGCGTTCGCCCTGGCGCTCGTGGCTTGCAGGAAAAGGGCGGCCAAGAGGGAGAAGCCGCCGGCCAAAAGCGCGGCCGATAATTATTGCTGGGTGCCCGAGCAGCCCGAGAGCCGCGGGGAGCGCAGGTAGGAGGGGGTTAAAAATCCCGGTGAAAGGGTGGGGAGGGAATGCTTTGTGCCCCAAGTGAGCTCCTCTGGCTGCTCCAGTGGGATTTGCCGTCCTGCTGCTCCAGGGGTTAACGGGAGGGGACAGGGAACGGGGTGGAATTTTTCTCCTCAGCTCCGCTCCCAAAGGCGGATTGGGAATGATTGGATCGTGTTCCTAAAGGGAAACTGCTCGCTTGGAATTCTCCTGCAGCCCCTCGTGCACTGTTCCCCCTGCTCGTGGCTGCATTCCAGCCTCGGATTTGCCTTGGAAAAGGGTTTGAAGTCGGGGTGGAATAGGGTTTGACAAGGGGATGTGCCTCAGCAGGGCCCGACCAGGCTCCTGCAGGCACATCCAGGGTGGGGTTTAAGGGTTATTTTTGGGGTTTTATTAAAAGTCTGTGGCCTGAAACCAGGGAAAACTGCTCAGCACGGAGCCAAGGAATGGCATAAAGGTAGGAAAAGCTGTGTTTGGAATAACCACCTCCTCGTTTCCAGAGTATCCTGCCTAAATCCTCTTCTAAACAGAGAAAACAATGCTCTCCTTCCCATCAGCCACATGGGAGGCTGGGCTTTTCCTGTTGGATCTTTTTTTTTTTGTTTGTTTTTTTTGGGGGGAAGGATCCTTCCCGGCTCCAGGCTGAGTGTGTTTTTCCCTCTTTCCATGTCTAAGGTATACGCTGGAATTGGAATAGTTGCTGATTATTCTGTGTAAAACTCCTAACTCCCCCAAAAACTCTCCTGGCCAAGTTGCTGCCTAGGTACTTCCCAAAATTCCTTGGGCGTCTTCCAGCCTTTCCAGTGGGAATTCTCCCCCAAAATCCTGAGGGGCACATCCAGCAGCACCTCCTCCGTGGTTTATCCTTGCTCTGAAGGGCTGGAAAAGATCAGCCGCAGGATCTGAAGTGTCCTGAAGTTTCTGTCGGAATTGTTTTGTCCCTGGGGCTGAATCGCTGCGGGGATGGGGATGGAGCACAAAGGAGGTTGTGGTGGGCAGGGAGCTGCATCCTGTCGTTCCATGTGCCGAGGAAAACCCTTTCCTGCTTTTTTTCTTGTCTTGGGGCTCCATTGTGAGCTGCAAACAGGAAAATGGAGCTGATAGGAACGTTCTCCATGTGCTGCCCGGGTCGGGAGAAAGGGGGGGAGGGAAAGCAGCAGCGGGATTCTTGGAAATGCTGCCGAAAATTCCCAAATCCCAAGCCAGCAGAGCATTTGGGAATAGCTGGATCAATGAAGGAAATTAATCACCCCGTGATTAATATGCTGGTTTGGGATCTGTGGGAAGTGACAGCCCTGGGATTTTTTATGGGGTATAACAAAGGGAAAGGAAGGGTTAGGGTGGGAATCAGAGCTGGGAAAAACCTGAGGTGTGCTGTTTATTCCCAAAAAATCGCCATCCCGATTTACGTCCTCTGTGTATTCCAGTGGGGAATGATGGTGGATCTTGGGGAAGACATGAATTGTGCCAAGGTTTAGGTTGGATTCTCCCTAATAGGAATATTTCCTGCTGTATATCCTCCCTCCTGGTGCAATTCCACCTGGATCCAACCTCATGTCTCTCGTTTTTCCTGCCACATCTTGATCCGTGGCCTCCTTAATCCATGGACTGGTGAATCCCACAATTTGGAGCAGGATAATTTGGTGCCCTGTCTTCCACGGGAGACAGGATGTTCATCCTGCTCCTTGGAGTTTTTTGTCGTGCATGAGTGTTTTGTTTTGGATTTACAGGATAAAGTTATCCCAACACCTCTCTCCGGGTGAAATTCAAAGAAAACCTGAACAAAAATGTGTTTGCAGTGGGTTTTAATAAAGATATTCCTAAAAATCCATGGTCTGGTGCTCCTAATCCTTGTGCTCCCCACGGTGGGTGGGTGGTGATCCCAAATCCTTCCCTGGGGCTTATCCCAGGATTTCCTCAGCCTTTCCCAGGATTTGTGGTCCTGGGCGGGGGCCATTCCCTTCATCCCTGCCGAGGCTATGGGGTGGGAGCAGTGGGATGGGCTGTGTTGGATCCCAAGACCACAAAGAAGGTCCCAAACCCATAATAAAGGTCCCAAACCCACAAGCAAAGCCCTAAAGAGATGAACAGGGTCCCAAATCCACAAGCCAGGCCCTAAACCCAAGAGGAAGGGCCCAAGTCCATGAGCAAGATCCTGATGGCATGACCAAGTTCCCAAAACCACGAGGAAGGACCTCAACCCACAGGCAAGGTCCTAAGGCCATGACCAAGTTCCTAAAACTGTGAGTGAGGCCCCAATCCCATGACCATGTTCTCAATCCCATGACCAAGGTCCTGACTCCATGGCCAAGGTCCCAGTCCCATAACCAAGGTTCCAATCCCATAATCACGGTCCTGATTCCATGGCTAATGTCTCAATCCCACAACCAAGGTCCCAGTCCCATAACCAAGGTCCCAGTCCCATAACCAAGGTTCCAATCCCATAACCACGGTCCTGATTCCATGGTTAATGTCCCAATCCCACAACCAAGGTCCCAGTCCCACAACCAAGGTCCCAATCCCATAAACAAGATTCCAATCCCATGACCAAGGTTCCAAGCCCATAAACAAGATTCCAATCCCATAACCAAGGTTCCAATCCCATAACCACGGTCCTGATTCCATGGCTAATGTCCCAATCCCATAACCAAGGTTCCAATCCCATAACCACGGTCCTGATTCCATGGCCAAGGTCCCAATCCAATAACCAAGGTTCCAATCCCACAACTAAGGTCCTAATCCCATGACCAAGATCCCAAATCCATGAGCAACCCCTTTGATATCAGCAGGTTTTTTCAGGATGAAATAATAGGATCGACTCCTTTTAGATCCTATTATCCCATGATATTTCATATTATTTTACATTCCACTGCTTTCCATTCCCTCATGGACAACTGCCAGCATTCCAACGGAGCAACCTCATCCCAAAAACCCTGCGAAGGAGCCAAAAAATTCCCCCCTGTTGACACAAAGTCCCGGATCCGGGGGTCAGGCCGAGCATTCCGAGCGCCCGCTCCGAGCAGGGTGACGGGGCCAGCCGGGGTGAGTCAGAGGGAAAGAAAGGCAGGGAAAACATGATGAATGGCACTGGGGAAGAGGAAAAGCAGCCTGTCAGCAGGAAGGGCAGTGCTGGCACCCTGACTCAGCCCGCGGGGCAGTGGGATAAAAGGGAATGATGAAATCCCGATGAGTCCCGTTCCTCCCACCCCATCCCCGTTATCTTTTAGGGGCGAGCGTTGTCAGTGGGGCAAGGCCAGCAGGGCGGGATCGTTGTTTGGGAAGGCTCTGTTTTTTCCTGGAGAAAAACCTTGACAAGGAATTTTTTATCTGGGTTTGCAGTCACTGGAAAAAAAAAAAAATAAAAACAGCAGGAACAGGAATTTAATGTTTTTGGGTTTTTTTCCTTCTTCAGCACACTCCGTTTTCCTTCTTTTCCTGTGTTTTTTTTTTTCCCTCCTTTTCTTGGTGGTTTTCTCCAGAAAACAAAAGCAGAAGTAAAAGGAGAAGTGGAAGAAGAATGGGAAACAAAGAAGTGAAAGTTGTGGGAACAACAGGGGTTCCTAAAGCCGGGAAAGGTCAGAGTTATCCAACTCTCCAGAAAATTCCTGGAATGATCCTGCTTGGAGAAACTCTTTGTTCCAAGCTCCCCCATGTACATTTTTTCCTTGAGGATCATCCCTGCTACTGGAATTAAATCCCATGGACATTTCTTTTCCATTTTTGTGGCAGATCTGAAAAGTCCAATGGGATTAAATAAGAGTTTTTCATTACTACTACTACTACTACTATTATTATTATTATTATTATTATTATTATTATTATTATTATTATTATTATTATTATTATTATTATTATTATTCCTCCCAGCTTCCCTTTTCTCCTCAGCCTCACAGGATTTAAGGGAAGCAACCAAGGTTGTGAGAGGACAAAATAAACCCCAAGGGTTTAAAATAGGACAAACAAAGTTCAATAAAGTTTAATAAAGTTTAATAAAGAAACTTCCTTGCCCTGATCCGAGGAAATTGGGATTTGCTGCTCATCCCAGAGGCCAATTGCAGCGCCCGAGGCTGTTGGAATTCCATGAAAAAACAGCCTCACGTCCCCTTTTTTGTGGAGTGGAGATATTTAAGGTGCATTTTTAGGTTGCTCCTGGCTCTGTTCTGGCAGCACAGAGGGATCCCCCAAGGACAAACAGATGGAATGGGATATTCATTCAGAAATGTCGGTGGGGAATAGGAGAGATGGGAAAAGGGCTCATAATAATGCTTAATAATAATAATAATAATAATAATACCAAATAGTATAACTATATAAATCATATGTAACTATAGACGGAAATATATAATTATATGTTAATTATTTATTTTTCAAGTTTTCCCCAATCAAACCTAAACTGTTTCCCTTCTTCCCATTCATTATTCCCCGGGGGCAGATCCCGGTCCCACCTGGCTCCACCGTCCTGTCAGGGATTGTGAAGAGGGAAAATTCCCTCCTGGATCCCCAGGCTGAGCCCCTTTCCCAGCTCCCTCCTGCTGCTCCAGCCCCCTCCCGGCTCCATTCCCATCTCTGGACACGCTCCAACCTCTCTTCTCTTTCTTTCTTTCTTTCTTCTTTTTCTGGATCCTGAGCTGGGCACAGGATTGTGACCTCCCCGGTGCCAGCACTGTGGCAGCAGCTGGGTGACATCCCAGTGGGATGATGAAGATCCCAGTGGGGTGATGAAGATCCCAGTGGGGTGATGAAGATCCCAGTGGGATGATGAAGATCCCAGTGGGGTGATGAAGATCCCAGGGTGATGATGATAATTCCAGCGGAATGATGAAGATCCCGGGATGATGAAGATCCCAGTGGGAGAAAGATCTCAGTGGGATGATGATGGTCCTACTGGGATGATGAAGATCCCAGAAGGATGATGATGGTCCCGGCGAGACGATGAAGATGCCGGGATGATCAAGATCCCAGCGGGGTGATGAAGATCCCAGTGGGAGAAAGATCTCAGTGGGATGATGATGATGATGGTCCTACCGGGATGAAAAAAGATCCCAGTGGGATGATGATGGTCCCAGCGAGACGATGAAGATCCCTGGATGATGAAGATCCCAGTGGGACGATGATGAAGATCCCAGCGGGACGATGAAGATCCCAGCGTGCTGACAATCCCCACCGGCGCTGCTCCCACCCTGAGCCCCCCGTCCTGACGAATCCCGCTGCTGTTTCCCCCTTTTTCCAAGGCTCTCCCCGTGCTCCCTGGCCGCTGCCGGCCCCCCCGCGCTGCCGGGCGGGCCCCGCCGGGGCGGAGCCGCCGGGAGGATGCGGGAGGGGGCCCGGGCCGGCGGGGCGGGGGCAGGGGCAGCGCCCGGCCGGGATTCACCGCCGCGGTCACTCCCGGCCCCGCGGGCGCTTCCTTCCCCCGCCGGGGCGGCTATAAAGGGGGCGGCCGGGAGGAGCGGCCCCAGCTCAGCTCCGGGCGCCGCCGGCCGCCCCCTCCGCGGGCCATGCGGCCACCGCCGCTGCCGCTGCCGCTGCCGCTGCTGCTGCTGCTCGGGACGGCGGTGCTGGCCCAGCCCCGGGAGTTGTCGCCCGCGGGCACGCAGTGCCTGGAGCACGAGTGTTTCTCCGTGTTCTGGGCGTCCCGGACCTTCTCCGACGCCAGCGAGGGCTGCGAGCGGGGCGGGGGGCACCTCATGACCGTGCGCTCCACCGTGGCCGAGGAGGCGATCGCGCTGCTGCTGCAGAACCGCGAGGGGCGTCTCTGGCTGGGGCTGTCGCTGTCGCCCTCCTTGTCGTGCACCGAGCCCAGCCGGCTGCTCCGAGGCTTCAGCTGGGTCACGGGCGACCGCAGCACCGATTACACCAACTGGGCGCCGTCGGGGCGGCGCTGCGGCGAGCGCTGCGTGACCGTGTCCCGGGAGCTGCGCTGGGAGGAGCGGCGCTGCGAGGAGCCGGCCGACGGCTTTCTGTGCCAGTACACCTACGGAGGCAGCTGTCCCCGCCTGGCAGCGCCGCCCGGCGTCCCCGTCACCTACGCCACCCCGTTCGGCGCCCGCGGAGCCGAGTTCCTGGCGCTGCCGCCGCTCAGCGCCGCCTTCATCCCCGAGCTGGGGCTGGAGCTGCGCTGCGAGGATGGGGAGGGCGCGGGGCCGCGCTGGGGCCGCGACGCTCCCGGAGCGTGGCCGTGCGGGCTGGGAGGCGGTGGCTGCGCGGGGACGTGCGCGGAGGAGGGCGGGCGGCCGCGCTGCTCCTGCCCCGAGGGCACCGTGCTGGGCACGGACGGGCGCGGGTGCCGCTCGCCCTGCGAGGGGGCGCAGTGCCAGCATCACTGCGTGGTGGCCGGGGACTCCTTCGTGTGCATGTGCGCCACCGGCTACCGGCTGGCTGCCGACGGCGTCAGCTGCGAGGACGTCGACGACTGCGCCAGCGAGCCCTGCCCGTGCGAGCAGAAGTGCGTGAACACCCAGGGGGGCTTCCAGTGCCATTGCCACAGCGGCTACACCATGGTGAACGGGAGCTGCCAGCCCCTGCCGCTCTGCTGGAAGGCGCCGTGCCAGCAGCTCTGCGAGGAGTTGCCCCAGGGCTACCGCTGCGGTTGCCACCCCGGCTACGCGCCGGACCCGCGGAATGCCAGCCTGTGCCGCCTGTACTGCAACACCACCGAGTGCCCGGCCGTGTGCGACGCCGGCGGGGGCTGCGACTGTCCCGAGGGCTTCCTGCTGGACGGCGACAATCTGTGCGTGGACATAGACGAGTGCGAGAGCGACCACTGCCCCTTCAACTGCACCAACACGCCTGGCGGCTACCAGTGCCACTGTCCCCAGGGCTTCCAGCTCCGCGACGCCGACTGCGTGCCCGTCCTGGGCGGGGACGGCGAGGAAGAGTTCTCGGGAGATGCCGAGCCCGTCCTGCCCACGCCCGCGCCCAGCCGGCCGCCGCCGAAAGCGGAGCGGCTGCACCCCGGGGTGCTGGTGGGCGTCGCCGCGGGTGCCCTGCTGAGCCTGGGGGCCCTGCTGGCCCTGGGCTTCCACCTGGCCAGGAAGCGCTGCCGCTCCCACGGCTCCATGGATTACAAGTACAGCGGCCCCAGCGAGAAGGAGCTGGGGCTTCAGCCCGTCCCCTCGGCGCAGAAGCCGTAGGGACAGCGGGACAGGACGGACGCTGCCAGGCCGAACTGGGTGACGTTTAATTCCCCCCCGCTCCTCCCCGTCCCGCTGCCCCCCGGCTGGAATTTGGGAATGATCATCCGGGAAAAGCTGTGATCACCCCGCTCCCAGAAAATACTCGCTGCTGCTACCCGGCCGGCTCTTGGAATGCTGGCGCCGGAGAGCGCAGAACATCCAGAGGCTGCGCCTTTCCCGCTCCCTTGGCGTTCAGCTTTCCCTTTTCCCGAGCCGGGAAAACCTCGAGGAAAAACCGCGAGGAGGGACAGCTCCGTGGGGAAGCGACTCGAACTCCGTGGGATGAGAGCACGGCGTGAGCAAGGCGGGGACTTTGGAAGGACCCAAATCCCCCTCCCCCGGGGCTGGATGGCTGGATGGTGTTCCCGAGCTGGGAGGCTCCTGCTTTTCTTTGGGATGGGGTTTGTTTGTTTTAGGCTGAGGGAGGGAGGAGCAAAGATGTTGTGGGAAGCACTTGTCACCTTAAACCGCTGGTGACAGCAGGGACCCGGCTCGGTGTCACCAAGGTGGGACTCGGATTCCTCATTCCCATTCCCTGTCATTATTATTTTTTTTTCTTTTTTTTTTTTGGTGGGATGCGGAGGCTAAACAGGGACACGAAGGGTGCCGGGGTGGGTTTCGTGGGAAAGGTTTGCATTGCTGCAGAGCCTCATCCAGCTCCTTCCCTAACTTCCCGCTGTTGCTGCCTGAAACTGTTGGATTTGGGGTATTTTTACGAGGCCTCCTGCCCACAGGGATTTTTCCCTGTTCCCTCGTGCAGGGCTGACTCTATCCCAAGGCAAAACATTCCCACGGGGCGGGATCCCGCGCGCCGCTCATTCCCAGCCACGGACTGGGACGGAATTCTGCAGAAGGATTTGCTTTTCCAGCTCCATCCTTCCCTGGGGAGCCAAAGGGGGTCCTGCTCCAGCTGCCATTAGAGCAGGAACGTTGGCTGGCAGCTTTATGCCGGTGAAATATTATCCCGGAGCGGGGGAAGTCTTGGAAGCCTGGGATCAAGGCCAAGGGGTTCTGTCCCCCCACATTCCCCCTTCCCACCCTGTGAGCTTCCCAGCATGCATGCAGCATCTCCCCTGGAATGCTAAACCTCCGCTGCAAATTCCCGGGAAAAATCAAAATATTGGCTTTGTAGGAATTGTGGTTTTCCTAAAAGGTCGTTATCCCAAAGGCCGGGTAAGTGGAGGGTCGTGTCCACGGATCCCTTGGGACGGATTAAAGTGGAACCACATGGAGCGAGGGCTGTAAATCTGTGGATGTGCCAGGTTTATTTTGGGACGGTTTGGCTGCAGCGGGAAGGAGGGAGCTGTTGCGATTATCCATAATTAGCCCGTGCTTATCCAGAAAGAGATATCAAAATATAAAGGTGTCACTTGGGAAAATATCCGAGGGAAAGGAAGGGAAAGAAAGGAAAAGGTTTGAGAGTGGACGTTATCCAGCTCAAAGCCCAGCTCCTTCCTGGGTGGGTCCGAGGTTTTGCCACCACACCCCCAAAATCTCCTCCTCCCCCCCTTTATCTCAAATTCCCACTGCGGAGTTTTATCTTATCACAAATTCCTTCCTTACGGAGTCCTGAATTCCCGGCGCTCCCTGTTTTATCCCCCCACCCCCACTCCCGGGCCCCCGGGATTTGTAAATCCTTATTTATTTATTGGATTTTTACCCTGTGTGCTGGAATTGTCTCGTGGAGATCCTGTGTGGACACCAATAAAGCTTTGCCAGTCTGGTTTAGAGGAACTGCTCAGGGAATGTTCTTTCTCCCCTTCCCAAAAATTCCTCCAGAAATCCGGGAAAACCCCGGAGCATCCAGGGCAGCACCGGGATGAAAACATTCCCGGCTGGTACTTCCCCAGTGCCATTAAAATGGGAGGAACCCATTCAAACCCCAAATCAACTGGAAGCGGCTCATTCCATGGGACCTCCATGCTCTGTTCCTCACCCCGGGGTTCTAAGCTCGCCAAAATTTGGTTCTCCTGGTTTTGGGGTTTATTTGTTTGGGTTTTCCGGGTGGAAATTTGGTCCTGGGTGCGCTAAAATCCTGGGAATTCTGGGGAGGGATGCGTGCGTGATGGGATCTCATTCCGCTGCGGATGCAGCAGAGCTGAGCAGCTTTGGGATTTTTTCCCGGTGTCTCCCCGTCTCTTTATTAGCTATTAATCGGGGGTGCCACGTGCTCCGCGACGTTTTGGGATCCTCCCCATCCCCGGTGGCGGCTCCCGCGTGCCGGAACACCGCCAATAACCACTCGGTCCATGGAATTCTCTCCATCCCAGGCCAGTCTTATGGCTTTTTATTTCGGAGAGCGGCGCGGCCGGCGGTGGGGGGGCCCTCTCCAGCCGGCATCCCCTTTCCTCGCAGCTGCCGGGATCCCCTAGAAAGGGGTGGTTTTGGGGAGCAGGGCCCCGGGCGCGCAGCAGGGCTGGGGGCGCAGGGGGTCCTGCTGGCAGGGCAGGGGGGGACACACGCAGCCCTTGGCGTCTCCGCGGGGCGCGGCGCAGTAATCCAGCGGCTCCTCCTCATCCTCGCTGTCCCCTCCGCGGCCCTCAGCGGCGCGGCAGCAGCACAGGCCGGCGTCGCGGCAGCGGCGCAGCACGCCCTGGAAGGAGTGGCGGAAATTCTCGGAGAGCAATCCATAGAGGATGGGGTTGGCGCAGCTGTTGGAGTAGCTGAGCAGCAGCGAGGCGTTGTGCGCGCTGGCGTCCAGCCGGCCGGGCAGCAGCAGCTCCAGCAGCTGCACCACGTAGAAGGGCAGCCAGCACACCACGAACATGGCCACCACGGTGACCACCAGGCGGGTCAGCTTGCCCTCGGAGCGCCGCCGCTGCTGCCAGCCCACGCCCTGCGCCACCACGCGCATCTTGCCGGCCAGCAGCAGGTAGCACAGCGCCATGGCCACCACGGGCAGCACGAAGCCCAGCGCGCTGCTGTACACCACGAAGGCGGCCGCCCACGCCGGGCTGGGCCACAGCAGGTCGCAGGCCACGGCGCGGCCGTCGCGGGTCACCGCCGTGCCGGCGAACACGGGGATGGGCGAGGCCACCAGCAGCGCCAGCAGCCACACGCCGCCGTTGACCAGCTTGGCGACGCGCGGGCGGCGGTAGGAGGCGGCGCGCAGCGGGTGCACCACGGCGATGTAGCGGTCCAGGCTGAGCACGGTGAGGCAGAAGACGCTGCTGAACATGTTGAGGCCGTCCACGCCCAGCACGGTCCGGCAGAGAGCGCGGCCGAAGGGCCAGCGCCGCAGCGCCGCCGCCGTGGCCACGAAGGGCACGCTGAGCATGAAGAGCTCGTCGGCGATGGCCAGGTTGAGCAGGTAGATGTTGGTGGCCGTCTTCATCTTGGCGTAGCGCAGGATGACGAAGATGACCAGCGCGTTGCCCAGCAGCCCCAGCAGGCACACCAGGCCGTAGACGCACTGCAGCACCACCATGCCCGCGATCTCCGCCGCGCTCCCGCCGCGCTCCGGGGCCCGCCCGGCCTCGCCCGGCGCCGCCAGAGCCATCGCCGCCTCCTCCGCGCTGCCGACGCCGCCGACGCCGCCGCCGATGCCGCTGCTGCTGCTGTTGGGGGGCGGCTCCGAGCCGGCCCAGCTGGAGATGCTCCAGAGGGGAATTCCGGCTGCCAGGAGCTGCTCGGCGTCCGTGCTCATGGCGGCAGGTGATCCATGGACGGGAGAGCACGGGCACCGGGGTCAACCTGCGGGCGGGGCACAGGGGTGAGGGCTGTGGGGAGCGGGAATCCCGGCGCCCGCGTTCCGCCGGCATCGGGAACCCGCATCCACCGTCCCTCGGCTCCCTCCATCAACCTCCTCCCTGCCTGGACGCCTCCACGTCGTTCCTCAGTACCCGGGAGCATCCTGGGATTTTTGGGATCTCAGAGGCTGTGGGGTGCGAATTAGCCCCGCGTGGGGCTCCTCAAACCAGGTGGGATGGCCTGGGAACCCCAGCCTGGCCTGGGAATCAATCTCGATCTGGCCCGGGAGTCAATCCCAACCTGGCTTGGGATGGCCTGGGAATCAATCCCGACGTGACCCGGGAATTGATCCCAACCTGGCCTGGGATGGCCTGGGAATTAATCCCAACCTGGTCCAGGAATCAATCCCAACCCGGTCCAGGAATCAATCCCAACCCGGTCCAGGAATCAATCCCAACCTGGCCTGGGATGGCCTGGAAATCAATCCCAACCCGGCCCAGGAATTAATCTCAACGTGGCCTGGCAATCAAACCCAACCCAGCCCAGGAATTAATCCCAACCTGGCCCGGGAATCAATCCCAGCCCGGCCTAGGAATAAATCCCAACCCGGCCCATTAATTAATTCCCAACCTGGAGCGAGAATCCATCCCAACCCGGCCTAGGAATGAATCCCAGCCCAGCCAGGGAATCAACGCCATCCACCTTAAGGAGCCCCCGCAAATCTCCAGGATTTCATTCACCCTGCCAAGGAGAAAGCCAGCCGGGAATATTTTACCTCTCGGTATTCCAGGGATTGCAGGAGCCTCACGCCTTCCTGCCGGGGGGAAGCAGCCGCTGAGGGAAGATGCTCGGGTGGGATCCGCCGCCGATGGAAAGTCCTGCTTGACCTGGATCAGATGACCGGGAAGATCCGGACCTTTTAAAGCGGAACACAGGGCAGGGATGGACACGCGGGATCTTCCCCCTCTCCCGCATCCCTACGCCGCAGGCATCGGCTTTCCATGAAAAAAGAAACGCGGCGCAACTTTCTGCTCCAGGATTTCCGCTGGAAAACAGCGCAGTGCCCTCCGCCCTCCTCCCGCGGGGCTGCGCTGTCCTGCGGCTCCCGGCCGGAGCATTCCCGCTCCAGCGGAGGGCGGGATCCGCAGCCCGATCCCTCCCCCTCCTCCCCCCAAATCCCCGTATCCCAAATCCCGCATCCCAAATCCCGCACCCTGCCCTCGCGTCCCCCGCGGCTCCGGGGGAAGGCGGGAGATGGAGAAGGAATGGTTGCCTTGGCAACGCATCCCTCATCCCGCATTCCTGCCGCGCATTCCCGCCTTCCCTGCGCTCCTTCCCAGCCCTGCAGGGCCCCCGTGTCCTTCCTTCCCTGCGGCACCGCATCCCAACATTCCTGGTTCGGAGAGGTGAGGATCAGCCAGGCCTGGCCCCACATCCAAACCCACCGGGAATTCCTCCCCAGGTCGGAGTTTCTGCTGGAACTGGGGGCGCAAGGAGTAAAAATGGGAGGAAATTCCATCTTTTAGCTCTTTTTGGGTGTTTTTGTTTTTTTTTTAATCAGTTGCTGGGTTTGGGGGTTTTTTTTTGGATGAGAGGGATCCAGGGAATCTCATCCCAGCTCAGCCCTAGTCATGGAATCACAGAATCACGGAATTGTGGAATCATGGAATCAAAGAGTAATAGAGTCGTGGAATAAAAGCCCTCCAAAATCATGGAATCCAATGTGAATCCAGCACTGATCCATGTCCCCCAGTGCCACATCCACATGGAGTTGAATCCCTCCTGGAATAAGGAGTCCACCGCTGCCCTGGGAGAGAAATTTTCCCCATATCCAACCTAAACCTCCCTCTTATCCCGTCTATTATTCCCTGGGAGCAGAGGGCAATTCCCACCTAATTCCTGTCACGGAGTTGTAGGGAATGAAATCCCCCCAGATCATCCTTTTTTCCCCAAACATTCCTTTCTCCCTCAGCTGCTCCAATTTATCCCGACCCTGGCCAGGAAATGATGGAGCAAACTCGCCTCAGTCATCCCAAAGCCACAGCACTGGGAATTTTTTGGGAGTTTGGAACTGGCTGAAGGAGCCCATTTGGGGCCGGACTGCCAGGATGGGAATAGGGATAAACATCCATTTGATACTCCTGGGAATGGGCTCGGAAATCCTGGGAAAACAGGTGGATTTTCTCCTCCCCGCTTAAATCCATGACCGTGGTGAATGGTGCAGCTGGCACCGATCCCTCTGGGAATACCCAGGATCCAGGGAATGCTGGCACCCCATCTCCACCCCCAATTCCATGGGGTGTTCCAGCGGGATAAAGGACAATGGGATCCCGGCTGTGCCGACACAGAAATTCCCGGGTGCCAGCCCAGGAGCTCCGGGCGTTCCCGTTGCAGCAGGAGACAGGAAAACACGGAATTAAACAATGGAAGCAGATTCCATGGGCCCCCTCCACCCCCTGGAGCAACAGGAAACCTTCAGAGGCTCCTTTACTGTAAAGGAGGAAACTCTGCCATGGATTGGAGCCACGCCGTGATCCCAGAATTCCAGGGAAAACTCTGGGTTGGGAGGAGCAGGAACAACCTTTGCTCCAGGGGAGCAATTCCAGGATTCGGGATAAGGGTACTGTGATTAGGAAGCTTCGGCTTTCTTCCCGTCCCATAAAATCCTGGGATATCCCCACAAGGAGGGGACCCTCAAAGAGCCCATCTCCTGAAAATCCTGGGATTCTCCTCAATCCCACCCTCAGGAGCTGCCCCAGATCCCAACCTCGGAGCCTGCTCTGATGCCGAGGGAAAACTGGGATGTGCTCCGTGCATCCCAAGGGATCTGCAGGTCTTGGGATCGGCAGTTCTGGGATTTTAAGGTCCGGGGTTTCTAGGGAGCCTCTGAGTCAAGGAATTCCAAGGAAACCATCCTGGGATTTAGTGGGAAGTGGTTTTCCCGGTGTCCAAGGGAATTGTTCAGCTCTCCTTATCCAGGAATTCAGTTAATTTTCCTCTTTATTCCCATTATCCCTGTCCATGGGTGCCTGTCCTGCTCCCTCACCCGGGCTGGATCCCAAATCCACGCTAAGGACTTGGAAAAAGTGGGGAAAAAAGCGAGAAGGAGCCTGTGGATGTTGGGAATTAATGAACCCCTAAACGGGGCGGGATTTTCCTGGAGAAATTCCCATTTAAAGCGTCCTGCTCCCCTTTTCCAGGTAAATCTCCTATGGGACCCCCTTTTCCAACCCTTGGATCTTCCCCGGGTCTCCAACAATTCGGAATCCATGAATTCCACGCAATCCCAGAACATTCGGAAGGGATCCTAAAGGACACCGTGTTCCAGCCCCACTTCCATGGGCTGCTCCCAAATTTCCCCGCCTTCTTCTCCCCCACCCGCCCCGCTCTTTCCCGATTTTCCCCAGGAAAACCCGAAACGTGGAGATTTGCTGCCCTCTCCTGGGAGCCGCCAAATCCTGGGATTTGGGATGATTGGAAATAGTCGATCCTTAACGCTTGGGAAATTTTTAACTCTAATTAAAATCCCAAGGCGTTCCCAGGAAAGACAAGAACTGCGGGAATAGGATTCTTCCCAAATTCCAAAAAAGCCAATTTTTAATTTTTTTTTTTTTTTTTCTTTTTTTACTCCTTAACCTCCATTTTTTTGGGGAATTATTGGGAACAGGTTCTTGGCTAAAATCTGACCTCGTCTTCCGGGAAAAAAAAAAAACCTTGAAACTTCTCAAGTTTTTCCCCTTCTTAACTTGGAGCTTTCTGCTCCCTCCTGAGGGGAAAAAAAAATTCAGGAATTATTCTGGGGAGTAAAGGAATTTCCAGAAATATTTTGGGGATGAATGCTAAGGTTAAAAAAAAAAAAAAAAAAAAAGAGGATTTATCTACTTTGGGAATTTATAAAGTGCATATCTCCCCAAAAAATTCGGGAAGCTTGGAGTTTTGAAGGTGTTTGGATGCTTGGCTGCTCCTCAGGGTGTTTTCCTGCTGTTTTCTCCATGGAAAACCTGGAAAACGTGCTTTGTTTCCCTTTCCCGGCGGGAAGTGGAGCCGGAGGTCAGGGCCTCATTGGCGATGCCAGCTGGGAGCTGGGATGTGTTTATCCAGTCTGGGATCCACACTGCAGTTCCTTATTCCCGGGCCTGGCGCTTTTCCCGGGAGCTCCTGGGCTCTGGCAGCCGCTGCCACATTCCAGGCCCTGCTCAATGCTCCTGTGTCTGCCTCCTCCAAAAAATTCCCACTGGGATGGGGGATCGGGATGCGGGGATGGGGGATAACCACGGTGTCCCAAAGCTCGGGGATCCTGGGATTGTGGAGCGGGATAAGAAGCGGATCCGGCCCCGCTTTGGGATGGAAGAAAACAGGGAAGCTCCAGTGGCTCTTCCCATTCCATGAATTATTTTTGTCCCTGCCTCAAGGATCCTCAGCTCCTGAGGAATTTGGGGATGATGAGGCAATTCCTTCCCGTAAATCTGCTGGAAAATTTCCTCCCAGCTTCGGAATCCTGATTAATATTGAAATATTGCACGTGGAATTTGCCCGAATCCTGCTGGATTCAACAACAATGGATGAGCTTGGACTTCCAACTTGGAAACCCCAGAGGGGAGCAGGGAAGGGAATTCCATGGGAATTTGGGCTGGGAATAAGGTGTGGTTCCCCTTGCTGGGAGCTCTGTATCCCAAAACTGATGGAAAGGGAAAGAACTGGGAATACAGAACGGAGGGGAGGCAGCAACAGCTCCCTGTGAAATCCCTGAATATTCCCAAGTTTCTCCCTCTGTGATTGTGGTGAATTTTTGGGAAGAGCCGGGACAGAGGGATGCATTATCCACCCTAAATCCAGGCTGACATCACCTCCCCACTCCCTCATTCCATGATAATTTTGGAGCGCTGGATCCGGAGACTTTGCTGCTTCCTAGGGGCTCCTGGAGGTTTTTCCCGGCTGCCAGGCTGGAGGCACCGGGAATTTTTATGGAAAGCCGGCTGGGGATGAATGGAGTCCAGAAATAGAAAAAGCTGGAGCAGATCCAGAGGGAGGAAATCAGGGAGCTGGGAAGCTTCCCGTGCTCCCAGAGTCGGGATGGGGACACCGGGATGGACTGGAACTCCTGGAAATCTTGGATACGCCCTCACTGGGAAGCTGCTCCTTCTTTTAATTGTCATTGGTTTCTTTTCCCGCTCAGATCCATGGATTCTCCCTTTTCCCAGCCATTCCCGCAGCCTGGATGGCTCCCGACAGGAGGAGAGGCTTTTCCCGGGAATCCCAGCTGCTCATCCCATGAGGACACCCCCTCTCGCTTCCCAAATTCTACCTCAAACCCATCTGCAAACAGCTGGAAAAACCGCTGGAAAACATGGACAATCCATTCCTTTCCCTTGCAGCAGCTCCTAATTGGCTCCTTCCACGGTTTTCCCGCTTTTCCAGGAGTGATTTTTCCCTAAAATCCAGCTTTTCTTGCTCCGCTCTGCCCCTGCACCAGCAGAGTGGGAAAAAAATTCCTGGTGCAAACCTGGAGCAGCATTCCCAAGGGAATGTCACTCGCTCCCAATCTTTTCCCAGATTCCCTGTGTCCCTCAGGAAGCGCCTCCTGTTGGATCGCGCATGGAATTCAGCTCCAGGAGTTTTTTCCTCCTGTATCCCTGCGCTCATCCTCTGCCAGAGGCTCGGGGAGGGCGGCAATTCCCAAGCTTTTGATTGATCCCGCAGAAAAAGCAGGAAAAGGTGGATTTGCTGCTGGTTCCAGGGATTGGAGCAGCTGGTGGGATAAGGAGAGGGATAAACCCCAAAGGGAAGCTGGGAATATCCTGGAAGAAGCCAGAATTCCCTAAAAATGTAGCGAATCCATCTTTTCCCGCCAGGGGTGGTTCCCTGCTCCTGGTGCAGTGGGAAGGGCTGGATTTTAGGGAGTGGATGATCCCGGGGCGGCCTGACTTTTCTGGATATAATTCCACGTTCAGATCCTTGTATCCCAGGGCTGGGATACAGGGAATTCCCAGAGAATGCGCTGGGAATTGCTGCTGTGGAATTGGGGAACGCTTCCCTAAAAAGATATTAAAAAACCCTGGAATTTCAGTGGGGTTTGAATTTGCCCAAATGCAAGGAAGAAAGGAAGGGAAAAAAGGATGGAAAAAAGGAAGGAAAAAAGGAAGGAAAAGGAAGGGGGAAGGAAAGAAGAAGGAAGGAAAAGGGAAGGAAAAAGGAGGGAAAAGAGTAAGAAAAAGGAAAGAAAAAGGAAGGAAAAAAAGCAGGAAAACAGAAGGAAATTCTCTTTTCTTCCTCTTTGCTTTTATCCATGGGATGAATAAATAAAAACCTGGGAGCAGGGAAGGATGATGCAAGGAGCAGGATTTGGGATTATGGGAGCTGTGATATTGCAGGAAAATGACCCGGCACAGCAGGAATTACAATAATGTCATTCCTGTTTGCTCCGGCTCCCTCTTAATCCACCAGGAACTCTGACATTTCCCAAAGAATTCTGCACCTCGGGAAGTTCGGAAAAACGCTGCACCTTGCCCAAAGCCAGGGGATACCGGATCGTGCAGGAATAAACGGGAAGCAGGATTGGGATAACGGGAATATGGGATCCCATGGGGGAGTTTGAGGTTATCCCAGTGCCAGCGCTGATCCCAACCCAGCTTTTCCAGGGATTTGGGCATTTCGGGGGTGTTGAAGGTGTTGGAATGAAAAACTGGCAAGAGCTGGAGGTTTTCCTCTGGAATTCCAGGGCTTGTTGTGCTCCTTTTCCTCAGGGAATGCGGGAAGAGGATCCAGGGTCTGAGTCTCACCTGTGCCGCCCCTTTTCCTTTGGGAATGTGAGCTGGGAAAGAGGAACTGGAGCTAATCCTCCCTTTTCCTTATGGAATATGAGCGGGGAAAGAGGAACTGGAGTTAATCCTCCCTTTTCCTTATGGAATATGAGCGGGGAAAGGGATCCGTGGGGTGCTGCCCCTTTTCCTTTGGGAACATGAGCTGGGAAAGGGGAACCGGAGTTGATTCTCCCTTTCCCTCACGGAATAAAAGTTGGGAAAGGGATCCATGGGGTGCTGCCCCTTTCCCTCATGGAATGTGAGCTGGGAAAGGGAATCCAGGGCCAGATCCAAGGCAGAGCTCCAGCAGGATCCACGCAGGAGCTCATTTGTCGGGATAATTGTATGCTTTGCCCTTAAGCGTATTGATTCGGAAAAGTTAATCAGGACCATTTGGAAGCGCTTCCATGAAAAACCAGAAAATCCCATTAAAGTGATTAAAACTGAATCCATCTTAAATAACCCCCCGCTCCTTAAAAATGTTGAAACAGGGAATTGTGTTCAAATAAAATTATTTCAGTCAAACACGGCCGCCGGCAGCTCCCGCCTGCGGAGGCGCCCGAGGAATTCTGGGATGGTGGGAATGCTGGGAAGGGAACAAATCTCTTTTTTTCTGGGATAAATCCTCAGGAGGCAAAACTGGGGTGCAGTGGAGGTGTGGCCACGTGTAAGGGAGGGATGCAGCACAACTTTCTCTTTCCCATGGATTTTAGGGAAAAATTCCTCTTCGGAAAGGTTGGAAAACCCTGGCCCAGCTGCCCAGGTATCCCAGTTCCTGGAGGGATATAAAATTTGGGAATGTGGTTTAGTGGTGGGGGAATGGTTGGATGTTTCCAGCTTTAACTCTGCCGGGATTCTGGGATTTTCCTTAAAAAAAACGATGCCTCACATCCGTTTATTCCCGAAACATTGGATTCTTTGCCCGGGGAATATTTCTGGATGTTTTAAACTGAAACTTGGGAAGCTCCTGGAAAATGATCCTTTATGGAAAGGCCCAGCTTGAGATGGAGTCTGGGCTCTGCTCATCCATAACTCGGAATCCCAAAGGATTTGGGGGGGATGGAATGTGGGTTTCCCAAAATTCCACAGGCAGAGCTGCTCTTCCCATGTGGAAGCAGGAGACTGGGATAGGATGGGAAACTCTTGGGATGTGCCTTGGGATTTGCCTTTTTTATAATTTTTTTTTTTCCTTTCCCCCACAGGGCAGAGCTCCCTGATGACGTCAGCACCTGGAATGACACAATTCCTTCCAGGAGGAGGGAGGGGATGGGGCTGATCCCGGCAGCATTCCCATCCCTGCCACCCCATGGCATACACCGAGCTCCCGGACTGGCTCTTCCCAAAAAAACCCACTTGCTCTTGGAACAAGGCAGCTCTGAGAGTTTAAATCTTTTGTTTTCAACAAAACTGAAATTCCAGCATGGAGAATGCAGCAGTGGGAGCTGATTTGGGGGGATTGGGAAGGCGTTATCTGCCCGGAGCTCGGGATTATCCCTGATTTCATCACCCGGCTGGAGCCCAGTGGGAGATAACCGGGATTGCTCCCACTTTGTTTCCAAATGAGTTGATTTTCCCTTTGGAGCTTCCACGTCTCCCTCTGGATAAATCCCAGGTGGGAGCCAGACTTTTGGCGTTTCAGGGAGCAATACCCACATCCCTAGGGAATGATGGGAATGATGGGAATGATGCCACTGGCTCCCATCCCAAGCTCCGTCAGGGATCAGTCCTGAGGGATTCTGAGCGTCCCAGGCCTGAGGTTTGATTCCCCTTTCCCAAAGTTTTCCAAATAGGACACAGCAAGGCATACAATTCCACAGGGATGTTTTGGAGCTTGGCATGGGAAGCGTGTCCCGTGCTCCACGCCCTTGACATGGACATTCCTTGCCAAAAATCTGCTTTTTGGGTCACCAAAGCTTTTCCACTGGCAAATCCCGTTAGGAAATGCCTGGAAAACGCCTGCAGGCACAGGGTGGAATTCTGGGGTGTCCAGGAGTGGGACTCCAGGATCCCTGTGGATCAGAATATTTTGGGAGACCCTGCAGGTGAGGGCACAGGGAAGCAGGGAAGAAATCCTTTGGGATGGATCCGGCAGCAGCGGGATGAGCTGGGGGCGTCTTTCCCCATTCCCGCTGCTCCAGCGGATGTTTCCTCCTGAATTTTGTCCCGTTCCCGGCTAGCAGGGATGGATGAGCATCCTGAATTCCCAACCCTGACCTCCCTGGAGCTGCCAGGCTGCTTTATCTCCTCCTCAGCCTCCGGACGCTCCTTGCAGCATTCCCAACAAAGGAGGTGCCAGCGGCGGCCGTTTGTCAGCGCCTCGTTCCTGACTGCGGGAATAAATCCCGGATCCCTCCTTCCCTGCCTTCCCAAGGCCGGCTGCCAGCCGAGCCCCGATGCGGGAGCAGCGGGGAGCCGGGATAATGGGGAGCCCATTACCATCTCCATGGAGCAGCGGGATGCAGGGATGCTTCCTGAATCCACATCCTGCCTTGCCTGCGCTCCCAGGTGCTGTTTGCCCGGGGAGGTGGCGGCCTCGGGAGCAGCTGCGCATCCCAGGGTCAGGAAATATCCCCGCTCCTCATCCTCTGCCCGCTCCGGGGGCTCTGCATCACAAGGAGCGCGGATTTCCTCGGAGAGAGGCGCTGTGTTTGCCGGGATCCCCGGGAGATGATGAGGTGTTAATGGGAGCAGGGATTGGGGTTGGCGCTCGCGGTTGCATCCCGATTTCCCAGCCAGATGGGAAAAGCAGTGGGAAACCCCCCCCACCCCCCCAAGCCCAAGCCTGAAAGGGGGAGTGAAGTGGAAGTTCGGGATGCAGGGATGCCGCAGGGGGCAGGGATGGTGCCTGTGGATTGGGAATGTTATCCTGTTAGGGGGGCTTTTGTGATGGAAGTGCGGGGGGAAAAGGGGCGGGAGTGAAAGTTGTGTGCTCCAGTGAAAGTTGGGATGCTCCATGTGGAAACTGGGATGTTCGCTTTGGGATATGGAATGTTTACTGGGGAAATTGGGATACTCACTGTGGAGAAATTGGGATGTTCACTGTGGGATTTAGGATGTTCACTGTGGGATTTGGGATGCTCAGTGGGGAAATTGGGATGATCACTGTGGGAAATTGGGATGTTCACTGGGGAAATTGGGATGATCACTGTGGAAATCAGGATGCTCAGTGGGGAAATTGGGATTTTTGCTGTGGAAATTAGGATGTTCATTGGGGAAATTGGGATACTCACTGTGGAAATTGGGATGTTCACTGTGGGAAGATTGGGATGCTCCATGTGGAAATTGGGATGTTCACTGTGGGATTTGGGATGCTCACTGGGGAAATTGGGATGTTCAATGTGGAAAAACTGGGATGTTCACTGTGGGGAAAACGGGGATGCTCAGTGGGGAAATTGGGATGTTCATTGTGGAGAAATTGGGATGTTCACTGTGGGATTGGGGATGCTCAGTGGGGAAATTGGGATGATCCCTGTGGGATTTAGGATGTTCACTGTGGGATTGGGGATGTTCAGTGGGGAAATTGGGATTTTTGCTGTGGAAATTGGGATGTTCATTGTGGAAATTGGGATGTTCACTGTGGGATTGGGGATGCTCACTGTGGGATTTGGGATGCTCACTGGGGAAATTGGGATGTTCACTGTGGGAAGATTGGGATGCTCAGTGGGGAAATTGGGATATTCACTGTAGAAATTGGGATGCTCCATGTAGAAATTGGGATGTTCACTGTGGGATTTGGGATGCTCACTGGGGAAATTGGGATGTTCACTGTGGGATTTGGGATGCTCATTGGGGAAATTGGGATACTCACTGTGGAAATTGGGATGTTCACTGGGAAAACTGAGATACTCCTTGGGGAAATTGGGGTGCTCACTGTGGGAATTGGGATGCTCACTGGGGAAATTGGGATGTTCAATGTGGAAAAATTGGGATGTTCACTGTGGGGAAAACGGGGATGCTCAGTGGGGAAATTGGGATGTTCATTGTGGAGAAATTGGGATGTTCATTGTGGAGAAATTGGGATGTTCACTGTGGGATTTAGGATGTTCACTGTGGGATTTGGGATGCTCAGTGGGGAAATTGGGATACTCACTGTGGAAAATTGGGATGTTCACTGGGGAAATTGGGATGATCACTGTGGAAATCAGGATGCTCAGTGGGGAAATTGGGATTTTTGCTGCGGAAATTAGGATGTTCATTGGGGAAATTGGGATACTCACTGTGGAAATTGGGATGTTCACTGTGGGAAGATTGGGATGCTCCATGTGGAAATTGGGATGTTCACTGTGGGATTTGGGATGCTCAGTGGGGAAATTGGGATGATCCCTGTGGGATTTAGGATGTTCACTGTGGGATTGGGGATGTTCAGTGGGAAAATTGGGATTTTTGCTGTGGAAATTAGGATGTTCATTGTGGAAATTGGGATGTTCACTGTGGGATTGGGGATGCTCACTGTGGGATTTGGGATGCTCACTGGGGAAATTGGGATGTTCACTGTGGGAAGATTGGGATGCTCAGTGGGGAAATTGGGATACTCACTGTAGAAATTGGGATGCTCCATGTAGAAATTGGGATGTTCACTGTGGGATTTGGGATGCTCATTGGGGAAATTGGGATACTCACTGTGGAAATTGGGATGTTCACTGCGAAAACTGAGATACTCCTTGGGGAAATTGGGGTGCTCACTGTGGGAATTGGGATGCTCCTCCCAAATTTGTCCTAAACCGGGGCAAACAGGGATAATTGGGATGCTCAGTGGGGAAATTGGGATGCTCTGACACCCTCCCCCTAAAAGCTGGGATGTGCCTGCACCCTCCCAGTGAAAGCTGGGATAAACCCCAAAATCTCAACCGGAATCCCGGTGCTCCATCAGGTAAATCCCGGTGGATGAGGACGCTCCCAGCACATCCGCAGCCGCTATCTCCGGAGATAAGGAGCGGCCCCGCCATTCCCGAGTGGAGCCGGCCTTGATGAGCTGCGTAGGGCTCCTGGCTGCTCCCCAGAGTGGATTTCATTCCCGGTGGGAAGCTCTGTCTCCTGGGCACAGATTGAATCAGCCGGGAAGGTCGGCGATGGAGACAGGGAGGCTGCTCCTGCAGATAAGCCGGGCTCTCGCTGCTTCCCGGTGGGATGAGGGCTGGGTGGGACTGGAATCGTGGAATAGCCCCCGGGAATGGCTTTTCCTCGCTGTGCAGGAGAAGGAAAAGCAGGAGGGCTGGTACCAGCAGAGCTCCTGGGGTTTCGGGATATCTCCTTTCCGTGATCATTTAGGAATTTTGGCGTGGAGTGAGAGGACAAGGGGGAAAAGCTGGAGGAAGGTGGATTCAGGTTGGATACGAGGGGAAAATCCTTCCCTGGAACAGTTTTCCCGGAGGAGCTGTGGCTGCCCCATCCCTGGAAATGTCCAAGGCCAGGCTGGGAGCACCTGGGGTGGGGGAAGGTGCCCCTGCCCATGGCAGCATGGGACAGGATGAGCTCTAAGCTCCTTTCCAACCCAAACCACCTCTGGAATTCCACGGTAGAAAAATAAAATTGATATTCCGTGGCTTTTCTTCCGCAGGGCTGGAATTGCCCATGGAAGCTCACAGAAGGAACAAACCCACGTGTGTGCCACGTGCCACCATTCCCTGCCACGGCTCCCGAAATCCCTCAGCACACACCTGGCCTGGGGGCGGGGGCTCCAGCCCTGCTCCCAAAAAAAGCTGGAAATAGCAGCAGCTCTGTTGATTCACAACCACAGCCCCGACTTCCCTGCTCCGGATCCGAGGTGTGTTTTTTTTTGTTTTTTTTTTTTTTTTTTTTTTTTAACAATCCTCCCTTTTTCCCGGTGAGCCGAGGGCACACGGAGCGGCCAGGGCTCCCCTGGATATTCCCGGGGGGCCACGCCAGCTCCTCTTTTCCCCTTTGGAAAAACAAATTCCGCCCCCAGCCCCGGTGCCGGGAGCATAAAAAGGCTTTTGTGCTCATCCCTGGGGATCGCACCCTTGGAAGGGAAGGGCTGGGAGCCCCAGCCATCCCGCAGGGGTGATGCCTCCCCGCGCCAGCCCCGGCAGGAATGTTTGCTGTCACCGCAGCCTGCGGCAGAGAAATATTTTCCAAGGGGGAAGAAAAAAAAAAAAAAAGGAAAAAAAAAAAAAAAAAAAGCCTCCCAGTGTATTCCGCGGCACCGGCTTCCAGCGGGCTCTGTAGCCGTCTTGTTCTGCCGCCGCCGGGACACCGAGCCGGAGGAAGAGAGGAGGCAAAGGTGGGAGAGCTTTAAAAAGCTCTGGTTAAGGTTGTTCCACCCTCTGGAAAAGGGGTTGGGAAGCTGCAAAACAGCAAAACACCCGGAGGCTGCTTTTGGTTGGGGGAGAGGGCGGGTTTCCTTCAGCCTCCAAAATCTCGGCTTCGCGTGCCGGGAGAAGCATTTGGGGACGTAAAGGGATATAACCTGTCTTTTCCCAAGCTGGGAATGTAGGTCAGAGCCCACCCTCCTTCCCAAAATCCGGCGAGGATGCTGCTGCTGCTGCTGCTTCTGCAGGTTGGGCTGGAGTCTGTCCCTGCAGCTCTTTACTCTGGCACCAAAACAAAACGCACTCAGAAAACTGTGAAAAATAAGCCCAGCTCGGGAATGCGGCTGATTGGAAGTTTTTTTTCCAGCAGAAAGTGCCCGTCCGATCCGCGGAAAACCGGCGTTCCCGGGGCGGGTGTTGATTTGGGCACTGTTTCCTTCTGAGGGGGGAAAAAAAAAAAAAAAAAGAAAAAAAAAAAAAAAATCAGAGTGAAAGGGGGAGAAATGTTTGGAGAGAGCCCGAGCTGCCGCCATCACGGAGCTTTTCCATCCCTCCACAGAACGGCTCTTCCCTGGAAATGCACCGGATTTAGCGTTTCAGTGGCCCCAAAAACAGTGGATTTAGCAGCCCAAAATCACAAGATTTTGCAGGCCAAAACCACTGGATTTAGTAGCCCCAAAAATGCTGGATTTAGTCGCCCAAAATCATTGGATTTAGCTGTCCAAAACCATTGGATTCAGTAGCCCCCGGAATATTTAGAAGGCCAAAACCACTGGATTTAGCAGGCTAAAAGCATTGGATTTACCAGGCCAAAATCGTCAGATTTAGTAGCCCAAAACCATTGGAGTTAGGAGGCCAAAGGCACTGGATTTAATAGTCCAAAACCATTGGATTTAATAGCCCCAAAACCATTGGATTTAAGAGGCCAAAAGCATTGGATTTAGTAGCCTCAAAGCATTGGATTTAGTAGCCCAAAATCACTGGATTTAGCACTCCAAGGACACAGGATTTAGTAGCCAAAACTACTGGATTCAGTAGCCCCAAAAGCATTGGACTTAGTAGCCCAAATCCACTGGAGTTAGGAGGCCAAAGGCATTGGATTTAGTAACCAAAACCACTGGATTCTGAAGGCCCAAATCCCTGGATTTAGTAGCCCAAACCCACTGGATTTAGCATCCAAAGGCTCTGGATTCATCTGCCTGCCCTGGGCCACCAGCACAGGGGACAAGGTCCCAAGGACACAGGAATTCCGAGTTTTAATGGGAAGGAATCACTGCTCTGTGTAAGAGGGGAGAAATGTTGGGAATATTCTGGATTCCATCATCCCACTCAGGACAGGCAGCCTGAAATTCCCTGTTTTCCAGCTTTTCCAGGGCTGGGAGCAGGTGCCAAAGGCTCCTCCTCAACCTGAGGTGGTTTTCCATCAGAAAATCGGGGGTTTTTTTAGCGGAAAAAAAAAGGATTTCCATTTGTCCGGCAAAATTAAGCTGACAAAGCTCTCCTGGATTTGAAAGCCCAGAGTTGAAATGGAATTTTTTCCCCCCTGGAAAAGTGCGGAAAGGAATGAAAATATCCTCGCAGGTGGCAGGGACCTGCAGGGGGGTGCTGGGCTGGGGTGGCTCCGGAATTCCCGCCGTGATCCAGGGAGTGGGGGGGGAGATCCCAGTGTCCCCCCGCTGTCACCGCGGCGCCGCCGGTCCCTCTTCCCCAGGCACAGAACCGGGATTGTGCCGACCCCGAGCAGATTTATGGGGTGATCCTGGCCTGCTATTAGTGGTCATGGAACCGCAGACTCCCAGACAGGGCCCGATCCCAAGCTCCCGTGGTTTTTTTGGAAGCAGAAATCTCGGCTCCGGCTGTTTTGCCGCGGGATGTGCCAGGGACACCTCATTCCCGGGGAAAAACGGGGTGCCCTGGCAGGGGGCTGCCAGGTGGGGACATGGGGGGGCGGCATGGATCGAGCAGCGCCCGTATTGCCGGGCTCGGAGCAGCTCCGTGGGCTATTTATACCCGGAGCGCGGGAATGGAGCCGCTCGGGATAAATGGAGCTATTTTCAAGGTCTTGGCCAGGTCTAACTGGTTTAAACAAGGCCGGGAATGACTCACAGGGCTATAAATGTCCGTCAGAATCCTCGGAGAGGCTGTCTCCGATGGATCTCCTTGGAAAAGCAGCCTCCCGGAGCGCTGGGGAAGCTGGGACGCGCTCCCGCTCCGGCGCCCATTCCAAATCCCGTCATTCCCGAATGGCTGGGACTGGTCGGACTGGGCGCATCTCTGGGATGCGTAAGGAATTTGGGAATTGGGTGCCTTAATTCTGACCCTTGGGTGATGGGCTGGACCCTCCTTGGGGTCACTCATCCCCGTCCCTGTGCAGCAAATTCCCGGTGGGAAGTGTGGAAGCGCCTCCGGCAGGCTGGAAGCTCTCCAGGGGCGCAGGGGTTTTGTTAGGAAATAACAGGGAGCTATTAAAGCCCAGGGTTTTGGGAGGAGGCTCCAGATTCCATTTTCTTCCTGTTTGTTTTCTTCTTGGGAAACCCAAGGACATTGCAGTTTTCAGCAACTGATCATTAAACATCAAAAATATTTCCCGGGATGAACCCAAAACCTGGATATTTCAGTCAGGTGAAAACTCCCCGGCCTGCCGGGAGAAAACATCCAGGGCAGGATTTTCCTGGGATGTCGGGAAGACTTTCTTCCCTTTCTTCCTCGATCTGGCCATCTCCCTGGGCTCATCCTTCTCCCTGTGCCGTGGGAGCCGGGGATGGATCCGTTAACTCCCGGTTTTCTGTCATTCCAGATGCCGGCGCATCTTGTTTATCCAGCAGAACGTGCTGCTGGAAAGCTGGGAATGGGCATCACGTGGCCCACGGCAAACAGTCGGCAGATGCCCTCTGTTGATTTTGCTCCAGAGCTTTTCCAGAGGCTGCTGGGCTCTTCCAAGGGGGTTTTACCCATTCCTGCCGTGATCCCATCCCATCCCACCATCCCAGGATCTCCAGCTCGTGTCCCCAGGAAGGCTGTCCCAGGAAGTTGTTATTCCCATGGGGATAACTGCCCCAATAAAGGGGCTTTATTCCCATTGGGCTTTTCCAGGCTTTTCTTTTATTCCAGCAGCTCCTTCCCTTCATTGGCACACGGGATAATTACAGAGCGGGGAGGAACGTGAAAACAGGGAGTGAAAATGCCAGAAATAGGGATGTGTCCCAACTGTCTCCATCCTCAGGAATCCTTGTGGGTGAAGCAGATTTGCCTGCCCCGGAGATCCTGGGATTGAAGGATATCATTCCAGAGTTCAAAGGATGGATATCCCTGGGATAATAAAGAGACGAAATTTTTGCACACTCCCGGCTTTTCCTTTGTTAGCCTTGCTAAAGCCTTGGAAAATCTTTCCCGGAATTAAGCATCCCCATTTAATGTGGAATCTAATTAGGAGGGACTCGGTTGGAGAGTTCCTCAAATAGTTGAGTCAATATTGGCCGGTGTAATTGTGGGAATTCCCAGTGGAATTCCGGCACCTGTTCCAGAGCTGAGCCTCTGTGGGTGGGGAAAAAGTAGGAATTTGGGTGGTCCCCACCCGAATCCTTCAAGTAGCTTTTCCCGATGTATGGGATTTGTGGGAGCTCAGGAGTGGGATCCTGGTGTGTGTTCCCAAAACGCTGCTGGATGTGACCTTGGGATGTGCCGTTGACCCTTCCTGGAGAGCTTTGGTGGGAATGCTCAGCTTAATTCCCAACTTCAAGGACGTGAATATCCTCATCCTCACCCTCGCCCTCATCCTCATCCTCATCCTCATCCTGTTTCCATGTGTTCCCATGGGTTGTTCTGCTTGTTGGAATGGAAGCTCCTGGGAATGCTTCAATCCAGCAAAGATGGATCCTACAGGAAATATCGGGAAGAAACGCAGCACGGAAGCAACGGGAGCTTCCCTATCCCGCTCCACCTTCACCCTTCCCTCTTCCTGCCTCAATCCCATCTCCCACCTCTTCCTGAAGTACTCCCAGGCACTGAACCATCCATGATTTCCATGTCTTATCAGGGGAAGGCCTCAATAAATCCCACAAGTTGCCTTTTGTATCCAGCACTCCTCCTGAAGGGCGGCTCCTCAGGAGCCGCTGTCTCCCAATTTCCTGAATTCAAGGGGAAAACTCGATCCCGCCTTTCTTTCGGAGGAGCAGCACAATTGGGAGAGTTCATTATCCTGGATTAATGATGATAATTATCAGGAGAAGGGGGATAATTATCCCGCTTGGAGGGGAGGCACCGGCGTTGCTGCCAGGGATGGAGGTGGGAAAAGCTGATCCAGACTCTGGCCATCCCTTGGGAAGCGGGAGCTGCCTCCCCAGCCATGGCTCCCAATGCAAATAAGAGCATCATTTCAAAATTAAATTTAAAATAAATATTAGTTAAATATTAAAGAGAAGAAATCAGGTAGAGATGCCCGGGAACTCGCTCATTCCAACCGGGAATGTTTAAATAAGACACCACGGAAAATTTCTCATTTTTAGGGAGTCCTGGCATTCCTAAAAATGTTCTTTTTATGGGAAAAATATCAATTTTCCTGCCTCTTTTCCTTAGGAGAGATGGATTTTATCCGTGTGGGAGCGGAGCCTCCGGAGTCGATCCCACATCCGGCCGCTTTTCCAGGCCCGCGTTGCTGAATACAAATGTTGGAATTGCTCCGTGTCCTGGCGTTCCTGAGACAAAGGCTTTGTCTGAGGAGCACCAGCGGGATGTGGTGGCCGTGGCTGTCCCCGCGGGCACGTGGAGTGGGACGGGCGTCACCATTCCCAGCGGGATGGAGCAGGGTGGGGGGAATTGTGGGGCAGACGAAGGGGAAGCGGGATTGAAGCGTCTGGGACAGCAGGGATGTCCTCGAGGCTCAAAAACGCAAGGAATCAGCGCAGCTCCCAGTCCACATTTGGATGAAAATCCTCACCTTTGGTGGGGACAAAATTCCAAGTCCTGCGGAGTCAAAGCAGGGAAGCGGCGCCTGGTAAAGAGGAGAAAGCAGGAAATTGGGAAAGGTGGGATGGTGTCACCTCACGTGGAGGTGCCAGACGTGCTCACATCTATCCCAACATCTGCCCCAACATCTGCAGGGCCTGGCCTGAGGGTGGGAATTGCCCAGGGACGGAAAGGCTCATCCCGACCTCTCCAGAATCCATTGGAGCGAACCTCGCTGTCCGAGGGAAAAGGGCACGGAAGTCTCATCCAAAACATCTGGATCCAAAACATCTGGATCCAGCCAGGAGCGGAGAGCAGCATCCTTGAGCTTTCCCAGCAGCCACAGCCCAGATTTCACCCCATCCTCCCAGAATTCCCCCTTCCCGAGCCTTTGGATGAGCAGAGAGCTCCGTGGAAACGCGGATTCGGCACTTGGGGTGCGCCAGCCGGGACGGGCGATTTGGGGGTGCGGGAAAGGAGGTGACCCCCCGGGAATGACCCCACAGGTGTCGCCCCCACCCCGGGGTGTCGCTCCCCGTCCCCCCCGCGCCCGCGGCAGGCGACAGAGGGCGCCCCGCCACCGCGATGGGGGCGGCCCCTCCCTCTTTTTGGGGTGTCCCCCCTTTTCGGGGGGGGGGGGCATCTCCCTCCGGGCCGACCCCCAAATCCCCCAAATCCCGGCAGAAAACGCCTGGGAGGGAGAAGGGCTGCGAATATCGCCGCGGCTATCGCGATAGGAGGAGGCGAGCGGGGTTGTTTTCCTTTGGACACGGATCCTGAGGGATTTGAGAGCCCGGGGAAAGAATCCTGAAGGGGTTTGGTGGGGGGTTAAAAACTCTCGGCAGTGTAGGGAGCCCCCCCCCCCCGGAGAGGGCAAGCTCGATAAATAAATAAGTAATTAAATAAATAGATTAATAAATAAACAATCAAACAAACAAATCAATCAGGTTTGCGGTTTGGGTTTGTTGCTTTTTTTTTTTTTTTTTTTTTTTTCCATCACGGTGGGCAGATCTAGGTGGGGATTCATGGAACGTTTCCCGGGAGCGGCGGGGATGCTCCCGGCGGGCGCTGGGAAGGGGCGGTGGGAATGGGGGGAAGCCCCCCGGTCCCTCCCTGCCGCCCTCGGTGCCCCCCCGCCAGCAGCGGGGTGAGGGGGGGATTGAGACCCGCGGGGGGGTGATTTTGGTCACCCGTCTGTCCTTCCTCCTTCCCTTCCTTCCTTCCTCTTTCCCTCCTTTCCTGCTTTTCCCCGCTCCCGGGTGCTCCGACAGCGGCGCTGCCCCGACGGAGCGCACCGGGACCCGCACTGCGACCAGCACCGGGAGCGCACCGGGATCCGCACCGGGATCTGCACCGGGAGCGCACCGGGACCGAACCAGGGTAGCATCTGGGTCGCACCGGGATCGCACCAGGGTCGCACCGGGATCGCACCGGCGCCGCATCGGGACCGCACAGGGACCAGCACCGGGACCGCACCGGGACCGCACCAGGGTCTCACCGGGATCGCACCGGGACCGCACCGGGAGCGCGCCGGGATCGCACCAGGATCCTCACCGGGACCAGCACCGGGACAGCACCGGAACCAGCACCGGGATCGCACCGAGACAGCACCGGGACCGCACCGGGATCGCAGCGGGATCGAACCGGTACTGCACAGGGACCGCACCGGGACTGCACAGGGATCGCACCGGGACCACACCGGGACTGCACAGGGATCGCACCGGGACCCGCGCAGGGCCGGCCCCCGCGGCCCCGCCGGCGCTGCCCGCCCCTTTCCCTGCTCTCCCTGCTCCCTTCAGTCCCGGTTTTCCTGCCGGGAAGAGCCGCGTCCCGTCCTGCCGGGGAGGCAGAGCCCCGGGGCCCGTTCGCCGCGGGGAGCAAAGGTACGTGGGGAGGGGACCGGGGACTTTGGGGGGACCCTGCGGGGCTGATCCCAGCGGGAATGCTGCGGGAGAGCCGCTGCCTCCGGGGCTGTCCGGGGAGCGGGGTGGGAATGGTGTCCCCTGGGAGCGGGATGAGGTGACAGGGAGCGGGATGGGGTGGCAGCCGTGTCCCCCGGGATTGGGATGGGGTGGCAGCCGTGTCCCCTGGGATTGGGATGGGGTGGCAGCCGTGTCCCCCGGGATTGGGATGGGGTGGCAGCGGTGTCCCCCGGGATTGGGATGGGGTGGCAGCCGTGTCCCCCGGCGCGGGGCGGTGGCGGAGGCGCGCAGAGGTGCGCGGGGCCGCGGAGGAGCCGCTCCCGCCTAGGTGTGAGCTGATTATTCAAATGGGCAGCCGAGGACCTGGGGATTGGAGGCTCGCCCGGCCGCTCCGTGCTATATCACTGGGGCACCCACGTCACTGCAGCACTTGTCCTCCTCTTCCTCCTCCTCCTCTTCTTCCTCCCTCCTCCCTCCTCCTCCTCCTCCTCCGGCTCCTCCATCGCCTCCGGGCGCCTCTTCGCCGCGGAGCGCTGCGAAAACCCACCCAAGGAGCGGCGGCGGAACAAACCCACCCCAGCCCCAGCGCCGCTCCATCCCCCCCTTCCTCCCTCCCTCCTCTTCCTCCTCCTCCAGAGGCTCCGGCGGAGGGGAGGGAGGGTTGGGGACTTTTTTTTTTTCCTCTCTCCTTTTTTTTTTCCTTTTTTTTTTTTTTTTTTTTTTGGGTCGCTCTCCCTCCGCCGTCGTTTGTTGTGGCTGTTAAATTTTAAACTGCCATGCACTCCACTTCCAGTATGCTGGGAGCGGTGAAAATGGAAGGCCATGAGCACACGGACTGGAGCAACTACTACGGGGAGCCCGAGGTAAGGACGGAGCCCAAAATCTCCCCGGTTTAATCCCGGCCGGGATTAACTTTAGCACCGGCTCGGCGCTGCGGGCGGGGGTCCCGAGGTGCGGGTGGAGGTGCGGGCGACTCTTCCCTGTTTTTCCCTCCGCCCCTCCAGGTATTTTTCTGTCTCCGGGCAAGGGATGTCCCTTTCCCTTTCCCTTTCCCTTTTCCTTTCCCTTTCCCTTCCTGCAACTCCGCTTCCCGGGACGGCTCCGCCGCTCCCGCTGCCACCGCGCCGTTTTTAATATAGATCCCAAAATATATTTGGGTTTCATTAGGAAGAAAAACAACCCCCCCCTCTCCACCTCCCCCCCCCACCTCCCGCCCCACCACCACCACCACCCCGCGCCGGGATTTAACCCTTTCCTCCCGTGCCCTCCGCGGCTGCGGCGCCTCCGGCTCCGGGCTGGGCTGGGCTGGGCTGGGCTGGGGCTCCCCCCCGCGCCATCCCCGTGCCCTGTTGTCGCTTGTCCCCGCAGGGCTACTCCTCGGTGAGCAACATGAACGCGGGGCTGGGCATGAACAGCATGAACACCTACATGACCATGTCGGCCATGAGCAGCACGGCCAACATGACGGCGGCGGCGGCGGCCACCTCCATGAACATGTCCTACGCCAACACGGGCATGAGCCCCTCGCTGACGGGCATGTCCCCGGGCGCGGGGGCCATGCCGGCCATGGGCTCGGCCGGCGTGCCGGGCATGGGCGCCCACCTGAGCCCCAGCATGAGCCCCATGGGCGGCCAGGCGGGCTCCATGAACGCCCTGGCTCCTTATTCCAACATGAACTCCATGAGCCCCATCTACGGCCAGTCCAACCTGAACCGCTCGCGCGACCCCAAGACCTACCGGCGCAGCTACACGCACGCCAAGCCGCCCTACTCCTACATCTCCCTCATCACCATGGCCATCCAGCAGTCCCCCAACAAGATGCTGACCCTCAGCGAGATCTACCAGTGGATCATGGACCTGTTCCCCTTCTACCGCCAGAACCAGCAGCGCTGGCAGAACAGCATCCGCCACTCGCTGTCCTTCAACGACTGCTTCCTCAAGGTGCCGCGCTCGCCGGACAAGCCGGGCAAGGGCTCCTTCTGGACGCTGCACCCGGACTCGGGGAACATGTTCGAGAACGGCTGCTACCTGCGCCGCCAGAAGCGCTTCAAGTGCGAGAAGCAGCTGGCGGCCAAGGACGGCGCCGCCGGCGGTGCCGGCGGCAAGAAAGGCCCGGGCCAAGCGGCCAACCAGCCCCTGGGCGAGGGCAGCTCCTCGGGCGGCTCCGACGGCTCAGCCGGCGCAGAGTCGCCCGCCAGCTCCTCGCCGTGCCAGGACCACAAGCGCGCCCTGGCCGACCTGAAAGGGCTGAGCCCCGGCGAGCCCTCGGCCTCGCCCGGCCAGCACCTGCTGGCCCCGCCGCACGCCGGGCTGGCCCACGAGGGCCACCTCAAGCCCGAGCACCACTACGCCTTCAACCACCCGTTCTCCATCAACAACCTGATGTCGTCCTCGGAGCAGCAGCACCACCACCACCCGCACCACCAGCACCACCACCCGCACAAAATGGACCTGAAGGCCTACGAGCAGGTGATGCACTACTCGGGCTACGCCTCGCCCGTGCCCGCGGGCCTGGCCATGGCTCCCGTAACGAACAAAAGCGCCCTGGAGGCCTCGCCTTTGGCCGGAGAGACTTCCTACTACCAAGGCGTGTATTCCCGGCCCATCATGAACTCCTCCTAAGCGGGAAAACGCTGCTGGAAAAATGGGGGAAATCCTTTCCCCCCCCCCTCCGCTCCCCTCTCTCCTCCCCATACCCCTCGCAGTGGACTCTGAGCACGGTACATATCCATATATATATATATATATCTATATATATATCTATTTTTTTTTTCTGTTGGCTCCAGATGTTTGCATCCATTCGGGAATCTGCAGCCGTGTGGCCCCTTCCCAAATCCACCCTGGGGGGGGGATGCTCCGTGTGGGGTGGTTTGGTTTGGAGGGGTGGGCACGAGGAGGGGGAGTTCTCCGGGGCTTGTTTTGATTTTTTTTTTTTTCGTTGTCGTCGTCGCCACGAGGTCTAAATATATCTATTTTTTTGTGTGCGAGTGAGGGGGGCGAAAGATAACCCTCACCCGAGGCAGAACCAACCCCTCCTTCCTTGTGAATATTCCGAGGTCGGAAACCGAGGACCAAAAGTCTCGTAACGTTGTAAAGAGGGGGGAAAAAAAAAAAAAAGAAAGAAAAGAAAAAAGAGGGGAAAAAATAAACGGGGGAAAGAAAAAAAAAAAAAAAGAGAAAAAAACCCGAAAAATGAGTATTAAAAAAAAAAAAAAGGGCAGGATAGATCGTTGTAATTGAAGCAAACGCTTGATGTTCCCGGGAGAGTAAACTACTTGGATCTGATTAATTTATCGTTTCTGTATGCTTTATTTATGGCTTCGAGCTGTGTATTCTGGTAGCGAGCGGCCGCAGCTGCCGCAGAACTCCATTAAAGTCGTATTGGCGGTGCTTTTCCCCCTGCATCTCTGTTCCGCCGCCGCCGCCCGACGGGACCCCCGCGGATCCCGGAGTTCCCGGGATCCCTGCGAGCGAGCCGGCCCCCGTTGGGATCGCCCAAACCCGGCTGGGATCGCCCAAACCCGGCTGGGATCGCTCCAACCCCGGCTGGGATCGCCCAAACCTGGCTGGGATCGTCCAAACCCGGCTGGGATCGCCCAAACCCGGCTGGGATCGCCCAAACCTGGCTGGGATCGCTCCAACCCCGGCTGGGATCGCCCAAACCTGGCTGGGATCGCTCCAACCCCGGCTGGGATCGCCCAAACCCGGCTGGGATCGCTCCAACCCCGGCTGGGATCGCCCAAACTTGTCTGGGATCGCTCCAACCCCGGCTGGGATCTCTCCATGTCCGGAGGGAACCTGGCTGGGATCCTCTAATCCCGGCTGGGATCTCTCCAAGCCCGGCTGGGATCGCTCTAACCCCGGCTGGGATCGTTCAAACCCGGCTGGGATCTCTCCAAGCCCGGCTGGGATCGCTCTATCGCCCGCTGGAATCTCCCGTGCCTCTGTCACCATCCTTCCATCCCTTCCGGAACCCCTCCATCCCTTCCAGGACATTTCCATCCCCGCAGGATTCCACTATTCCCGCTACTCCCACGCCGACACAGCAAGGTGGGAAGCACGGACCCCTTTCCCAAAGCCCCACCATCCTGGGGAAAAAAAAAATCCTCCCAGCTGAGTGAAAACGGGAGGGATTTGGGACTCGCAGGGGCAGCGCATCCCTGCCTTTCCCGGGACAGCATCCCGGTTTTTCCCGGGGCTGTGGAAAAGGCGCAGAGCTTTTTATTTTCAGCACCTCCCGGCTCTTCTCCTTCCATTCCCTTTTCCTTCTCTTCCCAACCACTTGTTGTTTTTCCCACGCGGCGCCGGCCACGCCGCGATGTTGCTTTCCCAACTAACACCCAAATCCTTCTTAAAATTCCGCATTGTCCGCGGCGAGAGAAAAGGGGAGAAAAGGCAACGAGCGGGGAGGGGCGGGGGGGGCGAAGAGAAGAAGGGAAAAAAAAAAAAAAAAAAAAAGAACCTTCCCAAAAACAACAAAACGGGGCTGAAATGTGCCGGGATCTCTCCAAGGACACACACGATGGCAAGCGGGGCGTGCAAGGGGTGGCATTTGCACATTAAAGGCTCCCGCGGCCAGCGGGCACGGGCTCGGGGGTGTCGCCGCTTTGGGGACAAGGACATTTCCAACCCCCCCCCCCGCCCCTGCTCCCGGCCTCGGGCCCGGCCCCGCTCGGGTCCCGCTCGCGTCTCGCCTCCTCAGCCGAGCTTTCGCCTCTTTTTGCTTCCTTTCCCCTCTATTTTCTTCTTTTCCCCTCTATTTTCTTCCTTTCCCCTCTATTTTCTTCCTTTCCCCCTTTCCTCTCCCCCTTTTTTTCTTCCTTCTCCCCTTTATTTCTTCCCCCCTTTTAGTTTTTTTCTCCCCTTTTTTCCCCCCTCCCCTTTTACTTTCTCTCCCCCTTTTCCCCTCTTTTTTTTTAATCCTCGCCCCTTTCTCCCATTTTACTTTTTCCCTTTCATTTTTTTCCCTAGCCCCTTTCATTTTCCTCTCTTCCTTTTCATTCTCTATTTCCTCCTTTATTTCTTCTCCACCTTTCACTTTCCTCCCTCCTTTTTTCCTCTTCCTTCCTTTTATTTTCCTCCGCCTTGTATCCCCCCTCTTATTTTCTCCTTTGATTTTCCTCCCCTTTTTAGTCCCCCTTTATTTTTTCTCTTTCCTTTTATTTTTCCATTCTCATTTCATCCCTTCCTTTCCTTTCTTCTCCCTCATTTTTTCCTCCCTCTTTTCTCTCCACTTTCATTTTCTCGCTCTGCTTTTTCCTCCCTCTTCCCTCCCCCGCTTTCATTTATTCTCCCTCCTTTATTCCCAACTTTCATTTTTTCCTCTCTCCTTTTCTCTCCCTCCCTTTTCCTCTTTTTTCCTTCCTCTCTTCTTTCTTTTCCTTCCTTTGCCTCGCTCTTTCTTCCCCAATTTGATTTCTTCTCCCTCTTTTTCCTCCCATTTTTCTCCCCTCCTTTCTTTTCTTTCTTCTCGCTCCTTTTTCCTCCCCACTTTCATTTCTTCTCCCTGTTTCCCCTCCCTCTTCCCTCCCCACTTTCCCCCCTCATTTTCCATTCCCCTTCCTCCGCCCCGCTTCACGATTTGATTCCGAAACGACCCCCCCCACCAAAAAAAAAAAAAAAAGGAAAATAACCCAAAAATCCTCCGGCTGGGCGTTATTTCTTCCCTTTCCCTCCTCCCCTTGGCATTTTCCCCTCTCTCCACACAATCCCAACCTCGCAGCGAGCGCATTCTGCTCCTGCCTGGTTAAGCAACCGTGAGCTGTGAATAAACAAAGTCAGTAAACAAAAAAAAAAAAAAAAAAAAAAAGAGAGAAGCTAAAAAAAAAAAAAAGGACGAGGAGCAGGAGCGGAGAGGGGGGGGGGGAGGATGGCTGGAGCTCCAAATTCCAGGAGGGTAAACTTTCCCCACCACGTCAGAGTTCAGCAAATTTACACAGATCTTATATTGCGGCCCCTTTCCTGGCGGGTCCCCCCCCGCGCCGCTCGGAGCCGCGGCGCTGGAAGTGAATTTTATAAAGCTGATCGATATCTTGGTAAAATATTCATTTTTAAACGGGCGCCCGGCGAAATCTTTGCTTTGTGCTAAAGTCAACAGTGGCACAGTTGGAGCTCCAATAAATGCCGGGATGCTCCCAGGCTCCCGCACAGCCGGGCCGGCGGCCGGGGCGCAGGTAGGGGACACCCGCCGCTCCTTCTCCCGCTTTTCCTGCCCTTCCTCTCCCTCTTCCCGCTCCGTTCCCAGCCTTTCTTCCTCAGCCTGGGCCCCCTCAGCTCCCCCCAGAGCCGCCGGGGCCCAGGGAAGCGGCGCGGAGGCCGCGGGGGGGATGGATTCGGGATGGGATCAGGGATGGAATCAGGGATTGATTCAGGGGCGGAATCAGGGATTGATTCAGTGATGGATTCAGGGATGGAATCAGGGATGGAATCAGGGATGGAATCAGGGTTGAGTTCAGGATGGATTCGGGATGGGTTCAGGGATTGATTGAGGGATTGATTCAGTGATAGATTCAGGGATGGAATCAGGGATGAGTTCAGGATGGAATTAGGATGAATTCAGGATGGATCCAGGGATGGATTCAGGGATGGATTCAGAATAGGTCCAGGATGGGTTCAGGACGGAATCAGGGATAGGTTCAGGGGTGGGCTCATGGATGGGTTCAGGATGGGTTCAGAATGGATTCAGGGATGGATTCAGGGATGGATTCAGGGATACACCGAGCCCACGCGTTTTTTGGGATCCCATCTGGCAATCTGGGAGTACGGGAGGAGTTTTGGGTGGTGGGAGCCACCTCGAGGCTCCGATTCTGCTCGGTTTAGCCCCAAATCGTGGGACAGGGACGGGACGTGCGGGCCCGGCTCCCTCCCTCTTCCTCCTCCTTCCCAAATTCCCGAGCTTCCCTGGAATTTCCGAGTTCCATTTTAACTGTAGCGGATTTTTCTCTCTTTCCCCTCTATTTTTCCTGCCAATCTTTTGTTCCGGGAGGGGATTTCTCCCGGGAAGCGCCGCTCCCGGTGGCATTCCCGGCGGCTCCCGGGATCCAAAAAAAAAAAAAACCAAAAAAACCCCCGGGATCCAAACATTTCCGCGGGCGCATTTGCTTGGAAAACCGGGAATTTCAGAGCTTCGGGGACACCAGGGGGGAGGTCACAGCTCGCAGGGGGTGGCCGTGTCCCTCTCCGTGTCCCTGTCCCCGTCCGTGTCGCCTCACCGGGACAGGTGACACGGCTAATGAGCGCTCGCTAATTAACGCTGACAGCTCCAATTAGCGCTCCGTGTCCGCCTGTCCCCCCCGCCCATCCCGCCGCATTCCCGCTCCTGCCCTGCCGCTCCCGGCTGCTTTTCCCTTTTTTTTTCCCGAGCATTCCCAGCTCCCCGCAATCGCTGCGTCTCCGCTCCGTTTTCCCGGCAATTCCCGTCAAATCCCGGGCTGTATTTTAAATTTTTATTTTATTTTATTTTGTATTTTTTTTTGGGATGAGGTTGGGGAATGCCGAGCGGAACCGGGCAGGGCCTGAGCTCCCAAATCAGCCCCGCTTCCCTTCCCTCCGTTATCCATAATTTTCTTTTTTTCCCCCCCATGACTTCTCTCTCCAGGAAAAGCGACTATTCCCATTTTTTAAAAATCCTTTGAATTATCCCGGCCCTTAATGACATTCAGGGGTGGCTTCAAGGACATCAAAGCACAAAGAGTACGGGGGGGGAATCCCAAATTCTTCCCCCAAGCTTTTGCCCCGGGATAACGCTGGAAGAGTCGGCCCTGCCTTCCCTGCCCGCAGCTTCCAGCGCTTTTCTGGATGATCCTAAGGAAAAAAAAAAACCCAAAACAAAACAAAACAACCCCCAAAAAACGCAGGACAACTCGGGGCTGAGATGAGACTAATTATTAGTGGGGCTAAAAAGAGCTGGAACACCCAAGTAGGGCTTAGCCCGTCTCCCGGGAAACTGATGGAGCCTTCTTTTCCAAGCTGTAATTCCGCTCAGGCTCAAGGCAATTCCCACTATTTCTCCCAGAAATTGTCCTAATCCTAGATTTTTTAATTTTTTTTTTTTTTTTTTTTTTGAAAATCCGCTTCGGTTAATCCAAAATCGCACAAAAATCAGGTAGGGAAGAGGCTGGAAAAGGGAAGAAGGAGAGGGGGAGAAAAAAGGTTGGAAGTTTATTCCCAGTGCCCGAGAATAGGAAATATGAAAGGGTGATGGGGAATCCGCCGGCTCCGGATTTCTGGGAATGTTAAACCCGGGATTGCGGAGCCGCTGGATGCGGGAAGAGCAAAAGGAGCTGGTGGGATTTTTTTTTTTTTTTTTTAATTTTTGTGGTTTTTCCATATTGACCCCGCTGGAGCCGAGGAAAGGTGGGAGAGGTGGATTTAGGAGCGATTGGGTTTCCTGGAATAAAAGAAAATAATTAAAAAAAAAAAATAAAAGGAGACGAAAGGCAATAAAAGGGAATATAATAAAACAAAAAAAAATTAAAAAAAGGGAAAAGAAAAAAGAGAAAAATAAAAGGAATAGCAAAAGGACAAGAAAAAAAGAAAATGGAAAAGTAAAACAGAAAAAAAGGACATAAGGAAAAGGAAAATAAAAAGGAAAAGTAAGAGGGGAAAGGATAAAATAAAGAGAGAAAAGGAAAAGAAAAATTCAAAAAGGAAAAAAAAAAAGAAGAGAAATTAAAGGAAGCAAAAAATATACACGGGAAAAATGGGGGGAAAAGGAAGAAAAAATATCCCCGCAATTGGTTCTTTTCCCCCGAAATATTCCGAAAGGAGCGCTCCCGTTCCGCCGTGTCCAGAGGCTGTGGGACACTGGGAATATCCCGGGATCGGCGGGGACAGAGGGACAGGGATGGATCCCAGCGCGACAGAACCGGGAAAAGGGAATGGGAGAACGGGAAAAGCTGCCCCGAGCCCGGGATTGGGATTTTTTTGGGAAAAGATGGATGGAGGGATGCAGGGATGGAAGCTCCCTCCGGGCTGTTCTGTTTGCAGGGACGGCTGGAAGTAGAATTCCAGGGGAAAGGAAGGGAAAAATTAAAGAGGGAAAAAGGAAAGAAAAAAGGAAAAGTGTTTAAAACCCGGGAATGAGGTGGAGGCGGCTGCAGGGGGAGCGGGGCAAGAACTGCTCCAGCTGGAATTTCCTTTTTCCTTTTTCCTTTTTCCTTTTCCCTTTCCTTTCCTTTCCTTTCCTTTCCTTTCCTTTCCTTTCCTTTCCTTTCCTTTCCTTTCCTTTCCTTTCCTTTCCTTTCCTTTCCTTTCCTTTCCTTTCCTTTCCTTTCCTTTCCTTTCCTTTCCTTCTTTCCTTTCCTTTCCTTTCCTTTCCTTTCCTTTCCTTTCCTTTCCTTTCCTTTCCTTTCCTTTCCTTTCCTTTCCTTTCCTTTCCTTTCCTTTCCTTTCCTTTCCTTTCCTTTCCTTTCCTTTCCTTTCCTTTCCTTTCGTCCCATTCCCATCCCATTCCTTTCCCTTCCCATTCCTTTCCCATTCCTTTTCCCTTCTTCATCTTTTCTTCCCCTTTTTCCTTTCTTTCCCTTTCAATTATTTCCTCCCCTTCCTTTTTCCCCCCTCATTTCCTTCCCTCACTTTTCCCTTTCCCTTTTTTTCATTCCCTTTTTCCCTTTCTTTTATCCTTTCCCTTTCCCCTCTTTCCCCCTTTCATTCCTTCCCCCCTTTTTCTCCTTTTCCCACCCCATTCCAGCAGCTCCCCCTCCTCACATCCCACCTCATTCCCGCTCCACCCTCTCCGCTTCCCCCGGAGCCCTTTTCCAAGGAAAATGTGGGAAAGGCAGGGATCATCCGGGATGAAGCTGTGCCTTGGCTCCCCCCAAACAGGAATTCCTGACCCTCCACCGATTCCTGCATCAGAATCCCAGGAAAGGCCGGGCAAGGAGCTGTCCCTTGGAAGGAACATTTTCCATAGGGTTTTCCTCCCAGCAGCATTACCAGGAATGCTCCTATCCCTGCTGGAAAACAGCTGGAATGGAAAGGTGGGGATTTGCTTCCCAAGGCAGCGATTCCGAGGGATTTGGGAGCCCTTGGAATGATTTGCTTGTCCCTGCTCTGTGCTCCCCGCTCCCGCTCTCCCTTCCCTCTCCTTTATTTATTCAGCTAATGGACACGGACTCGGTGGCAGCGGGAGTTGGGATAAATCGGGATTCATCCATGTCCTCATCCCTATTAAAGGCCAAGATTCCCATCTCCGATTGCCTCTTTGTGTCTGTCCTCGGCAGCGATACCTGCGTCACGCTCCAGTAATTCCCGACAGGAATGGGGACATGGCCTGGATATGGATCCCGGCCGGGATATGGATCCTGCCGGCCCTCGTGGAAACAGCGGGAAAATCCCAACAGCACCCCGGGAATGCTGAGTTTCCCAAAAATCTGGGGGATGCACGGGGGAGTTTCCAGAGGGCGAGCACAGGGAAGGCTTTGGAGAGGAGGAAAAATCCCGTAAAAGTGATTAAAAGGGGATTCAACCCCTTCCAAAGCTTCCCCCAAAATGTCCCACCTTGGATCCACAGCGGGAGGAAAACAGGGAAGGGATGGAAGTTTGGATGCGCGAATCCATTTTGGAATCACTCCTGGGAATGTGGGGGGAACAAATCCAGCAGCCCTGGGTGGGAAAAGGGGACAGAAGGTGGGAATTGCTTCCAAAGGGGCTTTTCCAGGAGTTTCTGTCCCCCTGGGTCCAATCTGAGCCATCATTCCCAAACCCATAAAATCCCTGCAGATGTCCAGCCGACGGCACAGTCGGTTTTTTGGGAGCATCCAGAGGAAATCTCCGGTTTGGGAAGTCACCGGCTCATCCCTGCTTTTCCCTTTGTTTCCTGTCTTTCCACACCCTCTTCCCCATAAATTCCCAGTGCGGATTTTTAGGGGGGAGAAAGAAAAAGACCACAAAGGGCCTTTTCCATAAGGAAAGGCAAAAATCCACTGCCTGACCGGGAGAAATTCCCATGTGGAAAGATCCTCCGAGGAATAAATCCGGCGGGAAGCAGGTGCTGGAGCAGGGCTGCTTTTCCCAGCACGAGGATGTGAGGAGAAGGAAAAGGAGGAGAAGGAGGAGGAGGAGGAGAAGGAATTCATCACTTGGGATGACGGGAGCTGCTGAAATGGGATCGGGCTTTCCGCAGGGATAAAAACCCCGGAATGGGGTGGATCTCCTGAAGTGCCTCTTAACCTTTTCCCTGTCCTGTTCCTAAAGGGAAAATAAATCCCACCAGAGGGGGAAAAAAAAAAGAAAGGAGCGTTTTCCAGCTCTCCAAGGTGCTGGGATTCATGGAAAAGGAGGAGAGAAGGGAGGTGGGAGAAGGGAGAACTGGACAGGACAGGACAGGGAGCTTGCTCTGGAGCATCCCATGGATAGGGCAGGAATTTCAGCTGGTTTTAAGGCAGGAGTATTCTTCATCCAGCTGCAATTGGGGATATTTGGGATCAGGAATGGCTCCTGCTGGGACGAGGAGAGGGAGAACCACCTGGACGTGCAAGAGGCTGATCCCATGGGATGTTATGCAGGAATGAGCAAGGGGGTTGGAACAAGGCAAGGTCTGGGAATTAGTGGGGTTTGGAATGGAGCAGGATTTGGGATGCAGCAGCGTTTAGGGTGTGGTAGGGTTTGGGATGTAGCAGATTTGGGAAACAGCAGTATTTGGGATGGAGTGAGGGATATTGGGATATGGCAGGGATTGGGACGTGGCAGGATTTGGGATACCGCCGATTTGAGATTCGGTTTGGGATTCAGCGAGATTTGGGATATTTCTGGGATGCAGAAAGTCTCCAAACACCCCGGAATTGGGGGTGTCCCTGCAGGATGCAGGGCCCTGTCCCCCTTCTCCCTCTGCTCCCCGATCCCGAGGGGCCCCGGAGCCGTATCCATGCTCCTGCCGGGAGCCCAGGCAGATCCGGCATATTTTTCCCGGTTACTCATTAACCGCCGTTCTTTTGACAGGATCAATATTCCAAGCAAACACTTGAGCAGCCCCACTCCGCTTCCCTCTCCTTCCCTCGGCAAAATGATTTATTCCCGAAAATGCAGCTGCCTGGAAAAGCGGCTCGGCGGAAAGGGGAGGGGGTTTATCGGTGGGATATGCAAAGCACATTTATTCTGGCTTTTATCTCTCCCATTCCATGTTGATCCCATCCATACAGATGGATTTGGGGCAGGTAGATAATGAAAAGTCAAGTGGGAAATTTACACAAAGGCGCTCCCGGCTCCCGCTTTTCCAGCGGCGTTGGAATTGCTTTATTCCTTCATTCCTTAAAGCGGGATTTCAAAGCTTTCAAACGTTTTATGTCTAACACAAATCCATTTAATTCCCGCCTGGAATTTTTTCCGGCGTTAATTTCCTCGTTAATTACCGAGGATGTTTGGATTAAACGCGATCCAGCTCCTTCTCCCTCTGATCCATCTCCGTCTCCTTCCCGGCGTCCCCAAAGTCCTACCGGGAGCTTTCCCGTGCCTCCAAAACCTCGGGAGCCGCTCCCTAATTCCCTGTAAGCGGCTTTTCCTTGGGCCAGGCGCTTAATGGAGGGCATGGGATGGGAGAGCACAGCTTGGAACAAAAAAAAAAAAAAAAAAAAAAAAAATCCGGAAAAAACCGGGAGAACCGTTATTAATAAACATCTCCCGGCCATTTGGAGGCCGCTCCAGCTTAAAGCAATTAATTCAGGATCCGGACATAAACTCTCCAGCTCTTTGACAGCTTGGAGCTGGAATAAAAATGCCAGTTCTCCAGGGAAAAGCCGGGATAGTTGGCTCTTTCCCGGACTGTTTGCTCATAGGCCCAGGGAGCAATCTTCCTGCGGAATGAAATGCAAGGACACAAACAACGTTCCAGGGAGAGAATGGGAGATGGGAATGAACAGTTTGAACTATTTGCTCAGCAGAAGGGCGGCCACAATGCCGGGCCCATGGATTTTCCATGGATCACCCGGCTCCTCAATCCCTTTTGTTGTGGAGCCCCGGCCTGCGGCCAGATAAGGGCACAGCTGCAGCCCTTCCCCGATTCCCTGGTTCCCTGATTCCCTTATCCCACTGATCCAGGAAAAGCTGCCTCTGCCAGCATTCCCGAGCCAAGATCCGGGCTCTGGCCCGCTGCTTTTCCATGGATCCCGAATCCCTTTTGTTGTGGAGCCCTTTCCTTCGGCCAGGTAAGAGCACGGCCCTCCCCTGATTCCATGGATCCAGCCGAAGCTGCCTCTGCTGGCATTCCCGAGCCACGCTCCAGCCTCTGGGATGAGGCTCCATGTGCCCCTGGACGGCTCATCCCACACCCTTTGTTTGGCATTGCTGGGAATGGCCAGGAAACCCTTTTGGGACAAGGAGAGGTTTTAGGGACAGGGAAATCCTTTGGGGGCAAGGAAAACCCTTGGAGAAAGGGAAAAGAAACCCTCTTGGATAAGGGGAAAACACTCTTGGAAAAAGAGAAACCCTCTTGGATAAGGCAAAACCCCTTGGAAAGAGGAAAAGCTCTTGGATAAGGGGAAAGCAGTCCTGGATAAAGGGAAAGCTCTTGGATAAGGCAAAAACACTTGGAAAAAGGGAAAGCTCTTGAATTAGGGGAAAGCAGTCCCGGGTAAAGGGAAAGCTCTTGGCTAAGGCAAAAACACTTGGAAAGAGGGAAAGCTCTTGGGGTAAGGAAACATTTTAGGGAAAGGAAGCACTTTTGGGCAAGGAAAACCTCTTGGATAAAGGGAAAATCCTCTCGGATAAAGGAAAAAACTCTTGGGTAAAAAGGAAACCCTTTTTGGGCAAGGAATTCCTGTCCTCATTCCAAGCAAGCTGCAGGAATGCCACATTCCAAGGGGTATTTCCAGCCCGGGCTGGAGATGCTGAGCTGCCAAGTGCAGAATTCCATTTTTATTTAGGGCACAGTGAGCCTGGAATGTGAAAATCCTAATTATGTGTCGTCCTTCCTGGGAGATCCATCTGGGAACCAGATGTGAAATACTGGGAATGTCCTGGCTGGCTACCACTGCATCCAGGCCTTCATTCCCTGAAAATCCAGAGAAATTTCTCCCTCTTCCAATCCCGGCCCGTTCTGCTCTGAGCAGGGAAATGCTGGAATTCCAAACGAATCAAGGCCAGCAGGGATGATCCATCCTTTGCCATCCCCACTTTTTGCCCTGTTGGTTCTGGGAGCTGGGAATAGCCCTGGGCTGATGGAAAGAATCCTGAAAGGATTTGAGGAGTGCAAAGGGAAAAAGGTTGTGGATTCAGCAATCCCAGAACTCCGCTGCTGTCCCAAAAACCCACGGAATCACTGGATTTGTTGGTGTTTTTTCTGCCTTTTCCCATTTTTTTCCTGCAGGGTGGTCAGACTGGAAGGCAGGAAGTTCTTGCTGTTCCTGGGCTGCCAGGAGCTCATCCCACATATCCTGAAATCCCGGAGCACCTGGATATTCCCTGCTCTGATACTGCATTGCCGGGATGGCCCATCCCAAAATCCCTCAGTTAGAGGGCTGGGCTCCTTGATCCTATGAATTCCCATGGAATATCCCAAGGTGGAAGGGACCAAGCCTATCCCAATTCCCATTTTAAAGGCGGATCCAGGCGGATTTCCATTCCTAGGACTGTTCATCCCCAAATCCCTCAGGAAAGGGATTTTATGCCTTTAGCATGGTTGGGCTCCTTAATTCCATGATTTCCCAAGGAACCTCCCGAGTTGAAAGGGATGAGGCTCACCAAGCCTATCCCAATTGCCATTTTGAAGGCAGATCCAGCTGGAATTCCTTTTCCGGGCTTCACCAGCTCCAACCTCATCCCGAAAGCGGGATGGGTTAATTAATGAGACGTTAAAGAGGCGGAATGACACTTCCAGGAGCTCATTCCCGAGCCACTCCGCCGGAGACAAAGAGAAGGTGCCGGCGGTGCCGGGTAATTTGCGCGGCGTTCCCGGGGAATAAATTTAGGGAAGCAAATATCGTTATGCGGGATTTAAATTAAAGTTGACACTAATGTAAATACGGCCAAGCAACTCCGTGTTTAAAAACTGGGATGAGGCTCCCGCTTTTTAATCAGCTCCTCTTAACTCCGCTGGCATTTCAAATCCAGCGGTTAAATTGGATACAAAGCCGGGAGAAGGAGCTGCAGGAGGGAGCGGCTCCTTCCCGAGGGATGCACGGGCTCAAAGGGTGGGATAATGCAGGGAGAGGTGGCCAGGAAGCACCTGGAGATGACCCGACATCCCCATGTCCCATGGAGATTCCCAGAGGATCTAACAGAGCTCCGATCCTCTGGAATCCGTTGGCTTTTGGTTCTTCCCACCTGTGTCCAGCTCATCCCAACATCCAAACCCCAGAGCCAACATTCCCAGTGCTGGTTCTGCCCAGCTTCCCACCACGCTGCTTCCAGCCTGGATGATGGAATGTTTCAGGTTGGAAGTGACCCTAAAGCTCCTCTCATTCCAACAGTTAAATCGTGGAACTGGAGGGGGGGAAAAAAATCAGGGAATAAAAGCAGCAAAGCGGAGAGGAATGAGCGTTCCCGCCTCAGCTACTTCAAAGCTGGGTGATCCTGAGCTCTGGAATAACAATGGGAGCTCTGTAACCTGCCAGGACCTGGAGCCATTCCTGTTCCTGGAACAATGGATTTGGCACTGGAATTCTGCTGCCTTCCTTTCCAAGGGAATAAAGTGCCCCTGGCAGCGGTGCCAGCACCGGTTCTCTGCCACGAGATAAGGCCTCGGAATGAGGGATCGTTCCAGCACCCTTCCAGCACCATCCCAAAGTTTTCCGGGTCCAGCTGGATGGACTTGGGGCCCCTCATCCCCCCGTTGCACTTCCAATATCCGTGGTTGTTTTGGGAGTCAAATCCCACCTGAGGGGGGATAAAACCCAGCCCAAATCCATGTTTTTGTCTGTGCTGAGGGTGTTCAGCTCCAATCCTAAAATCATTTTGGGAATGGTGGGAATAATAATGAAGATAACCAAAGTATCAGTGGGATATCAGCACCGATATTAATAAAAATCTTTTTAAAAATCTAGTAAATCTTTTCCTTGGAATTTTTGGACAGCCCGCATGGAATTCCTGGTACGCCAAGTTTCCTGGACACCTGGGGCTCCCTGGATCCAGCCTGAGGCGCAGGGGGGGGGTGCAGAGGCAATTCCAGTGGGGGTCACGCATTCCCAAGAAATCCCAGCACCACAGGAGCTGATGGGATTGGTGTTATCCCAGGGAGGTCCCGCCCAGAAGAGACAATTCCCACAAGGCATCTCCCTCTCCCGGCCTCGTCCCAAGATTCCAGAATTCCACCTGCTGCCCTGGCGGAGGAGTTCCTATTCCCAATCCCGAATTATACGGTTTGGGATGTCAAATAGAATCATACATCCCATTAATTATCCCCCTGGATATCCCAGGGATTTTAGGAGTGTCCAGTCTGGGGGAAAAAAACGTCGGGAAACTCCCTCCAAAGTGCAGGAAAAGCCTGGGGTGGCGTGATCCCATTTTTCTGGGAAGGAAGGGGTGTCCCAGGAGAGATTTTTTCCCTGGAGTCGTCCCCCAGCACCGGGGCTGTGTCCACAAACCTCCCCCCTCTCCGAGGAGTTAAGGAGCTTCCAGACACCCATTGTCTTGGAAAACCTGATGGAAAGCAGAGGGCTCCAAGGGCTGGGAGGGGAGGGGCCGCCCCGGGCGCCTGGAAATGGGGATGGATGGGGCTCTTGGATAGGTGAGACCTTTGGAGTGGGATAATGGATGGAGGGGAGCAGCCGAGTGGCCCTGACATCCCGTTCTTTAGTGGCTCGTCTCCGCTGGGAGACGCCGGGAAGGGATTTGATGGAGGAGCAGGGAAAGGATTTGATGGAGAGCAGAGAAGCTGACAGAGAGGCAGAGAAGTTGATGGGATTTATCCTGATTTTCTCCCCAGGCACGGCTTTCACCTGACGGGAAAACAGGGAAGAGGTTGCCCGGGGGTGCTGTTGGCTGGGCCAATTTTAATCCCACAGCTTTCCCGGTTTTTAGGGAGAATTGATCCCACCATGGATGGATCCCATGGTCAGAGGTGCAGCACCTGATGAGGGTGAAAATCCCCCGATTTCGAGGCCGGAGCAAATTCCAAATTGCCCAACTGGGCACTCCTTGGAGCCCGTGGGAAATGTTTGGAAGGGGCAAACCCACGCAGAGACACCGCTGCTCTCCCAAATTCCTTGTGCTGGGAAAACTGGGAGCCCCTGGCATGGCAGCCCCCACTGGGTGGGGTGGGTTTGGACACCTGGAGACAGCCAGGAATGTTCTCCGTGTCCTGGAGCGCCTCTGGAATCCCGAGATCACCCCCGTGTGAGCCGGGGATAAGGAAGAGGGTGGGAGTTGGCTGGAATTGGTCGGATCCACCACCCCAAATCCCGGCTGCTCTTCCTGGTGACCCGGGAATGGCTCCGGCCAGGTATGCTGGCAATGTTTAACAACCCATCCGTCTTTCCCTGCTCCCGCTCCCAGATCCCTTTGTTTGAGCCACGGGGCCCTCCAGCCTCGCCATTGTCCCGCTTATCTCCGGGATTAATCTCCCAGGAATCCCGGTATTAACTTTAAACCTGGTTTTACCATGCCCTCTCCACCGGATCGGCGTTGCTTGGACTCATCCCATCATCCCAACCCCCAAAATCCCGCCTCCCTCCCGCTCATCTTCCCAAAGTTTTGTTTGGGCGTGGTATTCCACGCCCCATCAGGTTTTTGGGATGCACCATCTCTGCAGCACAACGTGGGAGCAGGAGCAGTGGGAAGGGGAAGGGTGAAGGGGCTGAGGCCAGCGTGGCTGGGACACAGGGAGGGAGCCGGGAGCAGGTGGATGCGGGGAAGGGAGGTCAGGAATTGCTGGTGGAGAGCTGTGCACACACAGCCCTTATCTCACCCGGCCGTGTTTGCCCAGCAGGAGCAGGGAGCCGGCTGATCCCGCGGGAAGGGAGAGCAGCCGCAGCTCCCCGCTCCCACAGCGGCTCCGAGCTGCTCCCTCGGCTTTTGAACAAAACCTTGGAGTCTCCTGGTGCTTCAACACCCGGGATGGACCTGCTCTCCATGCCTCCAGCCATATCCGTGGTCACATCCATGGCTTTGGTCACTTCCCTGCATTGGTCACATCCATGATCCAACCACATCCATACCCTGGTCACATCCATACCTTGGTCACATCCATGCTTTGTTCACTTCCATATCTCCAACCACATCTATAATCCAATCACATCCATACCTTGGTCACATCCATGCTTTGTTCACTTCCATATCTCCAACCACATTCATGATCCAACCACATCCATGCCTTGGTCACTTCCAGACCTTGGTCCCAAGCGTCACCTCCAGGTGACACCAGCTCCTCATCCTCTGGAATATCCCACCTGGAAGGGATCTGCCATGAAACATCAGGATGATCCATGACTTCCTTGGTTTCCTGGGAGGGAGCCCAGCCTGTCCTTGTGGGATCCAGGGGGATGACGGTGAGGGGACACAGAGAGGGTGGGAATGAGCTCTGGATCTGTGGGATGCAGGCACAGCTGCCCCTGGAGCTGCCAGGATGGGAGCAGGAAGGAGCTTTATTCGGGAAAAATCAGGTTCTGTGCCTCCTGCTCCCTCCTGGGCGTACAGAGAACCTTGGGAATGTCCAGCTCCCAGCTAATAATGGAGAATAATCCTGGAGCTGCCGGTGGTTCCTTCTGGCCTCTCCTCCCCGGGACAAAGGTGTTTCTCCATCACATTAATGGAATGGAGATGCCTGGAATGTGCAGGATGGGATGTGCAGCCACATCCCGGCATCCCAGCTCCTCGGGAGCATCCCCTGGAATTCCTTATTTTTCCCCACAGAGGGCTCATTATCTCATTAACATCGGAGCGGCTCCGGGTCACCGGGGGTGTCACCAGGAAGGGGCTTCCCAGGACATTCCCGGCAAGCTGGATGCGATCCAAGGGGCAAATTGAAGATCCTCACCCCCCACCCCCCCTCTTCCCTGGAATAACCGGCCCGGAATAACCCCGTATTCCAGCAAATATCTGTCTCATTCCTGCTCCAGGAATGAGCTTTTCCAGCCCTCCCAGCCGGAGCCGTTATAGGAGTGACCAGGCTTTTCCATGGAAACCCATTTTCCACGGCCACATCCCTGTCCCCAGAGCCTTCCCTTCCGTGGTCACCCATCCAGGGAGTCCTGAGTGTCCCGTCAGTGCAGAGCTTGGAAAGAGCCCCTCGGAAAAAAAGCAGGATTTCCACCCCGCAGCTGGAAAAGCGGCCCCTTCCCTTTCCCTGCCTAATTCCGGGCGGAAACCCAGCCTAGGCTGGCAAGGGACAGAGGCTTCCCTGTTTGGATTCGGGATGGGGATTTCTGCGGCTGAAAGTGGCTTTGTGATTTTTCCAGGAACGCTTCCTCCCTGGCTCCGGCGTGGGATGCACACGGCAAACGGGCTGTGGCGGGGAAGGAGCAGGGAAAATATTTAAACAAGGATTCGGGAATGAGCTTGGATCGCTCACTCCGAGAGCAGTTTCCGAGGCCGGTGTTAAAATGTGCTTTTCCCTCGGAGGCTCCGGAGTTTTTTAAGGACTGGGATTGGAGTTTTGCGGCTGGAAAAGGCCGTAATTAATCATTTGTGTTCCCAGCGTGCATGTGCTTCCAGCAGGTCCTGTTTATTTATCCCATTTATCCCATTTATCTTCTCCCCGCTGGATCAAAGAGCCTTTTAGCACCCTGGAGTTTTCCTGCCGGGAAGCTGATCCCACGCTCATTTATCCATGATCCCGGGCAGCCCCTCTCCTGCTTCCAGCACACTCCAGCTCCACGTTCCGTGGGTTAAATTCACGGATATGCCCCGGGGCAGAGGCACACCCAGCTCCCAGCTTTTGTGGAAAGCAAGGAAAACCTTCCCTCTGGGAATTATAACTGGGGAAGCTGCACCCTTCACCTAGAAGGAGGGTGCAGCCAGGTGGGAATTGGGATATTCCCCCAGGAAACAAGTGATAAGATAGGAGGGAATGGCCTCAGGGGAAGTTCAGTTGGATATCAGGAATTTCTTCATGGAAAGGATTGGGGTGGGACACCGGTGGAGTCCCCATCCCTGGAAGCGTCCGAGGAACATCCCTGGAATTGTCACTCAGTGCTCAGATCAAGTGGGAAAGGGACAAAGGTTGGATGTGATGATCTCTGGTTTTCCAGCTGGAATATTCCCATAATTCCCATAAGGACTGAGCAAAGCAAGGGCTTCACACCTCCTTCCAATGGAGGCTTTGGGGACAAATCCAAAGGCTCCTTCCCACCCCCGGAGGTCTTTCCCCACCTCCACAGCTCCGGGATTTGGCAGAAAGGAGGGAAAATCCGGCTTCCCACCTTCCTGGTGGCCAATCCCGGAGATCCCCGCCCTCCAAAGGCACCTGGCCTCCTTTCCCAGCTGGAATGCCGAGGGAGCTGGGGTCTGCTCCGAGGTGGGAAGGAGCAGCGGTGGGCTCTGGAATTTGGGCTCTGCTCCCCACGCCCTGTGTTCCCCCTGGCTGCTTTTCCAAGGTTTTAAGGAGCCAATAATCCCGAGGGATCGGAGCTGCGGCTCCCGGAGCATTCCAGCCATGACGTGAGCACGGAGGCATTTCCAAGGCCTGGAGAGCCCTTGGGAGTCTGGCCTGGGGGTGGATCCGTGTTCTCCAAGGGCTGGAATCCTGGCTCTCCGGCTCTGGAGTGGCTTAAGTGGAATTCTTGGTCGGAGTTGCAAAAGAGCGGAGCCTCCCTGGGTGCTCCGACAGGTGAGGGGATCAAAGCTCTGCAGGCCCTTGGAGCTCCAATGTTTCCCTGGATTTTGGGAATTCTGCCCTGGATTCGCTCCCAGTTCAAGGCCTGATCCTTAAATTCCACCCAACCCGGGATATTCCAGCCTGAGGTTCCTGGGGGGATGCTGCGGCTCCAGGGATCGCCCAGAACTTGTCCAGGCACATCCCAGTTGAGCAGGGAGGCGCTGGGGGAGAATTCCAGGTTTCCAGGCTCCTTCAGTGACCTTGGGAGCTTTATCTCCATGAGTCACCGGGAGCAAATCCTGGACATTGAAGGGAGTTTCCCCTTGGATCTGAAAAATCGGGAGCCAGCCCCGCATTCTTTGTGGTTTTGGGGTGTGCCAGGATCAGGAGGCATCCGGGGGCAGAATTCCTTGGGCAAAAGTGACCTCAAAACTCTTCCAGAGGCTGCAATCCCTGGATAATTTCCCAAGATTTCTCCCTCTGGCATTCCAGAGGGAGCAGTGTCAATCCACGGAGCCACTGAGTTTTCCCATCCAGCTTCCAGAGGCTGCAACAGAGGGGGCCAAAAATTCGAGGAATTGTTTAATTCCTCCTTCAATTTGGGATTTGGTATGATTTCCACCCACACTGGGAATTGCCAGCTGGGAATACTGGGGGGATCCAGCTGGATTTCTGTCCCTGGGTGCCATAAATGTGGGAACAGAGCCTTGGGAAGTCCCTGGCACAGCTCCACCTCCATCCCTGTCCTGGCAGCTCCATGGAGAAGCTGTCAGGATTTGATGGAGTCAAGGAAAAGTTCAGGAACCTTGGAGTTTGACTGTGCCTTGGAGCTCTGGGAGCACAAATCACATTCCCAGCAGTTTTATGGGAACCCTCCTGTCCTTTGTTGGGGGGGGGCTGCTGCTCCAAAATGATTCTATGGGAGAATTCCAAGGGAGTGGAGCTGTGTTCAGTGCCCAGGGAGAGTTTTCCTTCTCGCAGCCTCTGGAAAAGCTGGGCCTTCCTTTGGAGAACTGGTGGAAAACTGGTTTTATTGGAGAATTCCAAGGGAATGGGGCCACTCCTGGTGCCCAGGGAGAGCTTCCCCCTTTTCCTTCTCCCTCTTTCCCACAATCCCTGGAAAAGCAGGGCTCCAAAATGATTTTATGGGAGAATTCCAAGGAAACGGAGCCATTTTGGAGCTCTCCCTCCCCGTGCCCCTGGAACAACCGGGCAAACAATTTGGGAAAAGCCATGGGGAGCTGGAAATTTGGGAGCAGCTGCATTCCTGTCCCGGCGCCCCTCAATTCCTAGGAATCCAAAAACTCTGGAGGGATATCCCAGTGGGTTTTTTATCCCCCCAAAAAAAACCCAACGAGCTGGGAGCAGAGGGTTGGATGCTCTGCGGGAAAACTCCTGGGTGGGCACAGGGGTGCACGGATCACCCCGGGAAGCGAATCCCAAGGGAAAGGGCAGCTCCAGGCAGGCTGCTCCTCGGTACCTGGCTCGGGGCGCCGCTGGCAAATCTGGGATATCAAAGGCCTGTCAGCCTCGGGAACGGGACAAAGGCCGGCGCATTAATGATTAACTCCGCTAAAAGCTGCGGCTTTTTCATTCCCAAGGCGCCGGGAAGCTCCAGGCCCATGTGACAATCCCGGGCATTTTGTGGCAGATTGGGAAAAGCTCGTGAGCAAACACAGGTGCTCCGGAGTCAGGGACAACCACAAACAGCCGCAGCTATTCCGGCCGAAATTAACTCCTGTGTTTGCCTCCCGTTTTTCCTGCCGGGAGATTTTCCCTGCCTTTTTTTTTTTTTTTTTTTTTTAAATTTTTTTTTTTTTTTTTTGAGGCTTTCAGTGGTCAGGGAGAGAGAAGAAAAGGGGGTGGGAAAAATAAAAAAAAGGGAAAACTCCCCCCCCCCAAAGGTTCCTCACGTAGAAAAAGCTGAGGGAAGTTATTAAACAGGGAAATAAAACGCGCTCCTGTTTTGTTTTGGTTTTTTAGGGAATTAATTGGGAGATCCCAAGCAAACGCGCGGGATGTTGTGGGATAACCCTGGAGCAGCGGGAGGGGAGGGAAAAGGGGAAATTTGGGATGTCCCCCCCACCCCAAACCCGGGTGTGACCTCGCTGTGGCTCAGCCCGAAGGTCCCTCTAGCGGCTTTCTTTGCTTCCATGAGGAATTGCCGGGTTTTTATTCCCCGTTCCAAGATTTATCCCGGCTCCTGGCCACAGCAGAAAATTGGGATCGAATCCCAAGAAAGGAACTTTGAGGTGGGAGAAGTGGTGCAAAAATCCCAGGAGCAGCCTTGGGAACGAACAGCAGCGCTGGGATGGGGAATGGGAATGGGAATGGGAATGAGGCTGGAAATGGGAATGGGAATAGGAATGGGAATGGGAATAGGAATGGGAATGCTGCCTCTTCTCCCAGCTGGAAGGAGCAAGGGAGTATCCTGCTTTTCCAAAATAAAAAAAAAAAAAATTCCAGCCTTGCAGCTGGAATAATGCTGTGGATGCTGAAGGAAGCGCTTGGCTCCCGCAGTTTCAACCCTGTGGAGAAAAATGTGGATTTGCACCTGAAAAATCGGGATAGCTCCCCCAAAGGGAGGAGGATTCCGATCTGCACCATCCGAGGGGATTTTTTGGGATGCGGCTGAGTCTTTGGTGCAAACAGGGTGTGGTTTTGGGATAAGGGATGGAGAGATGGGATACAGGGAATGGCTTCCCACTGCCAAGGTTAGATGGGATATTGGGAATTAATTCCTCCCTGTGAGGATGGGGAGGCCCTGGCAGAGTTTTCTGAGAAAAGCCACGGCTGCCCCATCCCTGGAAATGCTCAAATCCAGGTTGGACAGGGCTTGGAACAACCTGGGATAGCTGAAATGATCCACAGGCTCCCTCCCATCCCATCCCCATGCCGGAATTCCACGATCCAGTCGCCCTGGTGACTTCAGCACAAAGTGGATTTAAGGAGAAATCACCGATCCAGCTGCTGGATCATCTGGAAAATCCGGGAAAAACAACCAACCTGCCCTGGTGGGAGGAGCAAGCAGAGAGTTGGGACAGAGAGTGGAATTCCACAAGGAGAACTGGGAAGCAACATCCAGCTTTTATCCCAAGGACAACGGCTGCAGATGGGGACATTAAAAGGGGACATTAAATTCCATGTGTTCCGCGGGATTATCCTGGAAGCGATCCCGATTTATTTTGCCAAATTGAGCTCCGGCCAATTCCTCTCCCAGGCGATGGTGGATAAATATCATTAAATTGGGAAAGATGGAAGCGATGCCCTTGGATCAGCGGGAACAAACGCTCGGGAAGGGAAGGACAAAACCGGGAAATTGGGATGCAAATCGTCCAAATGAGGAGGATTAAACACCGGGGAAAACGGGATGGAGGCTGGGAAAACAGGGAAAAACCATCAGGATGTCTTTGGAACTTTGTTTTCCAGTGAAAAAAATAGGGGAAAAAAACCCCCAGAAATGGGTTGGGAAAACTTCTGGGAGCGTATCTTGAAGAGGGAAATATTCCTCAGCTTGGGAATGCTGTTTCTGTTGGATCTCGGGATTTTAGGGATTGAAGTTTTTTGGGATTGAGGCCAGAATTCCTGGGAATGAATTTAAGTCTCACAACACGGGGGGAAAATCCCAAGTACTTCCCGTTATCCAACGTGGATTGCCACCCTGGAATATCCCCCTATTTCTGTGTTTGGAAAAGCCAAATCCCTGGATTGATCCAGAGCAGGTGGAATTTAACCCTTCCTTTGCCTGCTCTCCGAATAAAGGATTTTAGTCTCTGGGCTTTTTTCTCCTAATTCGGAATTTTTTCCCACACAAATTCCCAGAAGAGTTTGGGTGGGAAGAGACTTTAAGGATGATCCCATTCCCACTCCTCGCCATGGAGAGGAACAATTTCCACCATTCCCAAGCCCCATCCAAGCTGGATTTACTCCTTGGCTGAATATTATCCATTGATCCGCTGCTTTTGCTTTCCAGGGAGGGAAAAGATGGAAAACTGGGAGGTCTGGGATGTGCTGGGCTGCTCTAGGACAGGGACATCCCTTGGAACTGGGAAAGATGGGGCAGATCCAGCTTTTCCTGCTTGGAAATATCCCCTCTCCCTTCCTGCATTCCCAGTGATTCCAGACCCTCCAAGAGTCCTTGGGCACCAGGGGAGCTTCATGCCAGAATCCATAGGGAAATTCCAGGGGGTTTGTGGGTTTGATCCCATTTCTCCTGTGGGATAGGGATGACTCCTGGCAAAGCTGGATTCCCAAGGCAGGTGTGGAAAAGCAGAGGGTTTGGGCTGTATCCAGGTGTATTTTCCCCAAAAATTAAAAAAAAAATTAAAAAGGCAGGAAGGGAAGTGATCCCCTAAAATCAGGATAAATATTAGGGAGAAAGCAAACGAAGGGATGGAAAGAATTCCTTTATTCCCCCAGATTCCGACTGGGTGTGTGATCAGTGACCTGGAATACGCTCAAATCCAGGATCAATTAAAGCTGGATGGAATTCCCGCCCCACACCCGCCCTCTCCTGCCTTTCGGGCAGCAGAGGGAGCAGCCAATTCCCGGCTTTCTCCTCTTCCTGCTTTTCTGGGAAGTCAACAGCCTTGGAAAGGATTGGGATTGAGGAACTCGTGCTGGTTTAACTGAGGCCACCGGTGGGAAAACGGGATAGGGAATTCGGGATTTGGGAAGGAGTCGCTGTGCCAGGCTCATCCCACACTCGATCCTTGACCATTTTCCAAGGTTTTTCCAGGCGGAAGAGACAAAAATATCCCAAATATCTCCCAGAGGCCACAGAGGGATCCCAACCCCCCCCCATTCCCGATGGATTTGCCCCTCTGCACCTCTGGAATGGCTCTGAAGAGCCTGGGAATTCTTCCCAGCTCCAGGTTTTCTCCTCCTGGGAGTTCATCCATCCCTGGCTCCCTTTGCCCTTTATCTCCCAATTCCCTTTGTCCACCTGGATTTGCCCCTGGATTGTCCATTGTATTCCAAACCCAGTGGGATCCAAGGAAAGGTCCTTTCAGATAAAAACAAGGAATTAGCACCTCGGGATTTATTGTTGGAGGTGGAATTCCTGCTAGGAAGAAAAGCTGGAGGTGATTTCCAAGGAAATTTGCATTTGGAGACGCCAATATTCTGGCAGCAAATTCTCTTGGAATCGGGAGTTTGGCTTCGGGAAAGTTGTGGTGTTTTAATGGGAGACAAATCGGGGAAAACTCCCCCCAAAATGTAAAAATCCCAGAGTTTATTGGATTCCCAGCAAGGTGGGACGAGGGAATACCCAGCTGTGTTTTCCTTCTCCCTTCCAGGTTTATCCGTGGCAATGGGAAGCGATTCCTGCAAATCTCCGGGAAGGGCCATGGATCTTCATTCCCAGGCTCATTTCCATGAAATAAATGTCACCATAAAAAACCGGGATCTCGGGAGAAGGCGGAAAACATATGGAGCTGTGCCAAGGAGGGCTCATTAATGTCCCACTTCCCAGCTGGAGTCCATAAAGGCTCCATTTCCCGGGATAATCGAGCTCCGAGGAAGGCTCCATGGGGGAGCCATAAAGCCTTGGAATTGTACATGGACACTGTGGAACGCCGGCAGCGGGGCAGGGCTCTGCTCATCCCGGGAATGCTTCCCAGAAAAACTGGGAAGCGTGGAAAGGGCTCCAGGAAGAAGCACGGAGCTTCTCCTGGTTATCCTTGGAATGCTGGGATGGGTGGCATGGAGATGAGGGGCTGGAATTCTGTTAGGAAACAGCTCCTGATCCAGTTTTTAATTCCACCTCTCCCTCCCTGCATTCCCGGTGACTCCAGAGGATTTTCCTTGGGATCTTCCCATGGTGACTCCTGGCTCTGGCCATATCCAGGAGGAAATTCCAGGGGTTTTGCAGCTTTGATCCCATTTTTTGTTGTGGGAGCAGGATGACTTCTGGGAAAGCAGAGGTTCTGGGATGCATCCAGGGGGATTTTTCTTGTGAAAAGGAACAGGAGGGGGGAAAAATAAGGAAGTGCAGCCTGTGAGGTGGGATGCACATGGAATATCAACCTCATCCCGCTTCCCACGCCCTCACATTCCCACTTCCCAAGCTTCACATTCCCACTCCCAACCCCTCACATTCCCATTCCCATTCCCACTTCCCAACCTTCACATTCCCACTCCCAACCCCTCCCATTCCCATTCCCACTTCCCAACCTTCATATTCCCACTCCCAACCCCTCCCATTCCCATTCCCACTTCCCAACCTTCATATTCCCACTTCCAGCCCCTCACCTTCCCACTTCCCAACCCCTCATATTCCTATTCCCATTCTCAACCTCTTACATTCCCATTCCCATCCCCAACACCTCCCATTCCCATTCCCTAACATTCTCATTCCCATTCCCAACCCCTCATATTCCCATTCCCTCCCATTCCCATTCCCTCCCATTCCCATTCCCACTTCCCAACCATCATATTCCCACTTCCAGCCCCTCACATTCCCACTTTCCATCCCCTCATATTCCTATTCCCGTTCCCATTCCCAACCCCTCATATTCCCATTCCCATTCCTATTCCCATCCCCTCACATTCCCATTCCCATTCCCAACACCTCCCATTCCCATTCCCTAACATTCTCATTCCCAACCCCTCATATTCCCATTCCCATTCCCATTCCCACTTCCCAACCATCATATTCCCACTTCCAGCCCCTCACATTCCCACTTCCCATCCCCTCACATTCCCATTCCCATTCCCAACCTCTCACATTCCCATTCCCATCCCCAACCCCTCCCATTCCCATTCCCATTCCCTAACATTCTCATTCCCATTCCCAACCCCTCATATTCCCATTCCTTCCCATTCCCATTCCCATTCCCATTCCCATTCCCATTCCCATTCCCATTCCCAACCCCTCACATTCCCATTCCCTCACATTCCCATTCCCATTCCCATTCCCAACCCCTCACATTCCCATTCCCTCACATTCCCATTCCCATTCCCATTCCCATTCCCACTTCCCAACCATCATATTCCCACTTCCAGCCCCTCACATTCCCACTTCCCATCCCCTCACATTCCCATTCCCATTCCCACTCCCATTCCCAGCCCCTCTCCTGTGTGTTCCCAGTTTTCCATCCTGGACCTTTCCGTGCCGCCTGTTCCCTTTTCCCGCCTTGTTTGCTTTTCCCACCGCCGGCCCCTCTCCCTTCCCACCCCGGCACTTATTGGATTTCTCCCTCTTTTCTTCTTTCTCCCTTTCCTTCACCCTTTTCCAAGCAGGAAGAAAAAAAAAAAAACCAACTCCCGGGAGTTGCTGGGTGAACTTTTGACCCTCCTGGGTTTGGATTTTGGAAGGAATTTCAGCCGGGGTTGTGTCCCTGCTCCAACACCTGGATCCCAAATTTCCTCCTCCCAGGATATTGGGCCCCAAGTCGCATCCCAGTGAGAAGAGAACAAGGAATCTGCGTGGAGATTCCTGGGAATAATGACTTTTTTGGGGGGTCTGGAAGTGAAGGAAAAGCCAAATGGAGCACGTGGGGGTGTTCTGGAATATTGGGAGTGCTCCTGATTTTTAGACTTAATTCAAAACATCATTCCTAATATCCCGATAAATTCCCAATTTTTAATCCAGGAAATATTTTTAAAATATTTTTTAAAATCCCAAACCCACAAAGATTAATTTAAAACTCTTTAAATTTAATTAAAAATTATAATAATATAAAATATAAAATAGTTTAATAATAATTGAAATTAATTAAAAATTCCAAATTAAACAAAACATCACCCTTTTTAATTTTTCACAGGAAAAAATATTTCAAAATTCCCAAATCCTTCCGGGCACCAGATTTGACTCCAAAAAATGAGTGAGGACAGGATTTTAAAGACACCTGGAATTTCTGTGGGGTCTGGGAACTCTCATGGAAATATCCCTGAAAATGACTTCCCACAAATCCCCAGGAATTCCATTCCTGAGTATTCAGCTGGAAATATCCAAGCAGAGCCCTGGCTTTTTGGGATGGATTTTTGGAAGCAAAGAGCAGTTCAGGATCATTCCCAAGGATTTCTGGAGGGAGATTTTGGGAAGAGGAGTTGCCGGAGTGAAGTTGTTTCTCCAGAAGAAAATTCAGGAGGCAGCTCTGTGGGATTTTCTGATCCTCCCCTATCCCAGAAAAGAGCGACTAAATGGGAAGAGGTGGAAATATTATATTTTTTTCCCTGGAATAGGAAGAAATCCAGGAATTTTGGGACACGCTGCTGTTTTCCTGGGTTTTCCCAGTCCAGGCACGCACCTGCCACCATTCCCACCTTCCCAAGGATGTTTTTCCCACTGAACAAACAGCTGGATTTAACCCGGGAGTGGATTTTTTTTCGGGATATCGATCCCTCTGGATATTTCCACCCCACTTTCAGGGAAAAAGAGGGAATGAAATTCCATCTGTTGAGCCAATCCTGCTCCTCCTGCCACCCCCTGGATCCCCATTCCCGCTCCCTTAAAGGATTTTTTTCTGTCCACAGCAACCGGGAAGCTGGAATGTTGTCCATGGTTTATGGCGGCTCTCGGGATAGGGAGCAGCTGCCCCCGGCCAGCTTGATTGGAAAAGAGGGAATGAGCCATAAATTAGGGAAAGTGGGAAGGAAAAAAGCAGGACCCTCTGGGACTCTCGTGGCTGTAGGGTCAGAATCAAAGGAAGGCTTGATTTGATCCCATAATTTCCGTCGGCTCCCGGTTTTTTATGGGAGCAAGGACAAGGCCGGGTGAATTCCAGCGGCCATAATTCCCAGAGAAATACTGTACTTACACCAGGAAAAAGCTGGATAAGCTCCCGAGGTGCTCCCGCTCTTGGAGAGCGTGGATTTGGGAGTTTGGGGATGTCAGGTGCCCGTGGTTTTGTGGGAACAGGGAGTTAAGGTGTGTTTCCCATTGGGAATGGGGTGGGATGGGAATTCCAAAGCCACGATCCCAGGGATGGCAGGGAGACCCTCCCGGCTCTTCTAAAGGGAAGGAAAAGGTAAGGAATGTGGGGATGGAAAATTCCTACGATCTCAGATTCCCAAAGGCATCGTTGGCCACGCTGGTCCTGAGGAACTCCAAACAAAATTCCAACTGATACATATTAAATGCAGGGGGTGGGGATGGAGATTCCTGGGATTTGTAGTGCTGGTGGACATTCCCAGAGCTGGGAATGCCGTTTTAGGAATAATTCTCCTCCTCCCACCTTGATCCAGGTATCCATGGGGACACAGGATGGAGTTATCCCAGAATCCCTGCTCCCGACGTTTATGGGATACCTCAGCTTGGGATGTGGTTTTCCACGGCTTAGGGGCTGGATTCTCCCACATCCCGAGGGAGATCCAACCTCTCCTTCCCCTCACCTCCCCCAGGCACCGGGAAGTCATTCCTGAAGGGAGATGATCCCGGGAAATCTCCCTTTATATTGGAAAAGGGGCTTGGCATTTTGGGAACAGGAGCCAGGGAAACATCAGGAAAAGCCCCATCCCTGAGGAACATCCTAATTGTCCTTGCTCCCGGGCAGTCGATAGCATCCAGCAGGCTGATCCCGAGTTTCTGGGAGCGCTTGGAATGCGCTGTTTTCCCCGGGATCAAGGAATTAAGGTTGGGGTTATTTGTATTGATTCCGGAGCCTCCGGCTCTGTCAGTCACGCTCGGATTTGTGGAGCACAAATTCCTCCTTTAAATGTCACCGTGCCTCATTCCCGCTTCCATCAATAATTCCGGAGCCGGGAGTTGTTTATTAACCCCCAGCGTTCCCTTCCCGCCTCGCTCCTCCTTCCCGCAAGGGGAAAAAAAAAAAAAAAAAATTGGGGAATTGGAGTTCATTTCAGGAGGGAAAAACCTCTGGTAAAATTTTTGGGCCCTCTAGCGGCTCATGGGAATTCGGGATGGAATTTTGGGATGCAGTTTCTTTCCGGCGACGTTTGGGTGGAATTTTGGGATGTAGGTTCCTCCTGCTAATATTTGGTTAATGGGATTTGGGATGGAATTTTGGGATGCAGTTTCCTCCTGGTAATATTTGGATAATGGGATTCTGGGATGCAGTTTCCTCCTGATAATATATTGATAATGGAATTTTGGGATGCAGGTTCCTCTCAGCAATGTTTGGCTAATGGGAATTTGGGATGGAATTGTGGGATGCAGTTTCCTCCTGGCCACATTTGGATAATGGGATTCTGGGATGCAGTTTTCTCTCATCAATATTTGGTTGATGGGAATTTGGATGGGATTTTGGGATGCAGGTTCCTCCTGGTAATATTTTAATAATGGGATTTTGGAATGCAGGTTCCTCTCAGCAATGTTTGGCTAATGGGATTTGGGATGGAATTTTGGGATGCAGTTTGCTCCTGGTAAGATTTGGATAATGGGATTTGGGATGGAATTTTGGGATGCAGTTTCCTCCTGGTAATATTTCAATAATGGAATTTTGGGACGCAGTTTGCTCCTGGTCATATTTGGATAATGGGATTCTGGGATGCAGTTTCTGCCTGGTAATATTTGGATAATGGGATTTTGGGATGCAGGTTCCTCTCAGCAATGTTTGGCTAATGGGAATTTGGGATGGAATTTTGGGATGCAGCTTCCTCCTGGTCATATTTGGATAATGGGATTTTGGGATTCAGGCTCCTTCTGGCCACGTTTGGTTAAGGGGATTTGGGACAGAATTTTGGGATATGAATCCCTCCTGGCAATATTTGGATAACAGGAATGCAGAGGGAAGATTCCAGCCGAGACAGCTTCATCAGGAGCCTGCTGTGCCCGGGGATTCCCTGGAAAAGCGGGAGCGGTGGGCTCGCTGCGTCACGCCGGGGCTGCCTCCCAAGATTCGGGATCAGGGCAGTATTTATGGAAGTTCTTTGGGATCCCTGGGCAAACAGCAAACATTCCCCGAGTCCTGGGCGGGCTCTTCCTTAAGCTCTGGCTCTGTTTGGCCACGGGCCGTTTGTAAACTTGCTGATGATATCAGGGAGCCATTTTCCAAACAAAGTCCCGCTCCCGCCACCTCGAAATTCGGGAATATTGACACTGCTCCGGGCGCACGCTCCACAAACATTCCCGCCAAGGCCGCGGCCAAATCCAGCGGCGTTGTTTGGAAAACCTTTCCCACTCATCAGCCTCCCCTCACACGCTGGCACTGTTCAATTACCATCACTTCCAGAGCCTTAGGAAAACACCCCGTGTCCATGTAAATAGAGAGATCCGAAAACTCCCCGGAATGTTGGCTTTTCCAGACTCGAGGTGATGTTTTCCTTCGCTCCAATTTGTTCGGGAAACTAATCAGGCTGGGATAAAGCCGTCGGCAAATATGGCAGAGATTGACAGGCACATGTCAGAGTTTACACAGCCCGGCCAAGTGTACAGATCCTGCGGGATCGTGCGCCGGGAATGCTGCGCCGGGCACCGGGAGCCTCCGGAGCCGCTCCCACGGCCTGGAATGCAGGGGCTTCCCAGGGAGGGGCGAAAGCCGAGGATGAGGATGCTCTGCTGCATCCCAGGTTTTACTGAGGGGCTGGGATGGGGCTGGGCTGGGCTGTTCCAGCCCTGGGATGCTCCTGGATTGGGATGTGCCAGCCCTGGGATGCTCCAATGCTGGGATTCTCACCCCAGTCTGGAATGCAGAGGATTCCCAGGGACTGGGGGGAAAGCTGAGGAGGAGGATGCTCTGCTGTTTCCCTGATTTCTCTGAGGGATGAAGGACTGGGATGCTCCTGGATTTGGATGTGCCAGCCCTGGGATGCTCCTGGACCTGAATGCTCCTGCCCTGGGATTCTCATCACAGCCTGGAATGCAGGGGCTTCCCAGGGAGAGGGGAAAGCTGAGGCTGAGGATGCTCTGCTGCATCCCTGACTTGTCTGAGGGATCAGGGATGCTCCTGGATTTGGATGTTCCAACCCTGGAATGCTCCAGCTCTGGGATGTGTCAGCCCTGGGATGCTCCTGGACTTGGATGTTCCAGCTCCTGGATTTGGATGCTCCTGCCCTGGGATTCTCACCACAGCCTGGAATGCAGAGGCTTCCCAGGAAAGGGGAAGGAAGTGGAGTTATTCCAGTGCAAACAGAGGGGATTGGCTTGGGATAGGGATGCTGTGCTGCATCCCAGATTCCACAGAGGGATCAGGGACTGAGATGATCCCAGACTGGGATGTTCCAGCCCTGGCATGCTCCTGGATTTGGATGCTCCAGCCCTGGAGTGCTCACCACAGCCTGGAATGCAGAAGCTTCCCCAGGGATGGGGTGAAAGAGGAATGATTCCAGACGGGATGAGGATGCTGTGCTGCATCCCTGGCTCTCCCGAGGGATCAGGGGCACTGATGTCCCACTGGGAAGCTCAGCCCCTGGGATGCTCCTGCTGCAGCTCCAGCAACCACCTGAACTTCCCTTCCCCATCCCAGGCACTTCCTTTCCCAAGAGGGAAGTGAAGCTTTTCTCTCCCAGGATTCGCCCCAGGACAAAGGCATGGCAAGAAAAATCTCAGGAAAAACTTTGAGGAAAAGCTCAGGAAAAAGTTTTGCCACAAAACTCGCTGTCCCACTGGAGCAAGGTCCAGGGGCTGGATTCCCTTTGGTTTCCCATTGCTCAATCCCACTTTTGTTGACTCTCACTCTGGAGTTGGAGCCGGCCCTGCTGGCACCTGGATCCCAAAATCCTGACTCCAGGAGGAGCAAATAAACCCCTGACGTTCCACTCCATCATATCCCAACAGAAAGGATTTAATGGACTTCCCCACCTTCCCTTAATCAAGTGCAGTATCCCGGGGCTTGGACACTTGCCTGGAGGCCATGGAGAGGGAGCCAACTTGGAATGTGTGCTGGGGGCAGCTGGAAAGAACCCCGGGCTGGGAGCCCACGGCTCAAATCCTCATTTGTCAGCCTTTACCAGGATCTTGGGATTGGAGCCTCTGCTGTGATGCCCGTTCCAACCCTTGGGACGTGGGATTTGTGGGAATTCCTGATGGAAAAGTGAGGATTTCTTGGAGCAGAGGGTGGAAATGGCACCCCTAGCTCAGGGATGTGGAGCTCCTCTCCTGCACTTTTCCCAGCTGTTTGTTTTTGTTTCGTTGTGTTTTTAATACCACAGCTCCAGGATGCCAAGCTGGAAGTTTGGGATCCTGGCTGATCCTAAAAGCCGTGGATGGGTTTTCCCATCTGGCTTTGCCTCTGGATTTCCAAGCTAAAATCCTCTGTGATAGGCACAGAGCTAAGGAGAGATGAAAGGAAAATTCCTGCCTTTCCCTCTCCCACTGCTCCCACCTCTCCAAAGGGGCAAAGCAGCCCCTGGAGGGACTTTAAAGGGAATGGATAAATCCAGGAGCTGCAGATCCACATGTGCCAGCGCTTATGGAGATTTATTTGGAATCACATCGGGAATCAGGGCAGCACCTTTGGGATCCAGCAGGAATAGGGGAGTCCTGGAAGGGATGGAGGGATCCTGGAAGGGATAGATGGATCCTGGTGGGAGTGGGGGGATCCTGGAAGGGATAGAGGGATCCTGGTGGGAATAGGGGGTGCTGGAAGGGATAGAGGGGTCCTGGTGGGAATGGGGGCGTCCTGGAAGGGATAGAGGGGTCCTGGTGGGAATGGGGGCGTCCTGGAAGGGATAGAGGGATCCTGGAAGGGATAGAAGTGTCCTGCTGGGAATAGTGAGATCCTAGAAGGGATGGTGAGGGTCTGGCAGGGACAACGGGGTCTCGGCAGGGATGGGAATGGTCCAGTGGGAATAGAGGGATCCCGGCGGAGAAACTGGGATCCCTGAGGCGGTGACAGAGCTCGCAGCGGAGCGGGAGGCTGCAGCCAAGGGCACCTTGTCCAAGGGGAAAAGCAGCCTGTGGATAAATCCAGCAGGTCCGGGCTTTCAGGAGCCTTGTTGGGGATCACGGCGGCATCAATCACTGTCGGCTGCTCCCGGCTGGAGCGGCGGCAGCGGCGCTTTGTCCCGGCCCCGCTCCCGCCGGGATTCAATTAGTCATGGTCAGGGGGTGCCATTCTTGTCCCGCCATTCCCGATTGTTCCCAAAGCAAACAGCGCCGGGATGGGCTCTGTGATCCTGCCGTGCCCTCGGCCGGGACACAAAGGGAAGCGCTCCCCTCCCCGCCCGCCCTTTGGAGCTTGTTTGCCAACTCCGCGCTGGGATGCGAAAAAATCCCGGGATTTTTCACCCCCGCGCAGCGCCCGTAATTTTTTATTTTCAGCCTCGTCCTAATCGTCCATCCCTGGAATGCCGCAAATCCGTGCCCGCGTGGAATATTAGAATGATGGACAGCCCGGCAATTAGCCGGGAACAACCGCGCTGCGTCATTTACATCCCTGGAAAATTGTCACTCGTGCTGGAATGGCCTCGGGAGCCATCTGGCCACCGGGCAAGCGGCGGCTCCGAGGGCTGGGGAGCGATTTCCTGCCGGGAAAGCTTTCCCGGGAATGCTGCTGGGCTCGCTAATTGCCTGGCACCTCCCCGTCTGTGCCCCCCGCGCCGTTGTCACCTCGCTGATGGTGGCAGTGCCACCCAGGCTGCTCCTCCCGGGAGGAGCTTCCGAGGGGTTGTAACCTCGGTGGAGCGACAGCTCCGGCCTCTCCAGAGGCCACCTCGCTGCTCCCTGCGATCCCGCAGGGCTGGAAATGCGGAATTAAGGGAGCAGCTGGCCTGCAAAGTCCGGGTTTAAGGAAGAGCTAAAGCTCGGTCTAAAGCGGTCAGGGCTAAAGTGCGTCCTAAGGTTTCGGGCTATAATCTCCCAGGAATCATTTCACCCTGGTTTCCCGGCCCTGAGGCTTGGCTTGCTGGAGGAAGAAATGGATTTCCAGGCTTGGAAAACACAGCTCTTCCCACACAACAGCAATGCCGAAGGTTTTGGTTGGCCTGAGGTTTTTAATCAAATTCCAAGCTCTTCCTTCATCGTGGAATGGTTTGCCTTGGGAGATCATCCCTCTGCCCCCACCTTCCATAAATCCAGCTTGCTCCAAGCCCTGTCCAACAATCCCAGGGATGGGGCAGCCACGGCTTCTCTGGGAAACCTGTGCCAGGGCCTCCCTACCCTCTCAGGGAAGGATCTCTTCCCAATATCCCGTCTAATTTTCCCATTTTTCTGTTTGAGCCATTGCTCCTCATTCTATCGTTCCGATTCCTGATGAAGGATCCCACTCTGATCCTGGAAATTGTGCAGTGGGGGAGGAAAATTCCTTAGGGCAGGATGAGGATGGAGAGGAGCTGCCTCCTGTGCAGAGAGAGGGAGGAGGTTGCGATGAACTTGGAATCCCAGGATTTTAGAAGCTGGAAAAAAAAACCCTCCAAGACCTTTGGCTCCAGCCCTGCTAACCCCAGAATTCCTGGAGGGAAATCACCACCTGACAGTGCAACAAAAGGAGAAACGGGAGCCATCCCCACCACCCCATTGATATTCCTGCCTTGCCCTGCTCCTCTCCCAAACCCAAAAAAAGCGGGAGCAGCGGCAGCGATCCCGAAATGCCAGATGCTCCCCGGGTGTCACTCAGGGATGTCCTTTTCCATAGTGGGATTCTCCCGGCCCCTTGACAGCTTGATTTAGGGCCGCCCTCGCCTGGGGGGTTGACATGACAACTGTGGGATGTGTCGTAAATATCCCAGGAGAGGCCTGGAATTGTGGGGTGGGATTGTGCGGGGGGCATTGTCCGGCATGCGGCTGAGCCGGCGGCGGCGGTTTTGTTTGGGAAAGAAAGCGGGAAGAGTGAAAGGGAAGGGGAATAATAATGGGGAAAAAAAAGAGGGAGCTCCATTGGGAGTCGATTTGGGCTTTGGTTGCGGGGCTTGTTGGACCACACGGCATCTCCCGGTGATCCCGAATCCCATTGATAGCAATTAGGCTGGAGAGGGACTTTTGACAAGGGCAGGGAGTGATGGGATGAGCGGGAATGGCTTCCCGCTGCCGCTGGGATGTTGGGAAGGGATCCTTGCCCGGCGGGCTGGGGAGGCTCCGAGTTATCCCAAAAAAGCTGTGCCTGCCACGTCCCTGGAAGTTTTAAATCCAGGGATTGCACGCGGCTCGGAGCAGCCTGGGGTAGCGGCAGGTGTCGCTGGGAATGAAACTGAGATGAGTTCAATTCCAACCCAAACCTTCCCAGAATTTTTTTAAAACCCGGTTTGCAGAAGAGGTGGTGTTTGAGCGTGAAATTTTGCTGGGACGGCAGGATTCCGGGATTCCCCGGATTTCACCACTCCGGGGTAAAACACAGCCATCCGTGCTTGAAAAACACCTCAGCCCTGACACAATTCCAAGGCCTTTTCCCAGCTGGAATTTATAAAGCAGCACACACAGGTTGAGTTTGGTTTCAAATTGAAATGAGACATTCCTGAAACAAAGGAAAACTTTCCTCTCCTCTCCCTCTTTTATTCCTGCTTTTATACCCAGCAAGACAAATGACAGGCAAAAGCTCCTTCCCACTTTTTTCCTTTTCTTTATTTTCTTTTTTTCCCTTTTGTAATTTGGAAAAAAAAGAGCCCGACTTGAAAGGAAGATGAGCCCGAGCAGCGAGGGAACAAAACCCGGCAGCGGCTCCGTGGCCGGGGATTTCCAAATCCTGGAATGTGCCAGGGTTGCGAGGGAACAACCTCTGTCATTCCCAAAGCTTCCCGAGGTGGAGGAGCTGAGGAAAAGGGGTGAAAACGGGGAATGATGGCAGCTAAATATGGAATATTACAGGGAAAAAGGAGCTTCAGGGTCATTCCCAGGAGGGCTGATCCCGGGAGGGGAGCGGATTTCCCATCCCAAGGAGAGCTTGGAGCAACCTGGGATAGCAGGAACTGCCCCTGGATGCGGTGGGGAAAAGCTGGATGAGCTTTGGAGTCACTGCAGCACTGGGCTGGGTGCTGGATCCAGGAGAAATCCCATCCAGAACCTTGGGCATTATCCAGGGTACATCCAGGGCCTGCAATGGGATCAGGAATCATAAAAACACCCCCAGTGATTCCATCCCTTCCTGGATCCGGGAGGAATGTCGGGATGAGCTTTGCTCGCTGTGTGTTGGGTGTTTGTCCTTGAGGACGAGTGGGATAACAGGGAGGTGTCCAGGAGGAGCTCTGGGATTCCTGGATATGGCATTTCCATTCTCCCTTCAATATTGGGATGTGCTTTGTGGAGGAAGCCACGGGAAGAGGGAATTCTTTCCCAAAAATCTGACTGGACCCACCACCAGCTTGAGGGGAGGAATCTCATCCCGTGGGAGAAGGGGATGGGATCATAGGGAATGTCCCTATGGGACAATCTTTGTCATTCCCACCTCCATCACGGTCCCTGATGCCATGAATCCATTCACCATGGGAATGCTGGGATGGCTCTGGGATTGTGTCACCTCTGCTCCCGGGAATCCCAGCCCTTCTCCAGGGAATCCCAGCCCTGCTCCAGCCCCTCCTTGGAACAGTAGAATTTCAGGAGCCCCGAGGTAAATAAAGGCTTTTTTTATTTTTATTTTTTTTGGGGGAAGAATCCAGACTCACCGAACCAGTCTGGGGCTTTTTCCTCGTGAGGTTTGACTCCAGGGATTTAATTCCTGGGTGAAGGGGGGGGAAAGGAGGATGACACAGGATGGGAAAAGGTGACTTTAATTGTCACCTGTGGGTCACTCTGGAGGGGTCTTATCCCCATTATTTCCCTGGATAAACACCTCATTTCCCTCTCTGCTCCAATCCACAAACCCAAGATTTAGCCGCAGTTTGGGATTCGGGGCCCAAATTATCCAGGAAAAGCATCCCCAAAAATCCAACTGCAACAACACCGGGAAGCTCCAAGCTGAACCCAAATCTCCCCAAATTCATCCCGCTGGATCCTTCCTGCCACAGCCCGGCTGGAGCAACAAATCACGGGGATATTCCCAGAATGTCCAAAGGTTTGGGATACAGGTGGCAACATCTGCAGCTGGCCCGGGCGGGCGGGGAGAGGCCGCTGTGAATTATTTAACAGCGGTGCCATGACCTCCATTAACAATGGGAGATGCTTCCCGACCTGCGGGAAGCGCCCTGGGAAGCAGCTGGATCCAAATCAATCTACCGGGAGCCGGCCTTGAATTTATTATGGAAGCGGGCTGGGAAGCAGCGAGAGATTTTCCCGGGAATTCGTGGCTAAGCCGGGCTTGAAATCAGCTCGGAAATCACTGATTTTTCCGCCGGTTTTTTTTGGGTTTGGTTTTTTATTTTTTTTTTTATTTTTTATTTTTTTTGGTACATTTTCCCCTCTCCAGCTCTCCAAGGCTTTTCCAAGCGAAACTTCCTAATCCCCCGAAGTCGCCACTAGACTTCTCGCCTCCATGGCAACCCCAAAGCATTCATGCAAGTGATTGGCCTCCAATGAATTTTAGATAAGGCGGGCTGGCAGGGAATTGATGGGATTTTAATGCAGAAGGAAGCGCGGGGAGGGAGGGGCGGCGGGTTCATATTTGAATAAAGCAAACACGGCGCACAAAGGGCTGACAGCTGTAAATGACATTGTCAGCACCGAAATTATCAGCCAGTTTACAATCTGTTTGCTCGCCGTGAACAAACACCATGTGTGTGGCATCCCGGCGCTCCAAGGAATGGCAGGAATACTTCGCGCCGCCGGCTCTGGGGCTCCAAGGGAGCCGCTGCAAAAGGAAAATTGGCTTTTCCCCCCGCTTTTCCCCGTCTTTTTTTTTTTTTTTTCTTTTAACTGATTTGTTTTCTTTTTTTTTTTTTTTTTTCTCTGGTTTTTGCAGGTTTTTTTTGGGGAGCATTCCTGGCTTCACCGTTCCCGGCTCCAAACCTCTCGTTTCCCAGGAAAAGCTGCATCCCGACATCTCTGCGGTTCTTTTTTCCCCCGCTTCCTTTCTTTGCTCAGCAGATCCCAGCCTTGGTCCCCGGGAATCTCAGCTCTGTTCCCGGGAATCTCAGCCCGGGATCTTCTGGCTCTGCCGTGCCCCAAATGTCTGTGAGCAAGCACCCTAAAAATCCCGGTTTTCCTTTGGAATCAGGCTGGAAAAGTGGTGCTCCTTCCCCTCTGGAATCGTGAGTTTTAAGGAGCCAAAAAAAAAATTTTAAATCCCATTTTTCTTTGGGATCAGGCTGGAAAAGCAGTGTCCTTCCTCCTCTGGGTGTGTGAGTCAAAGGGACTAAATAAATCCTGGTTTTTTTTGGATAAAAGCTGGAAAAGCAGTGTCCCTCCCTCTCTGGGTGTGTGAGCCTAAGGGACCAAATAAATCCCGTTTTTCTTTGGATAAAAGCTGGAAGAGTGGTGTCCCTTCCCTCTGGAAGTGGGAGCCAAAGGCACAAGTGCAACGAGTTGTGGGGTCTCAGCCCAGCTTGATCCGTAAATCCCACCATAATTTATGTTCCCTCTGGCTGAGAGGGATTTTCGGGAAGATTCCCATTATTCCCTGCATCTGTGGACCTCAGCAGAAATTCTTGCCCACGAGGTCCTTTATTCCTGGGAGATTCCTGGGAATGAGCCTCCTACAGCCCAACATTCATCCCAAACCTGGGAATCCAGCTTGTCCAGCCAGTTTTATCTCATTCCAAATGTGGGAATCCACCTTGCCCTGCGGGTTCTATTCCATCCCAAACTTAGGAATCCACCTTGCCCTGCTGGATTTATCCCATCCCAACCTGATCTTCCCATCCCAAAGCTGGGAATTCACCTTACCCTGGTGTTTTCCATCCCATGGATCCCATCCCCATCCCATGGATTCCATCCCAAAGCTGGGAATCCACCTTGCCCTGGTGTTTTCCATCCCATGGATCCCATCCCATTTCATGGACCCATCTCATGGACCCCATCCCTGTCATGGATCCCATCCCAATCCAACCCATGGATCCCATCCCATCCAATGGATCCCATCCCAATCCAACCCATGGATCCCATCCCAAAGCTGGGAATCCACCTTGCCCTGCTGGATTTATCCCATCCCAACCTGATCTTCCCATCCCAAAGCTGGGAATTCACCTTACCCTGGTGTTTTCCGTCCCATGGATTCCATCCCATCCAATGGATCCCATCCCAAAGCTGGGAATCCACCTTGCCCTCGTGTTTTCCATCCCATGGATTCCATCCCATCCAATGGATCCCATCCCAAAGCTGGGAATCCACCTTGCCCTTGTGTTTTCCATCTCATGGATCCCATCCCATCCAATGGATCCCATCCCAAAGCTGGGAATCCACCTTGCCCTCGTGTTTTCCATCCCATGGATCCCATCCCATTTCATGGACCCATCTCATGGACCCCATCCCTGTCATGGATCCCATCCCAATCCAACCCATGGATCCCATCCCATCCAATGGATCCCATCCCAATTCAACCCATGGATCCCATCCCATGGATCCCATCCCAGTCCATGGATCCCATCCCAATCCAACCCATGGATCCCATCCCATCCCATCCCATCCCATCCCATCCCATCCCATCCCATCCCATCCCATCCCGAGCTTTCCATCTGGAAGAGGCTGTCAATCAATTCCCCTTCTTTCATGCAAATACAAGGGGAGAAAAAAAAAAAAGGGGAAAAGCAGGATTTATTTGCTCAGCAGGAAAAATGACTGAGAGGTGAGCACGGCCTGCTTGGAGCAGATAAAGGAGCTGGGAAAACACCGGGAGCGCCCGGAGCCGCCGTTCCGGGCAGCCGAGCATCCAAGGCCGGGGCGTTGGGATGCAAAGTTGATCCAATTATGGCTGGGGCTCGTTCCATCGTGTCCCTCTTCCCTCCTGAATCCAAATGGCTGCTCCTGCTCCCTGGCCTGGCAGCGGGAAGAGGGGGCCGAGCCCCCAAAGCTGTTTGATTTGGAGCTGGGAATGTTTGCCCAAGAGCGGGAATGCAAATGCGATTCCCGCCGCCCGGATAAATTTCCATATCAGCTCCGGCTCACATGGAGAGAGTAAACATTCTGTTTATCTCGAGTGTCACTTGATGATTCCCGGAGAATATCAACCTGACCTTGTGCAGACATTGGAAAAGCGGGAATGAAATATGGAGGTGGCCACGTACAATTGACTCCGGCAGGAGGCGTCGGAAAAGCCGGCGTAATTCAGGGAGCGGGGTGAGACAGCGGGGTCGCCGCCGGGAAATTGGGATAAAATTGGCCCCGAGGAACGGCTCCACCCTTTGGATCAGCTCCCTAAATCACAGATTCCAGGGAGAAGCCGAACTCAGGGTGGGAAGGGCAGATTTAAGTGGGAAAATGAGGTTCGGACGCAGCGCGACGCTTGGGTTTTTGTGGGATTTTTTTAAGCTCCTGGATGGAGTTTTTTGCCTTTCCTGAAGTTTATTCCTGCTCTTTACTGGGAATAATGGGATTAGGGGTTGTGCAGGGAATTTCTACACTGCTGCTTCCGTGGGGATTGGGATTTTGGGGAAGGAATATGGAGCTTTAACTGGGAAAAGTCATGGTTAATGGGAGGAAATTCAATGGATAATGGGGAGAATTCAATGGATAACAGGGAAAGTTCAAAGGATAATGGGGGGAAATTCAGTGGATAATGGGGGAAAATTCAATGGAAAATGGGAAAAATTCAATGGATAATGGGGTGGTTAAGGGGAGAAATTAAATGGATAATGCAGAAAATTAAATGGATAATGGTGGAGAAATTCAACGGATAATGGGGAAAATTCAATGGATAATGTGGGGAAATTCAGTTGTTAAAGGGGGAAACTTCAATGGATAATGGGGGAAATTTAATGGATAGTGGAGGGAAAATTCAGTGGGTAGTGAGGGAAAATTCAGTGATGGATGGGGAAAATTGAATGGATAATGGAAAATTGAATGGATAATGGGGACAACTTGATTAACAAGGGAAAATGGGATGGATAACGGAGCAAACTTGGTTAGCGAGGGAAAATTGAATGGATAATGGGAATTCTTCCCCTGCTCACAAATCTTTCCAGGCTTTTTCAACCAGACCAAGTATTTTTATTCCCTGCTCCACCCAAAGGGAAAAGAAATGTGGGAAAGAAGGAAGATCTTTCCCTGGTGCTGCTTTAAGGAATGATTTTGAGTATTTAACAGGGAACGGAGCCATGGCTTCCCCCCCCAAAAAAAGGAATGATGGGATCTGACATCCCAAAGCACGAGGAAGCCAAAGCTATTTTCCCAGGTAACTAAATCCGTGGGAAATCACCATGATCCCTGAAAAATCTGAGTTTCCTGCATGGCACAGGATCGACAGGAAATGAGCAGGGGGGTTCAGCTGGGTGAATATGGGAAAAGCTGGAAGGATCCCAGGAGGGAGAATTCCCAGTGCTGATCCCGTGGGTTCAGCGCAGACAAAGGCTGGAAAGGGAACAAAAGGCAGAGGGGAAAGAAGGAAATTCACAACACCCGTTTGGGATCAATTCCTGCCTCATCCACATCCCAAACCCGGCAGAAAATGTTCTGCCATCACATTTTCCCAGGATTTAGGATCCTTCATTAATCCATAAGCATTGATTATGGAGGGAATGCTGCACATCCCAAGATCCTGGTGGAGATGGTTCCAATCCAAAAGCAGGGGATGAGTTTGGGAAGAGAGACCAAAAATAGCCTGTCCCCCCCCAAAAAAATCCAGGAAAAATAAACCAAAGTGGATAAAAAAGGTTCCTGCCCCATCCTCCATCTGCTCCCACATTTTCCAGGGAATATTTGCACTTCTAAAAGGCAGGACAAGGCTGGAGAATCAGGGATTTGGGCTGATCCCGAGAATTCCCTTCTGCATCTTTGCCTCAGGGCAGCCAAGGAAAAGAGGGAACTTTTCCTGGTGGCAAAGGAGGGCTGGATCCTCCCTTACTAAGGGAATAGTTCTGCCGGATGGAAAAATTCCCATTTTATCCCTTGGGATGCCACATTTAAATTCAAATTTCCAGAGAGGAACGAAAGAGTTCCTGAGAGAAACACCCAGAATTCCCAGCTCCTCTACCTGCCACGTTTCCCTGGAATTTTGAATCCCAAAGGAGATCATTCCACTATGGTTTCTCTGGTTTCTTTGGAATGCAGGGAGTTCTGGATGATGAAATTCCCATTAGTTGGGGTGAGGATGATCCCTATGGACCAACAGCATCCAGGATGGTCCAAACCTTCCTGAATCTTCTTGTTCCCGGGTGGTTTTCCCAACGATTGAGCAAAATCTTGGCCACCCCGGAGCAACCTCTGCGTCATTCCACCCGGGAACCGAATTCCCAGTTCTTCCTTTGCCTCTGGAGCTGGCAAGAATCCCACCAATCCCAAAGCCAGGCTGGATTCTGGAATGTCCCATCTCATCATCCCATACCTGGAGAAAGGAGGAACGAGGCCACTCCGGGCCAGCAGCATTGGAAGCTTTTCCCTCATGGAATCTGTGGCGTTGCTGGCACCACCTCAATTCCTGCTCCACAATGAAGGAATTTTCCTCTTTTTCAGGGAATTCCAATTGAGCTGGAATCCAGCGCAGGAGGATGGTGCCATCTAAAGGAACTGGAGCACACGGAGAGCAGCATCCATGGATTCATTTCCTCTGCTTCCCAAGGGAATTTTGGGTGGATGTTGGATCATCTCACCCTTGGGGATAATGAGGGCCCTCATTTACATGGAATTTGCTTATTCCTGACAAAGCTGACATCCAGAGGCTTTTCTCACCTGGCTCTTTTTTTCCATTGTGGAAAATCCAAGGGAATGTTGGATGTTCGGGATCCCCAAGCCAAGGAAAACAGGGCCATCACCCAAAGCCAAACTGTGGGATCCCACAGAATTTAGGATCAGGTTTGGGAATGCCATGTCCAAAGTAGCCAAGCTCCATCCTGCCCCAGGAGCTGCACTGGAGCATTGGGAATAATCACTAGGAACCGGAGTCATGAACTCCAGTGCTGAATTCCAAAAAATCCTCTTGGCATACAGAGCCAACAAGCCCAAACCAATCCCAACATTCCAATTCCTTTTTTTTTTTCTTTTTTTGGACTGGCTTCATGCTCTGAAAGGAACAGTCAGGATTTATGGAGTTGCCACAAAAAATTCTGGCAAGGTGGGACTTCCCACCGAATTCCAGGTGCAGGAACTCCTTTGTTTGGGCAATGAATGAATTTTGCCCAGCTTTTCCCTTCTCCAACCTCTCTTCCCAGCTTGCTGAACTCCAAAGGGATCAGACCACCTGGGCTGAGGACGTCACGTCCGTGTCATTAATCACCGGAGTTACCTTTCCACCCGGAGCGTTCCCTTTGTCGGAGCCTTGCCTGGAAATCCTGGAAAAACAAAGGGACACCACCCCGCAGGGCTGAGTCAACAGCGCATTCACCTCCTTAATCCACAGCCCAGGCTTAGCTAAGCCCAGCTCTAAACCTCCACAGAAAGCTCCAAAGCGGGAGCCACCCTTTCCCGCTGCGGATAATTGGGATTTTACGTGGGATGATGACAGAATCCATTGAAAAAGTTTTCCTGGGAGTCCCAAAGCCACGGCCGTGCATTCCCATCTCCGGTGGCATTGGGAAGACACGCCGGGACACGTTGCCCTGTGAAAGTTTTCCTGGGAGTCCCAAAGCCACGGCCGTGCATTCCCATCTCCGGTGGCAGCGGGAAGGCGCGCCCGGACACGTTGTCCCGTTAAAGTTTGGCCGTGGAGCAGCAGGAGATGAAAGACCTGGAATTCGTCGTTGTCAAGCATCCAAAGCACACAGGGTACGGGTCGGGAAAACAGGTCCTGGCAGGATAATCCTGTTTTTAGGTGGCTCCTGGAGGAGAGAGGTGTGGAATCAAGAGTTGGGATCATCAGGGATGCGTCCATCCATCCGAGGAACCTGCACCGGTCTTCTTGGGAATGGGATTCCCTATTTGCAGGATCTGGCACTTCTTAGGTTCCACGGGATCCTCCGTGGAATGCTGGAAGGGTTTGGAATGGGATGAGCTTTAAGCTCCCTTCCCATCCAAACCCTCTTGCCACGGACACCTTCCACTAGCCCAGGTTGCTCCAAATCCCGTCCAAGCTGGCCTTGGGCACTTCCAGGCATGGACCAGGCACAGCTTCTCTGGGAATTCCATTCCAAGGCATCCCCACCCTTGCAGGGAAGATTCCACAATTCCAATCCTGAAGCTTCCAGCTCCAATCCAATCCTCCAGCCAGGCAGGTTCTCTGTTCTCCCGAACGCCGGTGCCTCCTCCCCAGCATTCCCAGCATTTTTGCCTGGAAGCGTCAGTTGGGGATCCTCGGCGTAGTCCCACCTACCCGAGCCTATTTGCAAAGTAAATTTACTCGGGATTTCCGATCCCTTGGAAAGTTTTTCCTCCTCTATTGATTTAAAATTACCGGAGTTGACATTAGGAACAGCTCAAACAATTAAAGGGAGAAGATAAATAACTGCATCCAGGTTCATTTTCCAAAATGCAAACACACGGCTCTCCTTGCTCCATGATCCCGCAATGAAGAGCCGTGGAATTCGCCGACGTCTTTCCAATGGATAAAACGGGATTTTGGCCCTAAAATCCTGATTTTCTCTCAGCCCCAAAAAAATCCTGATTTTCCCATCTTGTGTGAGCAGCTCTGGGTTTTCTGAGGGACACCTTCGTGATGGAATCCATGAGTCGGGATTTGATTGGAATGCTTCTAAGGAATGTCTCCCCCCCCCACCCAGGGAACGCGCTCGTTCTCCGGGATGCGATTATAAAAATTGGCTTTGGGATAATCCCATTAGGATTTAAAAAAAAAGGGAATAAAAGAGGGTTATGTTGTCAAGTGGCGCCAGAGGGCTCGGGAAGAGTGAGTTTGGGAATATCCAAGGGATAGCCTGTAGGAAGAGCAGGGAAAATTAATTATAAGTTGATGATGATGATGATGATGACGATGATGCCAATAAGTTTTATGGAGAAACAGGAAAAGAGGATCGCAGAAAAATAATAACAAATAACGCCCAGCTTGGAAAAGGCTGGTGGGAAGATTTGGATTCTGGGAAGCAGGACATGGAGCCAGGATCCCCTGGAAAAGGGACAAAGCCAAGGAGAGCCAGTCGTGTGCCACAAATCCCAGCTCTAAAAGCCAGCAGCACTTGGAATTAATTGGGGTGTAAGTTACGGATGAATCCCGTCCTGGAGAACGGCTCCGCTTAGGGATAATCCCATAAAACCTCATCCCGCCGCTCTTTGAAGGCGTGTCCTGGTGGCCTGAACGTTCCAAAGGGAACTCCGGCCTTTTCCCAGTCCTCCATCGGCTTCCCAAGGCGGATCCCAAACCTGAGGAGCTCTGTGGAATCCCGTGGATGTCACCACATTCCCAAAAATTCACCTCCCGGAATCCCAGCCCGCAGGCGGAAAGCTTGCCCAGGGACTGGGAGGCAGAATCGGAAAATTGCAGGGAAATTATTATTATTATTATTATTATTATTATTATTATTATTATTATTATTATTACTATTCTTATTATTATTACTATTCTTATTATTATTACTATTATTATTATTATCATCACCATCATTATTATTATTATAATCATTACCATTATTACTGTTTTTACTACTATTATTATTATCATCTCCATATTATCATTATTATTATTGTTTTAATGATATTGATGTTTTATCGATATTCCTATTTTAATGATATTCCTATCACCAACATTTTTTCATTCGATTCTTTTTTTTCTGCCTGCAACCTGGGCTGAAACATCGCAGGGAAACTTATTAATTAATTAATTAATTAATTTTATTTATTTATTTATTTCTCAGCCTGCAACCTGAAACATTATTATCATCATTGCCATTATAATCTATTTTGTTATTTATTATTACTACTGCTATTACTCTTATTTTTATTATTAGTCACCATCACCATCATTATCATTATTGGTTTAATTTTATCAATATTTTAACAGTATTACTATTTTATTGACAGTCATTAATGACATTTGTATTATCAACATTATTAAATTAATTTTTTTTCTGCCTGCAACCTGGATTGAAAAGTCACATGGAAATTAATTAATTAATTAGTCAACTGATTTTATTTATTTATTTCTCCACCTGCAACCGGAAGCATCGTCGTCATTATTATTATTGTTGTTATTATTATAATAATCTTTTTGTTATTAAAAATCATTTTTAATAATAATAATAATTATCATTCTCTTAATTATGATTACTATTAGTCTCTTTTTTTCTGCCCAGCTTGAAGCCTGAACCTTTGTAATCAATCCCTCCTGGAATTCCAGAGCTTGGGAATGGGAACCTTTTGTTCCTGGCCACAATTCCAGAGGATCCAGCTGGATTCTGGAGACAGCCAGGCTGCACATTCCCATCAAATCCATGGATTGAGGAGAGGGCAGCAGCCCCGCTGTCCAAAGGGAATGACATCCCTGGGGACCATGATCCTGGAGCCGTGAATTCCCTGGAATCCAGCTGGATCCCGTGGCAGTGCTGTTTCCGGGGAAAAGTGAATTGGAATCATCCAAAGAAATAAATCCCACACCCAAACTATTTCCACCACGACAACTCTTTGGGATTGGAAAGGTTTTCCCGAGTCTGGGAATGATGGGAAGTGCAATCCAGCTATTCAGGAAAACAGGAAATCCTTGGAATTCTAAGAATGGCTGCAGCAGACCAGAGGGGATTTGTTCCCTTGGCTTGGCCACAGCCAAAACCAAACTTCCAAAGGAAGGGATGGACAAAGGCAGCTGGAATTCTGTCTCTAAAATCATGGAATGCTGCTGGATGGATGGGGATCACTGCTATTTCCTTAGAATTCAATATTCCATATTCCTCTCCCAACAGAAGTGATAAAAAAAAGAGGGATTGAGGGCCTTTCTTCATTCCCAAATTTTCCTTTTTCCACCTCTTCCCTGTGCCCAAGGATTGACATTTAGGGATGATCCACACGTTTGGGAACCGCTGGAGCAGCAGAGGAATTCCTGGAGAGTGACACGGTGGGAATTAGGGAATGCTGCTCCTCTTGTCCCTCTTTTCCCTTCCCAGTGGGGAAAACTGGAGAAGACTTTAAGGTTTGGTTCAGCAAAATATTGGAATTTTTCCCGTTCCCACTCAGCAACTTCCAGGATTTCATGGATTTTCTTTTCTCTCCACGGATTTTATTTGTTTAAGGTGAGGAGTTTTAAACTAAATTAACTCCGCATTTATAAATAATTGACTCTTAAAGAGCGGTTTATAAATAAATGAAGGGAAAACTCCATGGATTTTTCCCTGCTGAGTATTTGCCCTGTTGGAAAACTCTTGGAAAGGGAGGAAATCCCAGCTCGGCGTTAAATAAATCGCATTTCTCTCCCCCCTTTTAACTGATTTAATATTCCTTTGATCCAGCGACATCATTCCCTCAGCCTTCCTTAAATTCCAACTCTTTCCCAGCCCGAGTCCCGAATATCCAAAGGTTTGCCGGATGCTCCCTCCAGTGGGCAAAGGATCTCAGAGCAGGAATGCTCCGATTTTCCAGGAGAGCTGGAAGCGCTTTTGGGATTCACATCCAAAGCTGCTTTTCCACGTGAAAAATCCGCTTTTTTTAGGATCTCTCACCCGTCCATTCCTATGGAAGTGTTCCTGACCCATCCCTGGAATGTCCAAGGCCAGACTGGATGGGCTTGGAGCAATCTGGGATAGGGGAAGGTGTTGGGATTGGAATAAAATCCCCTTTAAGATCCCTTCCAACCCAGTCCATCTTGGAATTCTGTGATCCCCTCCAAGTCTTAACCGGGAATTTCGCTTCCTAAAGAATCCACCCCAAAACAATTGTTCCTCTCAGAGCCGATATTCCACTAAAAGTCCTGGATTTGCCACCTTGGAATGGCCACAACTCCCGCTGCTCCTCATCAATTCCAACACCGGCGGCTGCCAAGTGGGAACGTTTGGTTAATGAACAATGGCAAAGGCATTGTTTGGGATTTGGGAAGCGGAGCGGGGAGAAAGGCCACGGTCAGCAGCATTCCAGGATTCCGGAGGAACACCGGGAGAGCACCGTGACCCTTCCAAAGGCATCAAAGTGCCAAGCGTGCTTGGAATGCCCTCGGGATTTGGGATTTATGGAGCACTCCGGGCTTGGAATTGGCCATGCAGGGCGGTCGCGGTGCCCGAGGAGGTTGGATCTATCCCGAATCCGTGGATCCTGGAAATGGGGGGGCATTTCTTGGACTCGCCGAGCCCGAGGTGTGCGTGGGGAATGTCATCCATGTGTTTATTTCTCCAGGAATTTATCCCGTCTCCCTCTAGCCCTCAGCAACCCGTGCAGCCCTCATCCCGCTCTCCCCAAAAAAAGCCAAATTTTCCCAGCTTGGGGCGCCTCTGGAAAGCTTTCTTTCCCGGGAATGCCGAGTCCCTGTGCGGGACGGCTGCGCCAGACGGGTTTAATTTGGGATCACGGCCTCTGTCATTCCTGCTGGCATCGCATTCCCGGGAACAATGGAGCTCCCTCTGCTCCAACAAGCACCTCCAGCAGGAGCGCAACCCAAGCTTTTTCCCGATCCCCCCCCTTCCCAAGAAAACGCCGTTTTCCCATTAAGCCTGCAAGCAATTATCTGGGATTAGCAGCAGATCAAAAGGGATTACTCCCAGGATTGTTTTCCAAGCCCTCAGGGAAGGCGGGATGCTGATACCGAGCGTGCCGGGATGCGCGGGGAGGGGAGGGCCCGGATCGATCCAAGGATTTCCAGCAGGCTCTGTCCCCGTTTTTGTCCGCTTCCAAGGGAGTTTTGGGGCAGGTCCACAATTTTCTTCCCTCTGGGACGGGGCGTCGCTCCTGCTCCAAATATTCCAGCCGGAAAACACTGCCCTGGCTGCCTCCGTTTCCCCACTTCGTGAGGGGATGGAATTCCCTCGGAAAAAATGTTTGGGAATATTCACCACCGATTCCTTAAAAAGCGAATGTTGCTCCTAGGGAGTCTCCTTAAGGAGCAGGAAAAGAGGGAATCTTTGGTCCCAACATCCGCATTTCTCCATCCCGGTGTCCCAAAAACAATTCCTGAAACAACAACCCGGGACGCTGTCCGAAAAAACTTTGGATATGAGGAGCTCCCGAGAGTGATTCCCCATGATCCCATACCCCTCTCCGCACCGATCCCACTCCTTTCTCCCGCAGGATTTAGTGGGATAGGGATTGTCCTTAAAGCGGGAGCATCCTGCGGAATTCCGTGGATTTGAGCTCCAAAGGCTCCCTAAAGAATGGGAATTTTCTGGATGCAGCGGGATAAGGAGGCAGCTCCGCTCCGATTATTCGGGCAGGAAAGGGAATGGAGCTGGGAAGGGGTTGGAATACCAAGAAGAAGCTGGGAAAGGGACTCAACCTGGAGAAAAGGAGATTCCAAAGGGACATTCCCACTTCCCACAACTCCCGGCCAGAAGGGGGCAGCCAGGCGGGATCAGGATCTGCTTCCAAGGGAAAAGGAATGGGATAAGAGGGAAACTGGGCCCGGATTGGACATCAGGAGGAATTTCCTCGCGGGAAGGGAGGCCAGGCATTGGGGTGGGATGGATCCCTATCCCTGCAGGTGTTCAGGGAACGCCTGGATGTGGAACTCAGAGCTCACGTGGGGATCGGGCACAGCTTGGACTCGATCCCGGAATCTTCTCCTAAATAATTCCGTGATTTCCTTCCTTCATCCCGCCTAATATCTCTCCCTACCTCATTCCCTATCCGACCACAACTGACGGTCCCTAATTTTCCCGTTCTTCCCCTAAACCAACCCTTCCTCGGCCAGGTATCCAAAGCCAGCGAATTTTTCCTTTGGAAAAAGCAATTTCCATAAACGCCGTCGCCGCTAATGGCTCCTGATCGCATCCAATTCCCACAGCAAATTCCCGCTAATCCAGTTTGTCTGGGCTGCGCTACCTGAGGGAAATAATATCCATCCATCCATCCCCTTTTCCCGCTTGTTTGCCAGGACTTCTCCAATATATTTTAATCCCACCATTTATCTTTGTCAACGGAGAACAAGGAATCGTTTGCGGGAGAGCAAACGGAGGAGCGGGAGCTTGGAATTATTAAGCGGTGGAAAGCAGGTGTTGCCCAATCCCGCCTTAATTTCCTGGCAAAAACTTGGATCATTCTCCTGCTGCATCCCTGTGCCAGCAACAGGAGTGGAGGGAAATTCCAGGGGTTTGGATTTAATCACTCCTGGGACGAGGCGGGAATAATCCGAGGCTTTATTTCTCGCGGAGTATTTTGGCTCCTTTTACTTTTTTTTCCAGCTTTTTTTTTTTATTTTTTTTTTTTATTTTTTTTTGATGCATGGGATACTTTTTGGAGTGATGGATCCTGTGTGGATCCACGCAGTTTCCAGGGAATGAACATCCCTCCTCCACTCTCCTTCGCTGCATTCCCACCGCTCCTCCTGATCCTGCCGGGATGCAAAGCCCATTGCCGGCTTTTTTTGGGGACTATTTGGAATTAAAACCCCCTCGGAATGCCCCGTATCAACTTCCAGCCCCTTCCCCGTATTCCCAGCGCTCCTCATTCCCGCTGTATTTGGGAGCTCTGCCTGGTTTCCCCCCATTCCCGCTGTTTTCCCTGGCACCGCTTTTCCCGATGCCTTTGGAGACGCATTCCTGCACTTTTTGGGAAGAGCCATCAGCAGCCACCTCTAATTGGGGCTCCAGAGCCGCTCCTGCTTTTTTTAAAGGAGTTTTTTAAAGCCTGGCTTAAATGGGGCTTTAAATGGGGCGTCCTAATGAGCCTCATTACAGCAGATCCCGGGATTTAATTATCCCGGGAAGGGAAATTCCCGCGGCCGCAGCCACCCTCGTGTCACCCCTCGTGTCACCCGCGCCCCATAAAGCATTGGAATGAGGCGAATTCCACTCAGGAATTCGCTTTCCCTCGGCGCTGTCACCGAGAGCGGAGGGTGCCGGGAGTTATGGGGTGCTGGGGACACGCGTCCCTGTCCCCAATAAATCCAGGAAAATCCCGGGATTTTAATAAAGGCGGCTTTATGGAGCGGCAGAATCCAGCGGCGCCTTGGAACAACCGAGCGCCGCTGCCTTGGGACCGGGGGCAGTCTCCCGAGAAAATCCCACTCGGCTCCTTTCCATGTTATTCCCATCCAAAAAATCAGGGAAACGGTGCCTGTCGTGCTCAGAGCCACAGAATTCCAGGCTCTTTTAAAAAAATAAAATAAAAAAAAAATAATCAAGAAACAGAAGAAGAAGAAGACGAAGAAGAAGAGATTCCCAAAGGAAAACTCTTTCCCAAATACTTTTTTTTCCAGCTGTTTCCTCCCACGTCCCGGGAGTTCGGGAAGGGAGGGAAGGAGATCCAGGGGACAGGGATGGGTGGCACCACGAGGGACATTCCAAGATCTCCGGAAAACCGGGAGATCCTCGGTTCCCCCAGCTCATCCAGGGATTTAGGAGGAGGAAGCGGGATAGACGGGATCGGGATCTGCTCCCTCGGCGGCTTTGGGGGATGCGTTTTTTCGCAATTCCAACATCTGGGATGAGCGAACTCATCCAGAATTCCCTCTGGAAGTGCTCTCTCCCTAAAAGTCACTAGATGGCGGCCTAAGGCATCCTTTGCCTTTGGAAAATCGATGGAAGTTGGGAATGCCGCAGCTGCTTCCCCCCTCCCTCTCCCCTCGCCTTTCCCGGTTTTTTGAAATCCCGAATTTCTGACACACGGACAGCTCAGGGTGCAGGGCGCCTCTGGATCTGCTTCATGCCAGGATTTGTGCCCGGGAATGAAGGCGGCCAGCGGCCACAAATGCCAGGAATGATGAGATTTCCAAGAGGAAAGCAGTGGCTGAGGGTGGGAAATGAACTGGTCATGTTGGTGAGGTTAAAAAACTCGGGAATTCCCGGATTTGGGCCAGCTTGTGGAATTCTGTGGCCACTTTATTGGGAATTCCCGGTTTTTGCCTTTATTCTTTCGTGGGTTCTTTCCCTTGGCTTTTTCGTGGAATTCTCTGAAAACACAGATTTTTAATTTAGTTGGGTTTGGGTTTTTTTAAGAGGATTTTTTTTTTTTCCCAGAGGAAAGGATGTTTCCCAGGAACATTGGAATTCCTTACGGGTTTGCATTCCGTAAAACAGGCAGGATTGGAAGGGAGGATATTTTTCTCCCAAATTTCCCCATCGTTTGCAGGGATTTTGTGGAGGTTTGATTCCCTCCAGATGTTCCCAGTGTCTTTGTGGATGTCAGGGAGGATCCTCCCATTCCCGGGAAGGGAATTTGGGAAGGACAGCTCCCTGTAGGCTTGGAAAATCCATTCCCTGGGGAGAATATTCCTTGTAGGACTGGAATATCCATTCCTTGAGGGGAATATTCTTTCTCAAAATGGAATATCCATTCCCTGAGGGAAATATTCCTTGTAGGACTGGAAAATCCATTCCTTGAGGGGAATATTCATTCTCAAAATGGATTATCCATTCCCTGAGGGGAATATTCTTTCCCAGCCTGGAATATCCCTGATGAAAATATTACTTCTAGGCCGGGAGTATTCCTGAAGACATTTTTCTTTCCCAGCCTGGAATATTCTTTCCCTGAGGAGATTATTTTTTCCCAGCCTGGAAAAGTATTTCCCTATGGAATTTCAGGTGATTCCAAACCTTCCTTTGGACACCCAGCTCCAAAATCCCCGCATGATGAACTCCACGCTCCCAAATCCATAGGGAAGTGCTCTCCCAATCCTATTCCTGGCACAATCCCACAAATCCGTGTCCTATCCTTGACCAAAGAGACGCTGGGAAAAAATAAATAAATAAATAAAAAAGTCCAGGATGTGCCAGAATTTCTTTTTATTAAAAATCCAGAGCACGGCTGATGAGAGACCCACCTGGATTTGATTTCTTGCAATAAAAATTCCAATAATTCCCCCCCCCCCAAAACAATTCCCAGGCAATGGTTCCAATCTCTCGACCCTCAAGATGGATTTTAAAGGCTCTTGTAAAAGGAGGAATATTCCAATAATTCCGGTGCACAATTCCAAGATCATCTTTGCCTTTATTTGACAGGAAAAGGGGAATGTGCAGAGGATTTTATTGCTATTTTTCCCTTTTTTTTTTTTTTTTTTTTTTTTTTTTTTTTTTTTTTTTCCGTAGGATGCAGCAGGTCCAGAGAAAAGATTTCTTTAGGAAAAGGGAAAAGGGCTGGGCTTGGAATCACTGGGGGAGAGGAATCCCAAGGTTTGGAATCATTGGGAGGATGGGCAGGAAGAGGGAAAAAAAAAGGAAGTAGTTGGAATTTTAAGGATTCGCCCTCAAAAGCCCTTAAAAATCAGGAGAAGGAAAATAATAATTTGATAAAACAATTAAAATGGGATTTGATTTATAATTCCTTTAAAACGCAAAAAACGGAAATAAAATCAGGAAAATTAATTTAAATTTATTAAGTAGAGATTTAATATTGAAACTCCTTTAAAATATGGGTAATGGAATAAAATAAGGAAATATTAATAAAAATAATTAATAAGGAATTTGATTTTAAAGCATATTGATGATTTTAAATTGGAACAAATTCAAATTAAATTCAAATTAGTTTTGAATTCAATTTGAAATAATTTAAAATTAAATTCAAAAATAGAAATTGAAAGGAAATAATTTTAAATTGAATTGACAGTAAATTACAATTAAATTTGAAATTAATTTTCAATAAATTTCACAAAACCTAGACTAAAATAAAATAAAACGTGAATTACATTTAGAATAAGTTTTATTCCTGTAACCCCATCTTATAACATTTGAATACTGATTAGGCACATTTTATTAGAATATTGGATAATGATTGTTTTGCAATACAGATAAAACAATGGATAAATTCCATAGAGGTTAATTTATCGACTTAATGTAATCTATTGAATTAAATTGGCTAAATTGATTTAATTAATTAGTTCAATTAGGGGAATATGCCGCTCTCAGCTGTGACGGGATGACGTCACTTCCGGCGGCGCCTCGGAACCGGGAGAGCGCTCACAGTCGAGCCGCGGTGCTGCGTGATGACGTCACTTCCGGCGCTCCGAAACCCGGAAGAAGCGCGAGGGAGGGCGCAGCAAGAAGCCCAACTCCGCCGCGGCGCGGGGTGATGACGCAATCAAGAGCGCGACTCGCCGGGCGCTTGCGCCGGCCTCGAAATAAAAAAGTGTCCAAGAAAAGGAGCCCCCGGCTCTAAAAGCACCCCGAAAAAACACAAAATGTCCAAAAAGCACGAGCAGCACCCGAAAGGGCCCCGGGAGGCCGCTCTCCAAAAAGCCTCACGCCCAAAAAAAACCCAAAAATCAACGAGCGGAGTCCCCAGAGCCGAAAGTTCCTTTTCCTGCCTCCGGCTCCTGCCAGGGCCCGCCGCGGCTCCAGGACAACTTTTCCTTCCCGTGTCCGGCTTCCCACTCCCACCTCAGCTTCCAGGAAATTCCATCCCTCCCTGTGGATGAGGCAGCCCCAGCTCTGGAGATGCCGAATGCTCCTCCTGGGCAAAATAACATTCCCAGGGAATTCCCACTTTTGGAGGGGAATCCCGTTTTTCCCAGGCTGGGGCTGCCCCATCGCAGCTGGAGTGCTTGGATTTAGTATTTTATAATATTTAGTTATATTTTATAATATTTAATTGTATTTTATAAAAATTATATTTAAATACATAATGGTATTTTATAATATTTAATCCGATATCGTTTAATATCGTTATCAATTTCCCTCATGCCTGGATATTGAGGAAATCCAGATGGGTTGGAGCTGCTCCCATAGGAGCAAAGCCACACTCCAGAGGGTGCTGCAGCCTCTAGCACCTGTTATTCCCGAAAACAATTCCTGATACGGAATTCCCAGCCTTGGCAAGCTGAGCTTTGCTCCAAGGGTTGGGCTGAAACTTGGCATTCATTGGTTCAAATCCTCCAGATTGTGTTGTTGGGAATAACAATCAAAAATATTCCCGGTTTTCTGCTGGCACGAGGAAATCTGGGCGGCTCCAAGTGCCTGTTCCAGGCACCTTGATCCCGTTTGTGAGGGAAAAGTGGGAGTGGGGTTTTACTCTGGGAAAAAAATCCGGCTGCATCCCTTTGGATATCCCAGGAACCCACCTGGAGAACCCCCTTCGGATAAAGGAGGGATCAGGGTGGGATTTGCCGGGCTGGGGCTTTTCCAAGCTCCTTCCCAGGTGTGCCGGGGGGGGTGGGGGAGATGTTGGAATGGGATGATCCTTTCCTAGGGAAATGCTGGGTGAATCCTGAAGGAAAAGCGGATAAGGCAGAGCTCTGCAGGCATCTGGCTCCCATTTGGAGGCAGCGCTGGGAATGGCACGGGGTGTCCGTGCATCCATCTGCTTTCACACGGCCGCCAACGCCGGGAGCCTCCAACCCCGGAGGCTCGTAAATCCCTGAAATCCAGCCCTGTCCAAACCCCGCACAAAGGCCCGGCTCATTCCCGGGATTTATGGCCTCCCGGGAAGCGTTGGGTGATTAAGGCTTGGCCACCAACACGGAGCAAACAGTAGGAGCTCCGACAGCTCCGACTGGGAATGTGAGCCGGGATTTATCAAACAAATCCGGGAGAAATCCATCTCTGTTTGGAAAAGCTGGAGATATATGGCATGTTTGGGAGACGGATCCGGCTCGGGAACATTTGGAGGGTTGGAATTCCGAGTCGGGTCCGAGCCGCGTGTAGCCAAGGCAAATATACAACTCCAGGAGAGGAGCTTTTCCAAGGGTAACAACAACATTCCTGGGCGAGTGAGGTCATCCCGAATTTTCTAGGCTGGGATTAAAAAAAGCCGAGGGGAAAAAGTGCTGGAAAAATACAGGAGGGGGGGGAAAAAATAGTAAAAAACATGTTGGAAGTGGCTGAAAAAAAAACAGGAGATGGGAAGGGAGAAGAAGGTGCTGGTGCTTCATTTCCAGGGAATAAAATAAAATTGGGTGTTTGGGAATTTTTGGGGGCTCAATCCTGTTTTTTTCCTGATTAATCCATCCCAATCATCAACATCCCAGTTCTTCCGTAATATCCTGTCGGATAAAGCAAAAGGAGAGAAGGGAGGGCGTGGTGGGAAAATCCTGTTGGATGGATCCAGGTGGGATCCGCCTTTCCTGTGGGATGGGCAGGGAAGGGATGGTCCAGGATGGTGGGAGCGCGGCTGTGCCAGGCAGAGGGGGAATTCTGGGACTGAACAGGGCTGGAAAGGAGAATTCCGATGGATCCCAGCAGGGAAGGATGGGATGATGGGGAGAGGGATCCCAGCAGAGTGCCCGGACATGGCTGAGGTGCACCAGGAACATCCCGGATCTATCCTTAGGGACTTGCTGATCCCGTGGCTCTGCCTGCCAGGAGTGTGGAAGAGCCGTGGAATACTTGGAATTCCATGATCTTTAAGATCCCCCTGGTTCTCCCCACTTCATTAAAATCCTGGATTTTCTCTGTAATTCCAGAGATTCCCAGGAATAACCGTGGGTTGGGAAGGCACGGGAGTGCTGTGGGGCTGGAATTCCCTTTTCCCAGGGAACAGAACTCCCACAGCTCCCATAAAATTCCCGGCGGCCGCGTTTACGAGGTGTGAAGCCATAAAGCAGCTCCTGAATTTTCCACACCTTCCTCCTGCTCCGGAGGCCGAGGGAGCACCGAGAATTTTTCCTCCCAGTCCTCAGGTTTCTTGCCCGGTGTTCCAACACGAGCCGATTCCCAGCTCTGGAATCCTGAGGATCATCCTGTGAGGATGGGCAGGGACACCTCCCACTGTCCCCAGCTGCTCCGAGCTCTGTCCTGGGATGGGAATTCCAGGGATAGGAAAAGGCTTAGATGGCAAAGTTATCCAAAAAAAAAAAAAAAAAAAAAAAGTCTTTGTGCTGTCGTTTTTCTCCCATCAGGAGAGGGAAGTGTGGGATTATTTTTCCCTTGGAAGCTTCCCAACAGGAGCAGTGAAATCCCTGGATGGTTTAGGCTTTCCAGGAGGCAATATTTGCCTTGAGAATGCTCCTGGGAGCAGGGAAAACTGAGACTGGGAAGTGAGACAAATAAAATTAGCTGGAATTCTTGGCAGGAGAGGGAAGAGGGAAGCACTGATGGTGGATATGCGGGCTCCTGCTGGAATTCTATCCACAAATTGATCAGGAAAAGAAGGATCAGCAGCATCTGGATGGAAAACACGGCTCTGCCTGGCTTGGAGCTCCTGCTCTGGAGCTTCCAGATCCCACAGACTTCTCTGGATTGCAGCTCCCGGGATTAGGAGCTCCCAATCCCGTTTATTTCCAGCCAGCCCTAGATCCAAAGGCGAGGCTCCCACTCCTGGCAGCAATTTGGGGATTTTGGGAATCCTTGGAAGTGTGTGGGAGCCACATGGAATCAAATCATTCCCAGCCCCTGGAGCTGCCACCTCCAGGATTTTCCTGGGAATTCCAGGCTTGGGTGGCATCAAACCCGTCCTGATCTAAATTTAGGGAATTTTGAGTATCTTGCCTATGTTTTTTCCAGCTACATTTCAGGCTGGTGGGCATGGCATAGGACAAAGTTTGGGCAGCGACATTCCCATTTTCCATGGAGGAATTTGGCGGGAATCCAAAAATCCCAAACCCCAAAACTTCTCTTAAAACAGGTGTGGATTTGTTTGTGACCTTTCCCTGAATCCTTTGAGGATTTGGTGAAGGAGATAAACAGGGAATTCTTGGAATGGTGAATCCTTTATACAAGAAATCTCAGGACAACTTCACTCCCATGTTTTAGGTGATTTTGGGGATTTTTTTCCCCTGGGAATGATGGAATTTTAGGGTTGTGCTGCTGCAGCGCAGGGGGAATGTTTTCCCAAGCCTGGATCCCGTTTGATTCTCAGCTCCCCAGCTGGAAGAAAGGAAAAGCTGGGAATGGCTGCCCTTGGAGTATTTTCCATCCATCCAGGAGCAGATCCATGAGGTCTCTCTGTTTCCATGGAAAAAGGGGGCAGGATGAGAGGAAAACACCTCAGGCTGTGCCAGGGGAGGGTCGGGTTGGATTCAGGAGGAATTTTTTAATGGAAAGGATGGTAAAGCATTGGAATGGGATGGATCCCCGTGCCTGGAGATGTCCAAGGAATGTCTGGATGTGGGAATTGGGCCCAGGTTGGGCTCTGATCCCAGAGGGCTTTTCCCACCTAAACAATTCCCTAATTCTGGGATTGTGCCTCCCTTTCCAAGGAATTCCATGTGTGCCTGTGCCCCCTGCCCACTCAGCCAATTAATTCCTGGCTCCATTGGGACAAAACCAATGGAAAATGCTCCTGGAGCTCATTCCAAGCTCTAGTTCTAAAAATTCCCTGTTTTTTTTTTTTTTTTTTTTACCTTCTCAATGTCCAACCGCAGCCGAAAAAACTCAGGAGCCTCCGGCCGTGTTCAGCTGGAGAAGTCCAAACGAGCTCCAGGTTTTCCAGGCAGTTCATTCCTCATTTTCCGTGGCTCGGATTGTTTATGTTCCCTCCGCTTCCATGAAAACGACGTCTTCATTAAAGCTGAAAAATGGACTTTGGGATTGATGGGAAGCGCTGATTTCCCTCGGCCACCGGCAGGAATGGGAGTTGCAGGGAACAGCCCCACGCTCATTCCCGGCTGATGGATTGCCTTGGAATGTTATTTATTTCTCTCCGGGTTTTTCAGCTGGTTGGATTTAAAAAAAAAAAAAAAAAAAAAAAAAAAAAGGCAGGAAAAAAGCCAAGGAGAAGCCCAGCCAAGCGTTGGGATTGCAGTGAAATAAAATCCTGGGCATCGTTTTCACCCTGGAGCTGAGGGATAGGGAAAAACATTGGAATGGGTTTGGAGTCCTCATCCCTGGACGTGTCCGAGGACTTAGGGGGGAAATTCTGGGAATAACCAAGTGGTCTCTGCTTGAGCATCCAAAGGAGCCCGAAAATCCTGGATCTGGATGTTGGTCCCAGTTCCACTCCCAGCCACAGGATAATCCCAGTACTGGGATTCTGACTGTCCCAGATATCCCCATTCCATCCCCTTGGAGCGCTGGGATTTAAGGATCAGGACCTCAGAATTTGGGATATATGAGGAAAGAAATTCCCCAGTTCCCAAATGCCTCCTCCCCTTTGTGGCCACTCTGGATTTGCAATTCCGGATTTGCCATTCCGGATTTGCCATTCCGGATTTGCCATTCCAGGTTTTCCATTCCGGATTTGCCATTCCAGGTTTTCCATTCCGGATTTGCCATTCTGGATTTGCCATTCTGGATTTGCCATTCCAGGTTTTCCATTCCGGATTTGCCATTCTGGATTTGCCATTCCGGATTTGCCATTCCAGGTTTTCCATTCCGGATTTGCCATTCTGGATTTGCAATTCCGGATTTGCCATTCTGGATTTGCCATTCTGGATTTGCCATTCCAGGTTTTCCATTCCGGATTTGCCATTCTGGATTTGCCATTCTGGATTCACCATTCCCAGTGCCTCTGGAGCCCTCCCTCCTCTCCTAAATGGAGACCAGAGGAAACTGTGGAAAACTGGGAGAATGCAGAATGCATCCCAAAATCCCCGCCTCGGGAAGCTGTGGCAGCTTTTCCTTTCTCTCACCCAATCTTCCCAAAATCCCAAGTAATGATTTCCAGTTCGGATTCTCCTGATGTGCAATGGGGAATTCCACTGCTGCCCTTGGAATTGAGGGAAAATACGGTGGGAAAAGGGGGAATGCTACAGTTAACACCAAACAATTCCTGGTTTTATTCCACCTTTCCCTGAGCCAAAGTTTTCCCTTTTTTTGGGAGGAAAAGGAATTCCTTCCCTTCCTGCTTGGCTACAACATGTTTATCCCAAGCATCTCCAGATTTCCAGGATCCTGGAGTCTGGAAAAAGGGAGGAATGGGGTTTGTTTTTGGCTGGAATGACAACTCCAAACAGGGATTTGATGTGATTTTCTCCCTTTTCCAGGCATCCACCACATCCCGAAATACCCCCCTTGGGATCCACCTGTATTCCAAAGATGTTTGATTCCCTTCTGGAATTGTTGGATCTCACTTTAAAAAAAAATCAAAAGCTTGGTTTTCCCCTGTTTTTTGGTGTTATTCCCATATTTGTGCAGGTGTAAATCTTCCCTTTTCCCAAAAAACTAAGCTCACAGCAGTTTGGTTTTTCCAAACTGGGAATGATCAGGGATATGGGACAGGGAATGGTTGTCACATCCATCAGCTGGGATCAGGAATATCCATCGGAAAACTGAGCAATAAACTTCCTTTTCCCAAATTCTAGCGTCCAGGTGTGTTTAATCCAGAGAGTAAAATCATCAGAGGAGAATCCAGGTTATCCCATTTCCCTTTTCTCCTTGGGGTGGATTTGGTTCCGTGGGATTTTTTGAGATTCAGCCACACTAAAGGAAGTGGGATGAGGGATGCATGCATCCCGGATTTCTTTGGGAAGGGCTTCTCCCTGCCTTGCAGCAAAATCTGGGATTGTGCTGCCCCCCTGGGCCAGGGACCTAAGGGAGGTTATTCCCTGGATTTTTCCTCTGCCTGGCAGCAATGCCTGGAAGCTCCGTCATGGCACATTGGGCTTTGTTTTTCATTCCAGGCGCCTCGGCTGGAAAAATAAGGAGAAGGAGGGGGAATCTAAATCCAAACAACCCAGCAGCTGGGATTTTGTCTGGAGCAGGGCAGGGAAAACTGATTTATATCGGCTCCAGGAGCAGCTCCGAGCTCCTGGCACGGGAATGGGAGCTTGGGGTTTGTCCTGCCGTTGGAATTCTCAGGTGCCAGACTCCAGAGGGTGGCTGTGCCCGCCATTTCCCTGATTTACGGCTCCTCCTGGATCTCCCAGAGCTGGAATGGGTCCTGGCAGGGTGTAAATCAATCCCAGGTCCCCAAGTCCCAGCATTCCCGGGGTTGTATCCCTGCCGAGACTTTGGCTTTCCCCCTTCTCCCGATTTTCACAAAAACCAGTGGGAAGCTGGAATGTTCAGCTGCTCCAGAAATGCTCCCAAAGGGCAAAGCTCTCCTTAACTCCGTAAAGGATGGAAAAAGCTGGATTTGGGATGACAGGTTGGGGGGCAGGAGGGTGGACGCCTTGTGGATTCAGGGATTTGGGATTTTTTTGGAGCGTTCCTGCTAAAAACCACTCCCGAATTCAAGCTCTGCCTCCCTGCTTCCAGGTCAACGGAATTTTTCCTTGTTGAATCCCTATCCTTCCTCCAATGGAAGTTGGAATCCAGGATCTCCCTCCTGCCTGCTGGAAAAACTGCACAAATCCCACAAAATTGATTTTCCAAGGCTTAGGGATTTTTGTAGAAAAGCCAGAGGGCAGCAGGAATTCGGGGATTTAGGGATTCCTTGGAATCATCTCTCCCAGTGATTCCCAACTGGCGATTCCTGAAAATTCCTGGAAATCTGGGAACTGCCATTGTTGGGAATAGAGGAGAGAACCACCATGGACAGCAGGGGTGGGAACGGTGATCCTGAATCCCTCTGGAATGCTGTGTCCACCTGGAGGCTGTTCTTTTACCCCAGGAATGATGGAGGAGTTGGGAAAATCTTGGGATCGTGGAATGGTTTGGGTTGGAAAAGATCTTAAAGCTCATCCCGTTCCGTGGCAGGGACTTTGTGCTGTGCCAGGTTTCTCCAACCTGGCCTGGAACATTCCAGGGATGGACCATCCAGGCATCCTTTGATCCTTCCTGAATCCCAGGATAGGCTGGATTAAAACCCAGATTTTGGGAAGTTTTGGGATTTTTAAAAGGAAATTAAAGACAAAATAATTCCAGCGCCTTAAAGAGAAAAAAAGAGCTTGGGATGCATCAGCTACCAAACTTGGGATTTGGGAACAAGTCCTGTGTGGGTTTTTTGGATTTTCCTGGAGTTTTTATGGCCGAGAAGGGAATTGCTCAAAGGACAACGAGGATAAAACATCTGGATGGAAATAAATTGGATTTTTCCTTGAAAATTGCATTTCTAGTGGAAAATGGGCTGTGCTTGGCCTCGGGGCGTGCCGAGGTCAAGGGACACCATTCCAGATGGATCCCCTTACATGAAAGCACAGGAGAAATGGGGAACAGAGCCCAAAATTCTCTGAAATCTCCGGGAGCAGATAAAAATCCCCACGGAACAGCTAAAAAAATGCCTCATCCTAAACTTATTTTAATCTAGACCTAAAATTCCTGTTGTTTTCTCCAGCTGTTCCATCCAGCAGCTGGAATTTCTCCAGCCCATCCCGAATGTGTTATCCCGAATGTGTCAGCTCCTGCTCTGGCATTTCATTGGAATTGAGTGCTGCATTAATCCATTGGCTGGAGTTCATCCTTTTCCTTGTAAATCCCAGCACACGGAGCCCAATATCCGGGGGGAAACGGAGCCTTTGATCTTTCCTTGACGGAGAGGTTTCCCGGAATTCCAGGCAGATCCTTTTGCCTGGCTGCCGTCCATAAAAAATTCGGGAGCACCAACCGATGGGTCAAGGAGGAGGAGGAGGTTTTCCAGAGCTGGAAATAAATGTTAATTAGTTCTAATAAATGAGATGTGGGGAAGGAATTCTTCCCTGTGAGGGTGGGGAGGCCCTGGAAAAGCTGTGGATGCCCCATCACAATTCCAGGTGGGACAGGGCTTGGAAAAACGGGGATGGTGGAATGTGGGTGGGGATGAGAGGATCTTTAAGATCCCTTCTGAGTTTTCCCTGTGGCATTCCGCTTCCCAAATTCTGGCTGGCGTTTGCTGCCTCTTCAAGGGCTCTTCCCGTGGGGCTGGGAAGACAAATCGTGATCCAGAGGGATGGGATGGAAGCAGGGGAGCACAGCTGGGGAATGCCGGTGCCAAAGGATGCCGGAGCTTTTCCCTGGCTCCTGGGAACGTGGTGATGTATATCCATCCCCAAGGCGGATTTGTGTTTTTCTGGGAAGCAGGCGTTGTTTAGAGGGAAGGTGGGAGTGTGCAGAGCCAAGGAATATTTCATTCCCGCATTCCTTCCATCCTATTTTTTTTCGGGAAGAGCGGGATGTGTCCCAGTGCCTGTTTCAGAGGCTCACGTTCCATCGGGAGCTGCAGGTGGAGGAACCTGGAATGCTGACGAGGGTGGATCAGGTGCTCCCAAGTCATCCGGGAGCTGGGAATTGATCCCCATTTGCTGGGTCCATCCAGGAGGTTCTGTGGAGCAGGGATCCAGGGAATCGCCGGGAAATTGGGATTACCCAGAGCGGTGCAAACGCTGATCCTTCAAATCCCATGCCAGAGTGCTCCTGGGAATGTCACAATGCCGGTTTTTCCCCTCAGCAAATTCCTCGGGTGGGTTTTGGTTTGAATCCCTGGATTTTGGGTCACGTTTTTACACACAGCCGGTTCAAACAGCGTCAAACCCCTTGGAAGTGGCACTGTAGGGAAAAATTTGGAGAGACCCCGAGGAAAAAAAAATGGGAAGAGAAGTGAGAAGAGTCAAGGATTTGCTATTTTTAGCGTTGCGTTTGCCTGAATTCCAGGCTTGCCTCGTGTTTTCCTTGGATACAGCCGATGCTTTTGGAACTCCTGGGGCTGCCAGGGCTAAACCAACAATCCTTAACCCCAAAAGGAGCCAGCCAGGAATTCTGTGGGATGAGGGAGTGGAGCCTGGAGCCTTTCCCAGATTATCCAGCAGCTGGGATGTGCCTGGGTTTACTGGGCAGATTCCCATGGCTCGAGGTGGGAGAATCATGGAATCACATCCCCAAGTGCCACATCCAGACAGGCTTGGAAAGGTGATTTCCCCCTGACTTTTATAACTTTCCCAGATTTTTATTCCCATTTCCCATCCTCCAAGCCTCGGCTTTTTCCTTGTAATCTTAAGGATTTGGGCTGTTCTCATCCACCTGCGCCAAGAATCCGGGGTTATGGATGGATTGGCAGCAGTATCCCAAAATTCTGCAGCAATTCCACCGGATAATTCCCGGCTGGCTTGAAAAGAGGGATGATTCTATTCCTGGATTCTCTTCCTTTATCCATTGCTTTTCCAGGGATTGGGGTTTTATGGTGGGAAACACTAGGCAGGGCTCAGTCAGGATTTGTAACCTCTTCCCTGTATTTATTGGAGTTTTACTTCCACAGATTCCCAGCCTCAGGAGCGGGGAGTGTCTGCACGTGGCCTTTCCTTGCTGGGGCAACTTGGAAGTTTGGGAAAGGGGAATCTGGGATTCTTGGGTAGATTCGGGATAATTTTTACGAAGCTGCAAATCTGCCGAGGGTTCAAATCAGAATCTCCCTCCTTGTGTTTGGCTCCGGACACTGAAAGATGGATTTTTATCCCTAAAAAAGCATGGAGCGAGTCTGGAGGTGGCCGGGCTGTGCAACAGGAGCCGTCTGTAACATTTTTCCGAGGATTCTCCTGGGCTCCAGATGTGCGGGCTGGGAAAGCCGTTAACGGCCCCAATTAGGCTTTAATTTATCTTCGTTTCCTTAAAAGTCACACCCCGGAGCCATTAAAGCTCCGCATTCCCGTTCCCGAGTTTTGTCAGGTGCTGGCCAGCAAACCCAGCCCCGAACTGGACTTTATTCCCACAGAAATAAAAAGGTTTTAAATGGGTCAGGAGCCTTTCCCTGGACATCTGCTTGAAGGATAACGCGGGGATATTTAAAAGGCTTGGAAGGAAAACAAATAAAGGCTTCCACATTCTCAAGGAATTTCAGCCCCTCGTCCAGCCCGTTCCCGAATCCCCCATTTTGGCAGGAGAGGGACGGCATTAAGCATCCGAGGAGATTTATTAGGGATAATTTATGGCCGGAGCAGCCGAGCCGTGGGTTCGGGGGAGCCGAGCTCGCCACGGGCAGTGTTTTCCTTCCTGCACATTCCGATTGTTTTAGTTTATTCCAGAGGCACGGCTCGGGAGCTCATTTATTCCCGGGACACATCAACACGTGGAGTGAGATCACTCCCGTTCCTGGGGGTCGGCGGGCTGGAGGTGATGAAATCATGGATTTATCCGCAGCTTATTCCAGGCGTTTGATTGAGCGGGATCAATTTGGGCTGAACCCACAACGTTTCCCGATGTTCCCCAACAGCCGCTAAAATAATTATCGGGATCCGGGAGCGCGGAGCAGCTCCCGACACATGTTGGGAGTGAGGAGAGGACAGTTCCAGGCACTAAAAATACATCCCAGATGGAAAACTCATCCAGCTCCGAGGGGGGAAAAGCTCAACCTGTTGGAGGTTGTTATGAGTCGGGAATGGGGCAGTGAATGTTTGGGATAAGCCGAGTCCCCAGTAGGTCTTTCCTGCCATCCATGAACTGCTGACCTTTTTTCCTTGGAGAGCTGTTAAAATGGAGGCAGAGGGCAGAGGGAGTTGTTTTCCAGCCCCTTTTGCGCTTGTGTGGTCTGGAAAGGGAACAGATTTTCCCTGCCCTTCTCCGGGAGACAGAGCCAGGGATGAGGGGAAAGCAGGGACGGTTTAATGAACCTTCCCGAGGCATCCAGGGAATTCCCCGGGAGCCGCCTGGGGACACGGCACGGCAGCAGCCTTCCCATCCCACCGGGAGCGTTCACTCTGCTGACGGCTTTGGATGGGATCCGGGATATTCCTGGTGGGGCCGTGGAAAACGGGGAATTTTAAATCCACGGTCGGGAGGGGGTGAATTCCCTTTGGGACGCCCCTCGCCTTGGAGGGTGGACTGTGGGATGCTGGGCCCCACAGGGAGGAGGGAACGAGGGATGGGATTCCTTATGGATTAAGAAGAGACCTGGGAATATTTTAAAAATTAATTTGGTAGCTGGACAAGGAGTCAAAGCAGAACAAAATGGGGAAAATAAGGTGGAATGCATCCCAGGATTTCAGGAAATCATCCGAGGGCACAGTCCCGTGGGCTCGGCACCTCCCACGGCCCCAGGCTGTTCCAAGCCCTGTCCAAGCCGGCCTTGGACACTCCCAGGGATCCAGGGGCATCCACAGCTTCTCTGGGAATCTGTTCCAAAACACGCCCCAAACGTTACTCCCAAAACATTAAACACCTAAAAAAATTAAACGCCCTCGGAAAGTTAAATTCCCTCCCTTCTCTCAACACATCATCCCTGGAATTTTTCCCTTTGGAATTGCAGCTCCCTGGGATGTGCAGGAGACCCAAAGGTATCCTTTGCCTGTGGATGCCCCCCAGATATTCCAGTCTGACTGGGTGAAATCCCAGCGGTTTGGTGATCCCCTTATTAAAGAGACAGCTTTCCTACGGGAATTGGAATGGGAAATCCTCCCTTTCCATCTGCAGCCAGTGGTATTTGGGAGATTCGGAGCTGCAGCTTAAGCAGGAGTTGAAGGATGCACAGGAGCGTGAAAACTTTGGGAAGAGTGGAGAAAACCAGGCAATAAATTGGATATTTTTTCTCCCAGAGTGCGGGAATGCTCCAATGATCCTGGTCTGGCCCTCGGGATCATTGGAACGGCCTGGATTGGGGTGGGTGGTTACAAATGTGCCCAGAGCTTTCCCTGTGCCTTTGCAAATCCCAGACTTTTATGGCTGGAAAGGCTCGGCTTTGATGAATCCGATCCCTCATCCAGCGCGCTCCGGAGGCAGAGCCTTAAATCAGGAATATTCCTGAGCTTGCCTTAAATCAGGAATATTCCTGAGCTTGCCTTTAATCAGGAATATTCCTGAGCTTGCCTTAAATCAGCTTTAAGTGACTTTAATTCAGCTCCGGCCGATTCCCGATCGATTCCAACGACTCATTTCATCCCAACTTTCACATCCATCCATCTTCCAACCTCGCTCTCCTCTTCCCAGCCCGGAGAAATGGGATCCAGCTGTGGGGAAGGGCTGCCAAGGCGGGGAATTGCAGAGTTATCCAAACACTGGGGAAGGCTGGCTCTCTGTGCGGGAGGCATCCCTGACAAATCGGGCTGGAAAGGGTGTGGAGAGGTCTCCTCATCCAGCCCCACCACAGAGCCTCTTCCCGGGAATTCCTGCCTCCATTCCAGTGGAAGGAATTAGTGACAAGTGGCCGGATGTGCCCCAGCTCAAACCCCCATTCCCTTGGGATCAGCCCCTCTCCATCATCCATGAGACGCTGGGATCGGGTTGGGAGGGACCCTCAGGACCGTCCCATTCCATGTCCGTGGGAGCAGGGACACTTCCACTATCCCAGGTTGCTCCAAGTCCTATCCAGCCTGTCCTGGAACAATTCCAGGGATTTCTGTGTCCACCACTCACATCTCTGGAGGTTTAACCCAGGTTTATTCCTTCCATGGAGCAGGATAGGGATTAGGATCTCAGCCTGTTCCTTCCTGGGCCCTCCAAGGTGTCTCCATCCTTCCCAATCCATGGATTCCATCCTTCCCAATCCATGGATCCCATCCTTCCCAGTCTATGGATCCCATCCTTCCCAATGCACGGATCCCATCCTTCCCAATCTATGGATTCCATCCTTCCCAATCTATGGATTCCATCCTTCCTGAACTGTGGATCCCATCCTTCCCAGTCCATGGATCCCATCCTTCCCAATCCATGGATCCCATCCTTCCCAATCCATGGATCCCATCCTTCCCAATCTATGGATCCCATCCTTCCCAATCCATGGATCCCATCCTTCCCAATCCATGGATCCCATCCTTCCCAATCTATGGATTCCATCCTTCCTGAACTGTGGATCCCATCCTTCCCAATCCATGGATCCCATCCTTCCCAATCCATAGATCCCATCCTTCCCAATCCATGGATCCCATCCTTCCCAATCCATGGATCCCATCCTTCCCAAGCTGTGGATCCCATCCTTCCCAATCTATGGATCCCATCTTTCCTGAGCTGTGGATCCCATCCTTCCCAATCCATAGATCCCATCCTTCCCAATCTATGGATCCCATCCTTCCCAAGCTGTGGATCCCATCCTTCCCAATCCACGGATCCCATCTTTCCTGAGCTGTGGATCCCATCCTTCCCAATCCATGGATCCCATCCTTCCCAATCTATGGATCCCATCCTTCCCAATCCATGGATCCCATCCTTCCCAATCCATGGATCCCATCCTTCCCAATCTATGGATCCCATCCTTCCCAATCCATGGATCCCATCCTTCCCAATCCATGGATCCCATCCTTCCCAATCCATGGATCCCATCCTTCCCAATCTATGGATTCCATCCTTCCCAATCCACGGATCCCGTCCTTCCCAATCCATGGATCCCATCCTTCCCAATCCATGGATTCCATCCTTCCCAATCCATGGATCCCATCCTTCCCAATCCATGGATCCCATCCTTCGCTAACTATGGATCCCATCCTTCCCAATCCATGGATCCCACCCTTCCCAATCCATGGATTCCATCCTTCCCAATCCTGGCCTCCATCTTTCCCAATACATGGATTCCATCCTTCCCAAGCTGTGGATCCCATCCTTCCCAATCCACGGATCCCATCCTTCCCAATGCATGGATCCCATCCTTCCCAATCCACGGATCCCATCCTTCCCAATCCACGGATCCCATCCTTCCCAATCCACGGATCCCATCCTTCCCAATCCATGGATCCCATCCTTCCCAATCCACGGATCCCATCCTTCCCAATCCATGGATCCCATCCTTCCCTATCTATGGATTCCATCCTTCCCAATCCATGGATCCCATCCTTCCCAATCCACGGATCCCATCCTTCCCAATCCATGGATCCCATCCTTCTCTATCTATGGATCCCATCCTTCCCAATCCACGGATCCCATCCTTCCCAATCCACGGATCCCATCCTTCCCAATCCATGGATCCCATCCTTCCCAATCCACGGATCCCATCCTTCCCAATCCATGGATCCCATCCTTCGCTATCTATGGATTCCATCCTTCCCAATCCATGGATCCCATCCTTCCCAATCTATGGATCCCATCCTTCCCAATCCATGGATCCCATCCTTCCCAATCCATAGATCCCATCCTTCCCAGTCCATGGATCCCATCCTTCCCAAGCTGTGGATCCCATCCTTCCCAATCCACGGATCCCATCTTTCCTGAGCTGTGGATCCCATCCTTCCCAATCCATGGATCCCATCCTTCCCAATCCATGGATCCCATCCTTCCCAATCCATGGATCCCATCCTTCCCAATCTATGGATTCCATCCTTCTCAATCCATGGATTCCATCCTTCCCAATCCATAGATCCCATCCTTCCCAGTCCATGGATCCCATCCTTCCCAATCCTGGCCTCCATCCTTCCCAATCCACGGATCCCATCCTTCCCAATGCACGGATCCCATCCTTCCCAATCCACAGATCCCATCCTTCCCAATCCATGGATCCCATCCTTCCCAATCCATGGATCCCATCCTTCCCAATCTATGGATCCCATCCTTCCCAGTCTATGGATCCCATCCTTCCCAATCCACGGATCCCATCCTTCCCAATGCACGGATCCCATCCTTCCCAATCCACAGATCCCATCCTTCCCAATCCATGGATCCCATCCTTCCCAATCCACGGATCCCATCCTTCCCAATCCATGGATCCCATCCTTCCCAATCCATGGATCCCATCCTTCCCAATCCATGGATCCCACCCTTCCCAATCCATGGATTCCATCCTTCCCAATCCATGGATTCCATCCTTCCCAATCCTGGCCTCCATCTTTCCCAAGCACACTCCAGGCTGGAGCAGAGCCAGGCGTTCCATGGCCAAATTCCCAGTGATGGATGCAAACGTCATCGCTTATTTTTGTGGGAATGTCGTTGTTTGTTTTCCCTTATTTTCCAGCAATAACGGCTCCTCTCCCATCCCTCCTCCAACTTTTCATCCTTTGCCAGAGGCTTCCCCCTGGACTTTCCCCGAATTATCTTAAAATCTTGGAATAATGGACTTTAAACCATTTTAAAAGGGCGCTTGATTGGATTCTCCCGACCGTGGGAGCAGAGGAGGTCACTTGATTTTTGGCACAGCAGATTAAAATAATCCCTGGAATTCCAGCTTCTCCAAGATGTCCTGCATTGTGTTTGGGAGCTCTTCATATTTCAGGCACTTCGCTGCCTGGGAAGAGGGGACAGTGTTGGAATTTAGGGATAATTCTGTGGATTTGGAAGTTCCCTTTCCCATTTTTACTGTCAGAGCCTTAAACACTGCGCCGTGACCCAAAATGTGATCCTAAATCCGTGGATATATGGAATATTATCCCAGGATTGTGACCTGGAGTGGCTCCCGTCATTTCCCCAGCCCTGACTTACCCCAGGCTTTAAGTCCAGCCTAAAATCCCTGGAATACCCAGCCAATAAATTTCCCCACGCTTTGAGCTTCTCCAGCATGGAATATCTGGGATCAAACCATCCCAAACCCAGCCCCACAGGAATTTCCCCCCTTCAGCCTCAGTTCATCAAAAGCCTCTGCGGTTCCTTCTTCTCCTCCTAATGAAGGTGGAAATGTCCATGGCGAGGGGAATTTATGGATGAAGGAATTCCAGTGGCCATCATTCCATAATAAGGCTGACAGCCCTGTAAAATATTGCCCAAAAAACCCTGGAAAAGTCTCCGGCAGCTCCCTAGAAGGTGACCCAAATATTTTATGGAGTGGGCTCTGACGACCTTCCCTTATTTATGAATTTTTAAATGAGCGGGATCTGTTTAAAGGGGAAAAAAAAAAAACCTGGGATACGAAGAAAAAAAAACCCAAACCAACTTCAGATGGCGACTTTAACCTCCCGTAGATTAAAAACCATTCCATCTTTTTATCCAAATTCCAATAAAAATCCTGTCTCCCGTGGATTTAGGGACTGCTTCCAACACCACTTAAAAGCTGATTATTTTCAGGGCAGGTTTTGCACTCCAAAGCTTTTTTTTTTTTTTTTTTTTAAATTTTTTTTTTTATTTTTTTTTTCTCCCAGTTATTTTTAAATCCATTTTAAAGGATAAAAGCTTCTTCAGGAGATCTTTGGGACGGGGATCATTTTACCCAGGAAAACTGAGGGAATTTTAATGGAAAGCCTTTAAATTCCATCCACCTTCCACCCTCTCAGCTTGCTCCAATCCCCATCTGCCTGGCCTTGAAGAATTCCAGGGATGGGGCAGCCACAGCCCCGTAATCCAGGAGCTGAATCCGGCTGTTTGGAATTTCCTTCTACCCCAAAGGAAGCCAAAGTTATCGGGAATGGTGAAAATCCTAAAATATTGGGATAAACCAAGCCTCTGATTTCCAGATTTCTCCTCTGCCCATTCCAGAAACTACCATTCCAGCAGGAATTCCGCAGCCAGAAATGAAGGGAAAACGCTGCTTTTCCATCCAGGAGAGCGTTTAAGGAATATTTTACATCAAAGCTCCTTCATTCCTGTCTGGAGGGGTTATAAATGGGACAATCCCTCCTCGGGATGGAGCCCTTCAAACACCACAACATCAATATCCCAGCCCCTGGAAATCCAAGGAATATTTCTCCACGTCCACATCCCATTAATCACTTGGAAAGCCATTTATGGACCCAAATTACCAAGTGCCAAAACGCCCCTGACAGGGAGGAAAATTTATTCCTCTGCTTTATTAATGTTCTATTTATTATTAGAAATCCAATAAATTCTTCCCAGATTGGGAATTTTAACGGGAATTCTTCATGGCTGAGTCCCGTTTGTGCTCTGAATGCTGTGTGAAGAGGCAACGGGGAAGATAAACCTAAAAAAAATCCTTTTAAAATCTCCTTTTTTTTAGGAGGTCCTTGACGAGGGGGGAAAAAAATCCCCTTCCAGCCTGGCAGCGGGGTCGGGATCAAATAGGGAGATTCCGAGACCCCGATAGGAAAATTTGGAAAGGACTTTAGCGTAATCCTTTAATCTGTTTGCCAGGAGATCCATGGAAAATGCTTTATTTACCCGAGTAAACAGCGGCTCCCATTTCCAACGGGAGGCTAAACTGTTTGGAGAAAGGCTTGGGAGGAAATCATTCCAAGGATTTTAAAGCTTAAGGTGTCATTTTGGGGTTTGGTTGTTTTGGGGTTTTTTTTTGGGATTCCTTCCAGGGAGATCGTGGGTAACTTTCAGAGGGAGCGGAATTCCCTCGAATTCACCCGGCAGGGCTGAAAATCCTCAGTTACTCCATTTTGTGGGGAATCTAAGTGGGAACGGGCCAGTTTGGGAATGAGGCTGGAAGTGCCTGGAGCAGCATCAGCTTCTGCTTTACTCCAGCTCCAGCACATCCCAATTTTCAGGAGACGCCAGGATTCCCTTTAAACATTCCAGGCATGGTTATCCAGGAGCTCCAGATAAATCCCTTTCCCAGGCGCTGGAATTATTCTGCCTGTCCCGTGAAAAAGGAAGAGGGGACATTCCCACTCAATCCTTCAGGATTCCCAACCCTGTTGGGAATTCGCTCCCAGGCGAATCCCGGGGAATCTTTCGGCCACCAGATGCCCCCGCAGAGCCGTGGCAGGTCCCGGAGGGAAGTTGGGCGCAATCCGTGGATTTTGGGAAATCTCCAGCTCCTTTTGTGCCACCCTTTCCCGGTGCCAGCGTTCGGCAGGCGGGGAGAGCGGCAGGGATTTCTTTGGAAGTTCCCGCCCCACTGGAAGAGGCCTCCTGGACACTGGGAATGGCTGGAGGGCTCCCAGTCCTCAGTGTAAAGATTTTTGTGGCGAACTGGGAATTCCCAGGATTTCCCCCGTGCCTGGGGAGGTGCTGGATAAGGCTGGGGAAAGGAGCAGGATAAAAGCGATGCTCCCAGTGGGAAAAGCGTTTTTCCAGCTGAATTTTGCCCGGAATTCTGTGCTTTGAGGGTTGTCCCACGCTACAGAAGTGAATGAAACCAGGAAATCCTTGGGAAAACATCCTCCGAGTGCTCTCCCTGTAAATGTTCTCTCTCCAAGCTTCCCTGCCTTTCCTAAATCCCCGCGTGGAAGCAGCTCCCGCTCCTCTCCACGCTCCCGGTGCCTTTCCCTTCTCCAGAAATAAATCGGGATGTCTCTTGAACTCATTTGTGCTCCTCGCTGCCTTCCCGGCCTAACTCATTCCATATGGCCGCGGCTCCTTCCATGGAGCTCCTCCGCCCGGCTTCCCTCGTTCCCTTCCAAGCTCCTTAATTTTATGAACCATTTCCGAACAATTAGAATGTGGAAAAGTCCTCCGAGGGAAGCCGGAGGATCCCTGTCCCCCAGACAAAGCCATCCCGCCCGGTCCCCGCGGAGCAATCCTTGCATGGGCTGAGCTCATAAAGCCGAGATTTTCCATCTCCGCATTCCAGGGGCCGGATCCTCCTGCCGGTGCCACCGGCGTGACGTGGAATCACTTTGGGGTTATTCCGGCTTCTTTTCCCAATTAGCGCCGCTGCTTCCCTCCCCCGCTCCCTTCTCCCCCCCCGCGTTTATCCCGAGTAATTCCCGACACACGCTCGTTTCATGCTGTTCCAGAGCAAGGAAAACATCGGGAATGAAACCAAGCCGCTTTTAATGGCTCAAACACCGGCCTGCGAAAAGCCGCAATTTTCCAATCAGAGCCGGGATTGAGGCGGCCCCTCAGCACCCCACGGAACGGCAGCAGTTTTCCTACAGCCCCTTTCCTTTTCCCATCCCAACCGGGTCATTTTCCAATCAGCCCCATTACACCGAATCCGTTTATACTCCCCAAAAACACATAATGACGGGAATTAGCCCCAACCCCAGGGCTTTTTTTAATCCCTCGCCTGTTAAGTGGAACCACATCTATCTCCGAGCGGGAATTCTTCCGGAGCCCGATGGAAATGGATTCCAAACAATGCATTCCTATTCAAATTCTCCTCCGTTTTAATCAAAAAAAGCTTGGATTATCTGCAGCCAATATCTCCGAAGGCAGCCTGGAGTCGGGCCCCTTTGCTACCCCCCTGGTTTTTATGGAATACACGGAATATATGGAATTAATCCATCTGAATATCCAATGTGATGCCTAATGACTTTGGGATCATAACACAAGCGAGTTGTTTGCAGTCCATAAATAAGGAATGGCTTTTGCCGGGATTTCCCAAACCAAAACAGGCTTTGATTGGAAACAGGAGGCAGATCCAGCTTTTCCCTTTTTCACGGCTGAGGGACTTTGGGCTCCAAGGACGGAGCGCCCACAGGCAGGGCTCGGCGGGGGTTATTCCCAATTCCTGCCGGCCCTAAACCATGGGATGATGGGAATATCTTGGCACGGCAGGGACGGGGAGGAGATGGGCTTTAAGTCCTTTTGAATCTGACCCATCCCACGATTCCGTGATCCTGTCTCCACCTGCTCCTCCTGGAGCTGCTGCTGGATCCTTTCCGTCCCTGCCGTGTGGCTGTTGGCAGAAATTCTGTTCCCTCTCCCAGCTGGAAGATCCTTTAGCCAGGATGTCTTGGAGCTCTTCTGGGTGCTGGCTGTGCGGCTGAGCTCCCTCTCAATTCCCAAATCCCACTCCTGAATCACAATCCCTGGATTTTCTCTTAAAGGTCTTCTAAAACAAGAATATAATCTCTCCGTCCGTGTGGATTCACTCCCTGTGATCCATCCCCTCAGCTCTCCATCCACCTTTTCCTGCCTGGAGCTGAAATTCCAGCTCCTCATTCCCACAATGACCTGGGTCTCACCTGCCTTTGGATCAGCCTGGAGTTTTATGGGAAAGAAAGGTGATTCCATAGGGAACCAGCTGGGATCAGCCTGCGGAGATGCTGCTCTTCCACCAGGACCGTGAGAGGGATCAGGGAGCAAGGGATACCTGGAGCACAACTCCTGGGAATTCTGATGCCCGGATTGCTTGGGAAGGGGATGAGGTGCAGGAGCTTTCCCTGCCACGTCCCAGTCTCCATCCCTGGCTTTTCCTGGCTGGCGTTCCCATCCCCCTGGGCAGTGGGAAATTCAGGAATCCTGCCTGGCTACATCCATTTATTCCTCTGCATGCTCCTTGATTCCTGGAGATGCTGAGCCAGCTTGGCAGTATTCCAGTAAAATTAAAGATTCATTTCCCTCTAAATGCTCCATAATTTGATTTTATTAAAACTTTTACAAGGAGCCAAAAGGGGGGGGAATTTCTTCCCCCATCCCGAATCTTTGCCAGTAAATCCTTTACACCCCTGCAGGGTCAGGTACTCCACGGTCGGGAAACAAATTCCATGTAAAAAAAGCAAATATTAGGGAAAGGATATAAAACTTTATTGGCACTAAAATTCCTGCCCCCTTCTTTCGGGGAGCCAAATCCTGGCGGGGAGGAAAGAGGCAAATAAACCCTTTGGAAAAGAGGGGGGATTGCTGAGAGCGCTTCCAATCGTTTTTTCCTGGGAAGGTAAAAGCTGGATTTGACAGCCCGGAGCCCTCAGGAATTGAGGTGGGATTAGAGGAGAGCCAGCCCTGGGCTGGAGGGGCTGGCAAGGGAAATTCCTCGGCTGGAGATGGGAATTCCCGATGTGGAGGGGTTGCAATCCCAGCATTCCAGGGAGCTTGGGGTTGGAAAGGACCTTAAATCCCATCCAGCTCCACCTTCCCCTAGCCCAGGTCGCTCCAAGCCCCGTCCAGCCTGGCCTGGGCCAAGCCCAGGTGTTTTCTCTGGGATTAAAAAAAAAAAAAACACACTTCCTGCTTTGTCATCCCAGAATTCCCAGCCCTGCTCGGACATTCCTTCACCAGCAGCTCTTCCTGAGCTTATCCAGCCTGGAAAAACCGGAGTAGCCGCTTTTATTGGAACTGGCCAAGGGTCCGCTCCAGAATTCTGGGTTTTATCGGGAAAATTTGTTTCCTGGGTGAAAGAAACTCCAGCGGTGCTCCCCCAGCTCTTATTCCCACAAATCTTTAATATTGGATAATATTCCTTCCTAAAAGCTGTTACAAGGTCCTTAAACAACTCTTTATGGCCCTTCCAGGATTTATGTCCCGAGGAATCCCCGGGATGCAGATGTTTGATGTTATTCCAGATGTGTAAACCGATATTAATTGTACGCATTTCCCCCTGAAAAAACAGGGATTTTTCTTTTTTTTTTTTTTTTCCCTTTTTCCCTTGGCTCTGGAAGCAGACATCTCATAATTCCTACAGCAGGGAAAAACGGCACACGGAGTGAAAAAAAAAACGGGATGAAAAATGTTTGTGCAGCTCGGCCTTTCCTTGGAAATGAAAATAAATGTCCCTAAATGCCATAAATTTCAATTCCTGCCAAGGCCAGAGCCCATCTCAGGATTGAATCCCGAGGAAAAATAGGAAACATTTGTTGGATCCGTCTGCTGAAAGCAGCGAGGAAATGATGTCATGGTTGGGAAAAATGAAGTTTTGGAAAAATCCAATTAACACTCCCGGCTTTGCCGGGGAAAATTGGGATGGCTGGGAATGGGGGGTGCTCCTTCCTAACAGGGTTTTCCAGAGGATATCGCTAAATCCAGGGTTTTTTTGGGAGGAAAACACCCATCATCATCATCATCCTCATTCCCACCTGCTGTGGCCAGAGCCGGCACAACATTGGGATCCAGGTTTACATCCCAAATCACCGGGAATTGCATCCCAGCATGCTGAGCGGGCAGGATTTTCCAGCCCCAAATCCAGCTCTGCAGCTTGGGAAGCCCCAGCATCCCAAAGGAGTCCAGGTTACCTTTCCCTTCCCGTGGGATTTGCCAAACATTCCGGCATCTGGAACAAGGGACGTTGCCTTTGATTATTTCCTGATGAGATTTATTCCATTTGTTATCCTTAAGGCTCTCCTTGTTTTCCCTTCTCTCCCTCTGTCCTTCTCTTTCATCCCAGAATTTCTGCCCATTTGTCAAGCACAGGGGAAGGATCAGGGAGAGGGGGGAAAAAAGATTGGAATATTTGTTTTTGCTTTGGTTTTTTTTTTTGCCTGCCCAGAAATCCCCAATCCCAGGCTGATCCTGGGAATTCTGGAGGGATCCCACCTGGAATCCTGCTGGGATTCTGGAGCAGAATTACACCGAGGCTTCGGATATTTTTTCATTTGCCAATGAAAGCAATTCCATTTAAAAAAAAAAAAAAGAAAAGAAAAAAAACGGAATTGCAGAAGAAAAGAGAAACTCTTCACACTTCAGGGTCAGACTCAGCTATTGATTCCAGCTCGGGAAAAGCACGGATTTTCCCTTTCTTTTTTGAGGGAGTGTCAAAACATTTCACTGCAGACTCGGTAAAACATTTGACATTTCCCAAGCAAAACCTTTTGTTCCCAAAAGCGTTTGTTTATTCCCGATTTGACCCAAATTAAGGAACAAAAGAGTTCAATAATTCGGGAAAACCAAACGAAGCCCTCGGGATGGTTCAGCGTGACACAGTTGGGGTTGGAGATTTTCCCAAAAAAAAAAAAAAAGTTGGGATTCAAAATGCGCCGGGATTTTTTGGCCAGAAAAAAACCCCACGATGGGCTCAGTTTTTCCAAAGCTTTTATGGTGGGGGGAGATCCTGTAGGGATGGGAATGGGGAGGGGGAGAGGAGCCCTCTTGGATGGTGGGACAAGGCATGGAAGTGGAGAGGAAGGAGACTTCAGGCAGGGTTTGATGGGATATTCAGGAAAAATCTTGCCCTGGGAAGGTGGGGAGGGATGGGATGGAATGGAATTCCCAGATCATCTGTGGCTGCCCCATCCCCGGGAATGGCCGAGGCCAGGTTGGACAGGGCTTGGAACATTCTGGGATATTGGGAGGTGTCCCTGGCAGGGTGGAATGGGATTCCCATTCCCTGCACTGGGAATTCCCTGCACACCCCTGTGGTGGTTGGAGGCGCCGCCATTCCCGGGAATCCGCGTCATTCCAGGCGGGAAGTGACGCATCCCGGCCAAACTGCAATTCCCAAATTCCCTTTGCTGGGAAAATGTCCTGGGGGAAAATGATCTTTCCCTAAAAGTGCAGCTCTGCACCCATGTCACTGCTCCGGGATTCTGGGATTGCCCCACTCTGGGATTCTGGGATTATCCTACTCTGGGATTCTGGGATTACCCCACTCTGGGATTCTGGGATTATCCTACTCTGGGATTCTGGGATTATCCCAGCGCTCCAGGATTCAGGAACTATCCCACTCGGGGATTCAGGAATTATCTTGCTTCAGGATTCAGGAATTATCCCAGAACTCCAGGATTCAGGAATTATCCTACTCTGGGATTCTGGGATTATCCCACTCCAGGATTCAGGAATTATTCTGCCCCGAGATTCAGGAATTATTCTGATCTGGGATTCTGGGATTATTCCACTCAGGGATTCAGGAATTATCCTGCTCCAGGATTCAGGAATTATCCCAGAGCTTCGGGATTTAGGAATTATGCTGCTCTGGGATTCAGGAATTATTCTGATCTGGAATTCTGGGATTATTCCACTCAGGGATTCAGGAATTATCCTGCTCCAGGATTCAGGAATTATTCTGATCTGGGATTCAGGAATTATTCTGATCTGAGATTCAGGAATTATTCTGATCTGGAATTCTGGGATTATTCCACTCAGGGATTCAGGATTTATCCTGCTCCAGGATTCAGGAATTATCCCAGAGCTTCGGGATTTAGGAATTATCCTGCTCTGAGATTCAGGAATTATTCTGCTCCAGGATTCTGGAATAATCCCAGAACTCCAGGATTCAGGAATTATCCCAGAACGCCAGGATTCAGTAATTATCCTGCTCCAGGATTTAGGAATTATCCTGCTCTGAGATTCAGGAATTATCCCAGAGCTTCGGGATTTAGGAATTATCCTGCTCTGAGATTCAGGAATTATTCTGATCTGGGATTCTGGGATTATTCCACTCAGGGATTCAGGATTTATCCTACTCTGCATGACTGTGGGAATGTGATGCTGGCAGATAACGAATCCCTTCTCCTTATTGTTGGCATTTCTGAGGAGATTTCAAGGAATTCTCTGGAGATCCGGCTCCTTCCGGGTGCTTTCCTTAACTCCAGTGCTCCTTGGACACCTTGGAATCTGGGACTGCACGGCCCATCCCAATTTTCCTCCCAGGAAATGCTTTAGGAAATGATTTTTTTCTCGGTTTTCCCTCCAAACTGGGAAGAGCTGGACCAGGTGAGTCAGTCCCAATAATGCTTAAATCAATTTATACCAAAAGTTGTGTAAAAAATATTAAATTACAGCAGATTGATTAATCAATATTTAAATGTAGTCTGGTTTTATTCCAGGTGAATATGTATCCCTGTTAAAATGCATTAATAATCATTAATATCCCTGAAATAAACATAATAAATAAAAATTTAATATCCCTATTAAAAGAAATATAAACTGAGATGTTGCCACTTAAAACGACTGGAATTCCATTGCTTTTTCCCAGGATTTATGAACGAGTGGCTTCCAAAAGCCCCTGGGCATGTTGGTGCAAATTTCCTGCATAATTCCAGGGATTAGCTGGAATTCCTTCAGGATCCTGGCATGGATCGTCACCATCCTCAATATTCTCAGATTTCCCAGCTCTGGAGGGAAGAAAATCCCTCCAGGGTTGGATCTGGGATTTTTGGGGACATTCTGGTGCTTTGGATCCCTCATTTCCCAGCGGGCAGAGAATTCCAGGGCTCGGGATTTATCCCCAGGGAAGGCTGAGGACCTTGGAGCTGCCTTCCATCAGATTTTCCAGTGGATGGAGCTCGGGAATCCATCCCCCCTGGACCATCCAGCATATCCAGTTTATTAACCAGGATCCAAGGAAATGTAGGAGCCTGGCTTAATTTGGGAAAATTCATCCCACTTAAGCATTTTTCCATGTCCTGCCCAAGCTGGTTTCTGATTTATCAAGGACCTATTTCCCATCTATCCCAGTTTTCACTCCATAAATCACATTCCTGGCTGCAGAAACGCTGGGTTTTTTACAATTCCATTAAAAAAAAAAAAAAAAACAAAAAAACCCCAAAAAACCAAGAAACAAACCCCTCATCTCTTTCTTGGAGACTCCATATTTTCTGTGGAATATTGAACCATCACTCCCAATAGCCATGAGTCCAAAGGTTTGGGGGATATTCCAGAGGTTGTAGGGACCTTTGGAGCATGAAATGAATTAAGGATTAATCTTCCCTACGAATAATCCTCGTTCCATCCATAACTGCCTGGATTTTTTTTTATCCTTGCTCAGTATTCCATGTTTTTTGGGGGGAGGCAAGCACTGCATGGAGAGGGAGCAGCCATTCCATTCCATTCCATTCCATTCCATTCCATTCCATTCCATTCCATTCCATTCCATTCCATTCCATTCCATTCCATTCCATTCCATTCCATTCCATTCCATTCCATTCCATTCCATTCCATTCCATTCCATCCCATCCCATCCCATTCCATTCCATTCCATTCCATTCCATTCCATTCCATTCCATTCCATCCCATCCCATCCCATCCCATCCCATTCCATTCCATTCCATTCCATTCCATTCCATTCCATTCCATTCCATTCCATTCCATTCCATTCCATTCCATTCCATTCCATTCCATTCCATTCCATTCCATTCCATTCCATCCCATTCCATTCCATTCCATTCCATCCCATCCCATTCCATTCCATTCCATCCCATCCCATCCCATCCCATCCCATCCCATCCCATCCCATCCCATCCCATCCCATCCCATCCCATCCCATCCCATCCCATCCCATCCCATCCCATCCCATCCCATCCCATCCCATCCCATCCCATCCCATTCCATCCCATCCCATCCCATCCCATCCCATCCCATTCCATTCCATTCCATTCCATCCCATCCCATCCCATCCCATCCCATCCCATCCCATCCCATCCCATCCCATCCCATTCCCATTCCCATTCCCATTCCCATTCCCATCCCATCCCAGCCCTTTCCATGCAGCAGGGGAGGTTTGTGGGAGTCTCTCCCTCCCTGAGCCTGATCTGGGGACAAAACAAACCTGAAAAAACAAAAACCCTTTTCCCATTCCCGAGGGATCCCAGCCATTCTCTCTGGCTGGGTGGGATCATTCCAACAAGGAAAAAAAAAAAATGAACATTTTGGGAGGTTTGTGGTTAATTGTGTCCCATCCCGAGCCACTCCTGAAGACTTTCAAAGGAAAAAAATATCCTGGCTTCCCAGAGGAAACTTCCATGGATTTAATGAGCTCCTGGGCTCTCCCCATGCCTGGTTATTTATAGGGTGGCTCCATGAAGGATTGGCTAGTGGATATGGAGAAATGGCTCTGGAGGAGAGTGGGAATGGGAAACTGGGCTCTTTCCATCCCAAAAAAAACGGGGTGAGGGGGGAAAAAAAGAGGGAGAAAGTTGCTGGTTTGTGGTGTCACTCCTGTGGCATCGGGAAAGGGAAAGATTTCTTGGCAAAAATTCCCCAGAAAAGCAGGAGAGCTGTGATGGGAATGATCCAGGGCTGAATCCCACCACAGACCTGAGGGATCCACAGGGATCAATGCAAGAACCACCGGGATAATGAAGGGAGGGATCCATGGATTCTCCTGGAACACAATCCAGGGGGAAAACGCTTTTGCTGGGAGGTTTGCACACGGCAAGAGAAGCGGGATCACAGTTCAGGCTGAGGATATTGTGGAAAACTCATCCTCCAAAACCATTTTAAAGCAATTCCAGAGAAATCAGCGGCAGCTTCCGAGGGGGCTCTGCCAGGCCCCAGCTGAGGCTTTGAAATGGAAACAACTCAGAAATTCCTAAAATATTCCCCCCCACCCCCCCAAAAAAAGAGGCATATTCGCTTTTCCCCCAGCTCTGGTCTTGATTTTCCAGGCTGGAGGAGGAATGTTGTTGAATTTTATGGGAAGTGATAGTGGGACTCTCTGGAAGTGGCCATAAAAGATAACAGATTTTGTTTTAAAGGCAGATAAAAGTTACGGGGCCGTGTTCCTTGGAGCAGGAATTTCCTCGGATACCAATAAAAACGTTGGTTATGAAGCATTTCCTGAGGAATGGCTCTAACCCCGAATGATCCTGGTTATTTGCTGAGGAAAATGGGTTTTATCCCGAACAATAAACCTGTGGAGATTTATTAACCTGGGAAGCACATTCCAGGCTCCAATCCGCTCCAAGCCCTCGGAATTAATACCGTGGATAGAGTGAAAAATCCCTCTCCTGCTCCAGAGCCGTTCCCTGCAGAATGTCTCCCATAAAAGACTTCCCCAAGCAGCCCTTGGGCTGCATTTTCCCAGTCTTTGCCCGAGTCCTTCATTCCCAAAGCTCGGGCTCTGTTTTAATGGGAATATTTCCTCTGGATCACATTACTCTGGCACTATTCCCTGCAGGAAGAACAGGGAAAAGACTTGGAATAGGGATATTTGTAACAACCCGCTGGCGCTGGCAAGGTGATCCCAACCCTCTTTGCCTCCACCAGGGCTTGAGTCCCTGGAAATTCCATGGAAAAAATCAGTGGGAGAGGGTGAAGGGAAGGGTTAAAGCATCTCCTTTCTCCACGGCAATGAAAGCTCAGGGAATCCCCCAAAATATTCCAGCCTCAGCTGGCCTGGGATGTTTGGAATGGAAGTGGGGAAAAGCACAGGGAACCCCCAAAATATTCCAGCTTCACCTTCCCTGGGATGCTTGGAATGGAATTGGGAAAAAGCACAGGGAACCCCCAAAATATTCCAGCTTCACCTTCCCTAGGATGCTTGGAATGGGAGCGGGAGGGTTAACAGGGGAATGGGGATTTTGGATAAATCAGCGCTTTCTGCCCCACAGAAAACCTCTGGATGTGGAAGGGGAGCCGGGGCAGGCTCGAGCCTGGGTTTTGTAAAGCTCGGCCCAAGTGCACAGCCCGGCCTTACGGCAGAGCAGGTAATGAGTGTTCATAATCCGTTTGTGAAGCTCAGGCGACTCCAGAGCGCCGGGCACTCCAGGAAAAAAAGGGATTTTTTTTTTTTTTCCCTTCGGGATGCATGCGAATGCCAGCGGAACATCTGCACCCAATCTAGGCTCTGCTCAGCCCCCAAATATTGTTGTGGTTATGGGCAATTCCCTTAAAAGCCGATCCCTTTCCAGCCCCGCGTTATTCGGGACGAAATGCTCGCTGTTCCTTTAACTCTTTTTAGGGTTGGGATTTTTTTTGTTGGGTTTTTTGGGGTTTTTTTTGTTTGTTTGTTTTTTTTGGAGTTAAAATTCCACAGTCGGGGTCCTCCTACCCCACAGCTGATTCCCTACTCCCTGCAACAGCGGGGTTGTGTTTGGGAATCTTTGTGCTTACTCAACCTTTCCAAGCCCAAAAGCAACCCTTGGGGTGTGGTGTTTGGGAAACAATCGGATTCCTGACAGCTTTTCCAGAACCTTGGAGTTTTGATATTGCTCGGGAGACCGGAGGGAATTTAATCCTGGAGCGAGATGGGGTTTGCCAGCTCTGGCAGCTCTTTCTGGCATGGAATTTTTCCTGGCTGGATGAAGCCAGGAGCCCCCGCCTCATCCAAGGTGGAATGAAGGGAAGGGAACGCTCACGGGGCAGGGAAGTTCCTGGAGGTGCAAAACTCCTTGGGATGAACCCAGCAGGTGAAAATGCAGGGAATTCCAACCATCCTTCCCTGGGCTCCCTCGGTGGTTTCTCCCTTCCCCCTTCAGCCTTGCTGGAGTTCTCCAGAGCATCCCAGAACGATGGAATTCACCCAGGACCCAAACTGGGAATTCCTCACTTCCCAACCCCACTGACGCAGGACCCTTTGCTGCCGATTCTGGAGTCGTTTTGTGGCTTTGGAATTCATCAGCCGCCTCCAAAAGCAGCCGGGTTCCTGCCAGAGGGAATTTTATTCTCCCTTCCCAGCAGTTTTCCAGCACTTTGTTGGAATTTTTTTTTTTTTTGTCTCCCTTTCCCAAACCTCTGGTTTTCCCGGAGAGGTTTTGGAGCGGCCTCATCCATAACCTGAGCTCGGCTCCTGTCACATTTGCGTCACCTGGATGCTGACAACCATTCCCGACCTAAAAATACAGCTCTGGCAATCCCAGGAAGCCAAAAGTCAAATTCCCGGCCGGCTCTGGAGTGTTCCTGCAGCAGAAGTTTGGGCAGCCAGGATTCTCCAAAGCTGCCTGGTTTATTCCCCCTTGATCCCACGGGAGCCCCAAGGAATCCACGTGGATCCATCTCCACGAGCCTCCCGTCTCTTCCCGGGCTCAGGAAAATCTTTGGCAAAATGCGCTCCTCGCTATCCCGCGGGGCGTGGAGACTTTGGGACCTTGGGCCTTTCGCCTCCCGGGGATTTTTCATGGATTCGTGAGGCTGGGATGAGCTCTGGGATGAGCTCCGAGCGCCTTCCTGGCAAAGGGAGGTGTTCCCTGCGGGAAGGGGCACGGGAATAGAGGTGGGGCGGGGCAGAGGGAATGGCAGCTCCTGAGAAAGGAGCAGGGACCGTTTTAGGGCCCCTTCCCGAGGTTTAGGAATCCGAGCGTGCCCATGAATCCAGCCCAGCTCCTCTTCCTCGCTCCTTCCCGCCAGCTCCAGCCAGCCCCGAAATGAAAAACGTAAATACGGAATATTGAAACCAGACCTGCTCCGGAGAGGAACTTTGACATCGCCACAAATCCGAAGGAGAAAGGGAAAACTCTGGCACGGCAATCCCGCATGACATCATTCTGTGGGATCACCGTGCCAGAACGGGGCTATCTCCGGCAGTGAAAGCGTCGCCGCTCCTTGCCAGCTCCATCTCATTTTGGGATCCAAGGGACTTTGGTATTCCTGCTGCAGGAGAAGGGGTGGCAGGAAGGAGGGAGGTTTGTCCCGTGGGAATGATTCAATTCCTATCGGTAGCAACAAGGAAGAAAAGGTTTGTCAGCCCTGTCACGGATCTTCCTTCCCAATTCCTCCAAAATCCCCTGGAAGCTCCTGCGAGGAGCCCCGAACCCACAGAGCCGTTTGGTGGTGGAGTGAAACTACAATTAGGGCTCAGGGAATTCTTTTCCTGCCATTTATCATCCCCAGTTTTCTACAAATAACGGAGAGTTCTGTCAAAACTCCTGCAGCCATTCGGGGAATGGCTGATCCCACACATCCCAGAGCGATCCTTGACGCTTTCCCTGGGAACCTTCCCATTCCAGAGCTCTCCCAGCAGCTCCAGGGAAGAAAAGCCCCTTCTCCAGCCTCTCGCTGGGAAATGAGGTGGGATTTTCCCTGGCCACGGGCTGGGAGCCGCCGAAAACTTCTGGGGAAGGTTTCCAGAGGTAAAAACCTGCTGGATTCCCCGAAAATGAAAAACCCCCTATTAAGAGGGAAGGTTATGAAGTGCCTGAGGGAGCTGGGAATCAAATTCCCCTTTCCAAGCACAACTTAAGGAGTTGTGGGCAGGTTTATAACCCTGCAAATGAGGAGGGGGGGAGAGGATTTGCAGCTTCTCGGGAGAGCTGGGCACGGATTTTTCCAAGTTCCTGCACAAGGAGGAGGATTTGGCTGCGAGGAACCCGAAGGATTTGCACCAATGCGACTTCGGGAATTTTAGACGGGCTCTTTTCCAGCCTGGCCGTGTGAGGCCCCAGTCTTTGGTGGCTTGGGACGATGAGCCTGGATCTTTCCTGGGCCATCCCTGATCTCCAAGGGGATCCCCTCCAGCCTTTTCCAGCTCCTCCTGCCACAACCCGGAGCGAGGAGCCCCGGAATCCCGGGAAAGCGGATCCTGTGCTGGTGCCAAACATCTGCAAGCCCCTCTCCCCCAGCCCCTTCCTACAGCAGAGGGACGGGTTTAAATCCTTAGGATTCCAAACACGCCAGGAAGGAAATCAATCTGGGCTCCACCAGCAGGTCTCCAGTAACATTCCCCATCCTGCTCTCCAAAGGGTGCTAAAGATATATGGAGCAGGTAGAGCTGATGGAAACAGTTCCAGCCTCGGTTTTTTGTTGTTTTTTTTTTTTTTTTTTTTCCATTCCGTGCGAGTTGCCGTGTTCCGAGGGATGGGATCGATTTTGACAGGACCGTGGCTGCACAAGTGTCAGAGCTGATTGTTTCCACCCCCTCGCTTTGTTCCCGTCAATTCCAAAAGTCCTGCCCCCATCAAGTCCAATTTTCCCTGGATTCTGTCAGGCAGAGCAGCACCTCACCTCAGCGTGCCCGAAAACCCCATTTTATTCGATTTATTTGGGGGATTTTTTTGGGGGGTGAGGGGGTTTCTCTGCTCCCAGCATTTTTCCATGAGCTGAGGGGCTTGGGGCAGGCACTGAATTCCCCCAGGGATTTTCCCCTTGCTCCCATGGGAATGCAGGTCCCCAGGGTGTTTTCCCACCCAGCAAAGCTCCTCCTTTATCCCTCCTCCCTGGGGACCCCCCCAACAGGTGCCAGCCATTTTAGGGCCTCTGGATCGGGGTTTTCTGTGGCTCTGCCTGCCCCAGGAATTCCGCTGGGCACAGGGAAATATTTTGGGGATGTTTAAGGAGAAAACCCCTTCTCCACTGGAAACCGTGAAAATTACTTTGAATCATAAAATCATTTCGAAAATTGTCTTGGATCACACCCAGGGAGTTCCCAGGAATGGCCGCCTTTGCCCTGTGGCTGTTGGGGGATGCTCAGCCATTATTCCAGGATTTTGGCAGATCCATGGAACACTTGGGAGGGAATAGCTCGGGTGCTTGTGCACCATCCTGGCAGGACATGAATGGAAAGGATCTGATTCCAGCCTTGCTCATCCCAGAGCCCCAGTCCCATATCCACAGGGATATCCCTGCTCATCCCAGAGCCCCAATCCCATATCCACAGGGATATCCCTGCTCATCCCAGAGCCCCAATCCCATATCCACAGGGATATCCCTGCTCATCCCATATCCACAGGGATATCCCTGCTCATCCCAGAGCCCCAATCCCATATCCACAGGGATATCCCTGCTCATCCCATATCCACAGGGATATCCCTGCTCATCCCAGAGCCCCAATCCCATATCCACAGGGATATCCCTGCTCATCCCAGAGCCCCAATCCCATATCCACAGGGATATCCCTGCTCGTCCCAGAGCCCCAATCCCATATCCACAGGGAAATCGCTGCCTGGGATGCGGGCACGAGGAGCCCACACAGCAAACTCGACACTTCCCGGTTTTTTTGCTGTCCCCCAGCATTCCCAAAGCTGCTCTTCCACGCTCTGGAATGCGGATTTTCATGGATAAACCCGGCAGAGGACGGGCCAGGGCCCCTCCTCCTCTGGTTCAGGTGACTCCTCCATCCTCACATCCCTGAAATCCACTCGGCCTCGGGCGGGCTGCAGATCCTGCGCTGGGACCGCGCTCTCACCTCCTTGGATTTCCCAACTTTCCCTGCCGAGCTCTGCGTTGGGAATCAAAGCCCGGCTTTAGCAGAGCTAAATTTTGAGGCAGAACCGAGTTTTGCCACTCCGAGGTTGGAGAGAAAATAATTTCCCGGGTTGGGCTGTGTTTGGCATCTCCCTCCCTCCTTCCTTCCCTCCCTCCCTCCCTCCCACCGAGGCGCCCTCTCCGCAGAAATCCCGGCGTGTTTTCTCCTGCCAGGACCTTCCCTCCCTGCCCCGCTGCAGGACCTGCCCCTTCCCACACAATGAAGGGACCCGCGCCAGCCGCTGGAGGAGCCAGGGAATGCGAAACGCCAGCCGGGCAGGGGAGGGGGACACGGGGACACGGGGACACGGGGACACCGGGACACCGGGACACGGGGACACGGGGACACCGGGACAGCCCCCCGGGGCAGGCGGGAGTGGCCACGGAGCTCCGGGATGCGGGGGGAGCTCAGGGGGAGATTCCGAGGGATCCCGGAGCGCCCTGGAGAAGGGAGGGAGGGAAGGAGGGAGGGAAGGAGGGAGGGAAGGAGGGAGGGATGTCACCGCAGTGTGCCCACGGTTGTCACTTTTTATTAAGATTCCTTATTATTAAAATGTGCCATAAAACGTCCAGGCACTTCTGGTGCGTTTCCATGCCGGGGCAGAGGCGCCGGGAAGGGGCTGGAGAAAGAGCCTCCGGCACGGATCTCCTCGTGGAAAGCGGGAATTATTTACTCCCCTGGGCTGGGACAGAGCCGGGAATGCTCCTGGAGGGAATCACGGCACCCAAGAGTCCTCGGGAATGTGGGGAAGGAGAAGGAAAAACTGAAAGTAAGGGGAGGAGGAAATAAAATAAAATAGAATAAAAATAAAGAAGGGAGGCTGAGTCTCTTCCGTCATCCCTTTCCGATCCAGTGGAGGCCAAATGTCCCTCCGGGAATGTCCTGCCGGGGATTTGGCGGGGCAGAAGTCGCAGGCTGTCCCCTGTCCCCACTCCAGGCTTCAGCCCCGGGTTGCGGGCGATAATTCCGGGATCCCAAAAGTCCCCGGGCAGCGGCTGGGCGGCTCTAGGACGAGGAGCTCGGGCTGGAGATGCCGTGGATGGCGCTCAGGGGCTCCGGAGCTTTCCCCACGGGGCTGGGGGGTTTTCTGTCCACCCCTGCTGGAAGGGAGAGAGGGGGGGAAAAAAAAGCACAGAGCAGGCAGGGGATGGAGCGACTCCGGGCACGGGGACACCCCAAAAACCGCCCCAGGAGAGGATGTGTCCCCGCAGTGACGGGGACAGCGCTGGTGGCACTGCCAGGGCCAGGCGAGGTGGCCCCGAGCAGTCCCAGCTGCGCAAGGAACACATCTCTAAAAATTCCCCCCAAATCCCTTAAAATTCCCTTTAAAGTCCCTAAAAATTCCCCCCAAAATGCCTACAATTTCTCCCAAAATCCCCCCCCAAAAAATCCCTAAAAATTCCCCCCAAATCCCTAAAAATTCCCAAAAAATTCACTAAAAAAATCCCTTTAAAAATCCCTAAAAATTCCCTAAAATTCCCCAAAAAATCCCTAAATTCCCCCAAAGTTCCCGACACTGGGAGGGGAAGGGGACAGGACCCTGCAGAGTTGATGAAAATCCTGTTGAGTTCCATCCCACCCCAGCTCAGCCCTGGGGAATTCCTCCTGCAGACACCGGGATAAGCAGGGAGGGTTTTCCGGGAAAAAACATTTCCCTCGTCCCAGGTAAGAGGCAGAACCAGAAAACCGATCGGAAAGAAAAAAAATGGGGAAATTTAAAAAATAAACTTTAAAGCGAAAAATAAAAAGAAAATTTAAAAGCACACGTGAAGAAACCCCACCCGTAAATCAAAAACCTGCAAAGGTTCAGAAAAAGTCTGGGGATAAAACGGCTTAAAAATTGGGAAATCCGAAAATTCAGGCTCCAAATAATTTGAAATACCTCGAAAATATGTTAAATATGCAAAGGTGGCTTGGGCCGTTTTATATCCTTATTTTTCTCTTTCCTTCTCATTTTAAAAATTCCTTTTCCTCCCTTCTCTCCCTCTTTCTTTTTTTTTTTTTTTTTTTTTCTTTTAGATCTTTAAATAATCGCTTTAAATTATTTCTTTTCACCCTCAGTCGCTCCTCCCCGGCACAGCTGAGGTTACAACTCGCAGCGGGTTAGAAATGGTAAAATGATTTAAAAACAAACAAAAAAACCCCACACAAACAAATAAATAAATAAATAAATAACCAACAGAAAAAAAAAAAAAAACAAACAAAAAATTTAAGCCCCAGAAAAAGCAACATTAAAAAGGACGAATAAACAGAGAATTAATTGCAAATTAATTAAAATATTAGAAAGTCAAGTAACGCGGGAAAAATGACAAAAATAGCCAAGAGGAATTTATAACCAGGGCGGAAAAATGGGGATTTTTAAGACGAGGCAATGGAGCTGGATTAATGAGGCGAAATAATTAACGGGAGATAAAAGCAACGCCCCCTTTGACAGCCTCGAATTGCTCCCGTGGGATTCCCGGCGGGAAATAATTAATTAATATTCCCGGGAAGCAATTCAATAAAACAACAGCTCATTAGGATAACCATGAACTAGAAACAAATCGTTAAGTCATCGCTGTCACTTAATAATTAATAGGTAATTACAAGGAATTAATGATTCCCTGTCAAGGCTTTTTTTTTTTTTTCCCTGGAAAGGAA